>JALJCO010001824.1:0-312528 GCA_023101725.1 Atherinomorus stipes | reverse complement strand
TTTGTTTGAACCAAGTATAGATTTCTTTATTATCCCCATAATAAAATTAGTCGTTGTTTATTACTTAATATAACATGTAAGTGTAGATCTGATGGGGGGTGTAATGCATGCTGCCTATGCATGTGCCTCTTATGAGCTTATGCTAATTAAGCCAAGAGATTTAGCAATTAACTTTAAACTAAAGAACTAACCAATATTTTTTTGTCTCTATTTTCAGCCCGATAATAAACTTCTGTGGAAGTTTTTTGTAGGATCCTCTTGTTCAGGTTTCCTAGAAATAATGATCTGCATCTCAATCAGTGTATGATGTACATGTACATCATGAGGTGTGCATATCACAGCTGCAATGCACATGATCATAATGGATGATTTTACTCGGTTTAACATTCAGCTCTAAGTTCTATGATCAGTTTCATCTGTTTTAATTTGCTGTAAAGAAATAGCATCAAAACACTTGTTTTTTTTCTTCTTCAAGTTCAGTGAACCCAATAAAAAGGTAGATAATTGGGGGCAAAGACACTGACTTCATTTTCTTTCCCCTTTTCTGACTATTTTGTTTTACCACAAGATAAAACCACAATAATGACAGAATTTTTACAAAACCTTTTTAATAAACGCAGCCTGATCATAGAGGGTGAAACGGATGCATCGTTGTAGGTTTTAAAGACAAAAATAGAACAAAAAAGTAGATGCAATCAGAAACTTCTGTCCGATAATTCATGCCAACCAGTCATGTTTAAGTTTAGAGACATCTCGACAAACACCCCCCCCCCCCCCCGATGACTACAGTGCTTTATTCCACTGATTTCCCCCCTTTGTGACCAAAACTGTGTATTTGCATGATTATTAACGGCTTGGCTTGTCTGAGCAAGGAATAGCTTTGTCTTTTCTTCCCTCCTCAGTCTGCTCATCTCATTGACTCTTTTTCTTTCTTTTGACATGAAATATTTTGTGCCGCTGAAGTGTGTGGACAAGCAATCTGACCACCTTCTCGCATGACTGAGAAGTCTTGTGGAAATGCCAGCTTGCTCTCGCTGAACCATAAAAGCTGCTGTGCATATAAACATTCTGCGAAAGTTCAGATTTTTTAAATTACAAAACAAGACTTGGCCTTCAGTGACAGTCACAGACGAAGAAATATTGTGTGCCAACAGTTATTTAATGGGCATTTAATTTTCATGACCATTTCACGTTTTTTCTCTCCAGTGTATATTTACCCCTACTGTAGGTTTCTTTTTTCTCTGCCAGATTGTTATCATCACCTCGGTATTGTACGCATGTTGGCCCGCATCCCCGTATTGGTTCTCCTGCCTGGTTTCTTTTGTTGTTTTTTATTAAACCAAGTTCATTCTCCAGTCCGCATTTGGGGACCTTGTCTCCGGCTCCAGCCCTTGACAACATTGCTGTGAGGGTGTTGTTTCTTTTGGAGCATGTAAGATGAAAAAAATGAAAAAAAAAAAACATTAAGTTTGCCATCAGCTTTATCTCATTGCTGCTTCTTCTCTTCTTGTGCACTCATCCTCTTCCCTGAACAGCCAATCAATGACCTCTTTCTCCTGCAGCTGTGATGCTGATCCTACATCAACAGCGCACAAAGGCAATGGGGTACACACCTAAAGCACAAGAAACACATACAAAACCCCAAACTGTCTTTATTCATACAATGCAGAAGTGGCAGAAAATAGCATACAAAGAACTTACACCTTTATTTTATTGTTTTAAGCACATACATTTTCTACAAGAGTATAAGACAAGGGTCAGTCCATTCCCTCAGATGCCCAGAGGACACATGCTGTGACCGAGCCACACAAATATAGAATTACCTCAGCAGCGTGTTATTAAAGTGTCAGCCTGGCGGCCTCATGGTCAAACACTCAATAACAGCTCATTCGCTTCTCTTTATTGATGCTTTAAGTTCACTGAATGTTCCAGTTTGAAGTCTATATGCGAAAGTGCTTCACCAGTTATTTCAATACAACAGCAGAAATATTCCTTCCTCCCGTCTGCACTCTTCACTGCCGGACTTTATTGTCAATAAATACAGTTATAGTCAGAAGATGAACGCTGCGGCTCTCTTTACAACCGACTTTAATCAACATAAGCTGAGGTGATGAGGCTGTTAACTGAAACTCACGGTGCGTGAAGAAGGTTGACGTCTTCACTTTTGACTTCTCCAGTTCTCAGAGAATCTTTCCACATGTGATCCGCGGAAACATCCAAGCCAGTTAACAGCCTGGATAAAGTAACACTACTGAGGAGGAGCGAGGCTGGATGGGGGTAATAGATTAGATCTCATTATGCCATTTAATTATGCCTCATGGGCAAAGGAGAGAGGAATTGTTTCTTGATGGCACTGACGGGTTTCACGTGGTCAGCAGCAGGCACCTCACCCTCCAGCAGCCTGCAGACTACACATGTACATCAATCAGTCAGCATGGGATAATGTACATCGTCTGCCTTGGAGGGCTTTTTCAGCTCAACGGATTAAGCCACCCATGAGTGACATCATCAATTTTCAGCTCAAATAAGGGATTTAGCTGAAAATCCATTGGCTTATCGAATAAATGTCCAAAATAAAGGTTTGAAACTCTCACGTCAGAACTATTGGAGATGATTGATTCTTTAATGAGGACGCTTTAAAGCCTCAGTCCTGATTATCTAAATAAATTGGATTTGGTTACCTGCTGAACAGATCAAAACTATGTCATTATTCAGAAACTACCAATGAAAACTAGAAATTCTAATTATGGACGACAGTACTGGAAAATAAAAAGTGGCTTGTCCTGAAAGCAGCAGATAAAGATGTGAGTCTTTCAGGTAGACTGTTTTGAGACTGGACTTAAAATGCTTATGATATGAATAAAGCTGCGGAGGAGGAGGAGATGTGCTCTAAATACCAAATCCAGGACTGCAAAGAGCATTATTACCTGTGAAAATGGAGGCCAGTCTTTTTAAGAGACACTGAATGAGATGTATTCTTCTTTCTTTATCTTTTCTTTGGAAGAATGAGAGAAAGTTTTGCTCCACATACTTTTTTTTAAACTATTTAAAAAAAAATATTCTTGTCTGAACTTTTTCTTTTGTTGTGAAAAACTGCACACTGAATAGCCTAACTTCCTCCTTGAAAGGCTCAAATAGTTCTTTTATATAACAAGTTAAAAAAATATCCTGCTCATTTAAAACAGGTAAAAGCACAATCTATCTTCTACACCAACAGTTCCATAGATACACATTTCCACACATGCCCAACCAATAAGGGCAGAGCACTGTCAAGAGTCAATAAAAGCCAAAAGTTGAACTTAGATCAGTATTAGAGTTATGAGTGTGAATCTGATAAAAAGTTTACAGCCCACACACTAAAAAGGACCAACCAAGAAAATTGGGTTATTTTTTTACCCAACTTTCGGGTTGAATATTTAACCCAGAACTTGGGTTATATTGATAACAATGTTGGGTTATTTTAACCCAGAAGTTGGGGCAACAACCCAAATGTCTGGGTTGAAATAACCCAGAAATTAGGAAAAAGGAGGATTGCAGGATTCTAAGAAGATACACTTCCAGCCAAAAGTTTGGGCACACTGACGCATTTACTGTAATAGGAAGTGCATTAAAGTTTGACTGGTTGTGTATTCGACTTTGACAAAACCAAATGTTAAACACAATGTTCAGATGCCCAAATCTACTCAAAATGACTCCAGTGTTACCCGATCCGACATCTAAGTATGAGCTGTTTGTTAAATGTGTACAGCGCAAGTTCCAACTTTTTTCCAGAAATTCACCCCCTCGGGTACCCCGTCGCAGAGCTTCTTGTAATGACTTGACAGAAACGAACTTTTTTCTTGTACTTGCAGCTTCGAGGGCAAGAACAAAGTTCTTGCTTCTTGTGGAGTATGTAACAAGCTTTATATACATGAAGCTCCCCTTGGGAAAGTAAATCTGTTAAACACAACAAAGCAGCCAGATCATCATTGTGTTTACGAAGCTGGACAGGACAAGTTAAAAAAAAAAGAAAAGAATGAATAATTGTTAAAGAAAAATCCCGTATGCTTCCAACCTGAAAGTCTGCTTCTGACTAGTTTTGATGGTAAACCTACCTTCATCTTGTACATTCCTGGAGTGGTCGTTATGTCTGGAGGCTTCAGTACTTTGTGTTCCAGCTTGGAGCGTCACGTGACAGCTGTGTTTTGTTTTATGGAAACATGTCTTATGCTGGCAACTGGATATCAACGTGTTGCTTTTTGAACCTGCATCAGTCCTGACTGAGCAACGAAACACAACACATTATTGAAGGAAAAGAGAGATAAAGTGACAAAATGATAGGACAAGAGTCAATATTGGACTGAACTTGACCAGAGAGACAGCTCAGAGAAGAAACGATGTAAGACGATGCTTAATTAGCTGTTAGGGGTACCAGAGTATGAAAATTCGTCCAAAGTTCAGGAGTGCTGCTTTATATCTACAAAACTTATTTGATTCTTTATTTCTTTCAGTTTCATGAGCTGCAAAAAGACCGAATCCTTCAGTGAAACCTATTGGTATTCCTGTATGAAAAAAGTTAAATAACAAGTGTTAATAAGTGTTTAACTTATAGAAATACGTAACAGCAAATTTCTCCATAATTTCAACTACAAGTAACGTAAGGATGAAATTAAATGACTAACTCATAAAGTAAATCCCACTCATAGCTCATTTTGTCTAATTGTTTTTAGTCATTTTGTTCTTACAATAAATGATAACAACTAAAGCTCAAAGACTGATTCCTCCCTGGTACAGTAGCACTATAGGGAGCAGTCCTCTACATACATGCAGTCTGTAAATGGGTGATGGCCTTCTGACAACCAGAACAGACAGAACCAGAACAGAGCCAATCTCTGCTCTTTTAGGGCAGCCATGAATAAATCAAGTGTTAAATTGCCAATATGGCTTGCTTCTTCACACTTCAATCATCCAATCCAATAAGCAACGCCAACCAAGAGTCAATAGCAGAATAAGCTGTTTGGCATGTTTTTTATTGATGCTACCCACTTAATCAACTCTGCTGTTCATCCCACAAATGCATTTTCCTTACAAATGTGGCTCAGTTTAAGAGGAAAAACAGGCTTTCTAACAGTGTCATTTTAACCATGTATAAATAATCTATTACCCTTTATAATTTTGATTATAGTCCACTAAATCTACTGCAGATTTAGTGTACTGCAACATTTTATTTAGTTGACTAAGGGTGAATTCCAATTGCCCCCTTGGCCCTAACCCTTCGTTTTCTCTGTTCCTGTGAAGGGGTAGTGGTGTCCCGATTGTGTTCAGACCGAGGGGGAGGGGGGAGTGGTAGGGCTACAGGCCCATTTATGCTCAACGCAGAAGATGAATACACAGACGGACGGACAGTTTCGTTCCGTCTTCTGCGTCAGTTACACACGTAATTTGATGCGTTTTCGAGGGTCTTGTTGGTCCGTCACTCGATGCAGATGACGGAGCAAAACCACCGGAAACTGTGGGGTCAGTGCTGAGCTGTGAAGCTGATATGCAGCCAGCGAAAGGAAGAAACCAGAGAAGAAGAACAGGAACTGGAACAAAAACAACACGAAAACAGCTGGTGCCAAATAGCCAGAGAAAGAAGACGCCAAACAAACAGAGAGAATCTGTAGACATGGATGCAGCTTTTAAAGAGAGGCTGTGCAAGTGTGTCGGAAAATACACCCATATATGACGTCACATCGCCAGGGCACAGGGACAGGCAGCACTGCCGCCTATTGGACAAACTGGTTTATGAACCATGGGAACACAGAAGACATAAGGAAGTATGAAAGCAGCCACGCAGGGCTATGCATGAAACGGATGTCGCCATTTACGTACGCAAGGGAGCATAAATGGGCCTTAAGTGGCCTTCGAAGCGGAATTTCTCTGGGGACATACTAGAAAATAAGTGGTATGATATCACTTGCAAGTTCATGCGAAATATGGGCAAAATGGCGAGGAAACCATCAGTGGCAGGGAGCCAAAGAAATGCACAAATGTGGGGTATTTTTTGAGTAAATAAAATATGAAAATCGCTATTTTAAGGTCACTTTAATGTATTACAGACAATTTTATTCCAAATGTGAAAAAATCATTATTTTCTTAACGCTACATGCATCTGCTCATGCCTGTAACATAAGGTTAACGTTAAGCTCGAGTCGAAGGTGTTTCTTTTCTATTGATTTTTACGTTTTCCCGCCCAGAGCCAAAAAAAACAATCCAATCACCCAGGAGAGGGGCATTATTGCTGCTGAAGACGGCATTTTTTTTCAAAACAAATCTTTATTGACAGTTCAATGTTGCAGACAGCATTACAAACTCTTTCGGACACAACCGTGATGTCAGTTTACTTCGCCACGGATGACTTTTGGTGACATACAGTATGAGGATTTGCAAGGGTTGTCCCAGTTTGCTGTCAAAACGAACACGGATCACACTTTAAATGGGAGATGGATAAAATACAACCAGGAGCTCCAACTCTGAGGCTTGATAGTGATTATTTATCATGGTTGTCATGGTTTTAAATAACCTGTAAGCAAAACAAGACTGTCTGGTATCCTGATACCAGCTGTAGTACTGTACAGGCAAAGTGTTAGAGCTCTTACACAACTTTTCAAACCATGGTATTATGGTATTATCTTAAATAACGCTATTAATCCATGGGCCAGACAAGCATAACCCAAGATGACAAATTTTTTTTTTAAAGATCCATGTCTGTAGATAATATTTTGGTATGATAACCCCTCCTGAGAGGCAGCTGTTTCATTGTTGTCTGCTTATAAAGTTACATTTCATTCAGAAAATGACATTTTAGATGGTTTAGTCATGTTCAGGACATCTGTCAAAGTTTAACAATATTGTGCTTGGTATTATTCTAAAGGAGACCTGTTAAAGTTTATATAAAGAAAACAACTGTGTATAACCGAATAAATATTTGCTTTTGATGCACTAATATGCTGCCGGTGTTAGTTTACCTGCTGCAGCATCAATAAATTATCATTCAGAGATTTTTTTTTGCATCACTTCATCCTTGTTTCAACTTTATCAATTAAATATGAACACAGAGGCCGATCCCCTCCCTATAACGCTCCTCCATCCTCTTTTCCTGAGCCGTATTCTTACCCTTTAAAACAAAGCAGTGGCCTTTGAAAGTCTACCTGTTTAATGTTTGAACAGGCGCTGCCAAGATCTTTTCTAGCATGTCCTCCCGTCTCTGGAAGATTTGCTTTGCCTGTCCTTGGCAGATAAAAACTGTCTTCACGCTTGTCCCCTTACCCGCTACTTGATTGTGCTTTGGCTCTCCACTTCCCAGGAGGTGCAGTAAAAATTTATTGATAGGAAGGTCTGAGAGCCTGTTGTCCTGTTCGAGATTCACGGCCATACACCGGCTACAATATCAAGTGCAAGAGATGAGAGAGTGCAGAACAGGGCTCATCTGAACTTATTCAAATGAGCGAGTGTCTTTGAAGGGATGAGCTTTGTTAGGGGTCCCTGTGGAGTTGCTGCTGACAGTCCTTCAGGTTTTCTAACAAGGGAAGCCTTGGCATGTGCCGTAGGCCTTATTCACAATCACTTGGTGCGCCTCTCTGATCACTTCCTCCATTTCTTTATCTCCCCTTTTAATTGTGACCTTGAAGTCCACTTGAGGATTTTAAAAGGCGAACACGAAGAACAAATATAGCATTTGGAGTCATTTCGTCCACTGAGTCACTCCCAGCAGTCATGTTCTTTTTCACCGGGGAAGTTCTGCGATCCGCTGACACCTGTTGTCCTGCGATGGACTCAGTGAAGTTGCACGTGCCTCTTTTTTTACTCACCATCTTCCTCATCACTGAATGGTATTCAGATGCACTGCAGCAGCAGAAAACAGCTCATTAATAATCAGCTAGCCATCATTCTTCATGTATAATAATACAGATATGCGCCTTTCTTTCAAAGCAGCGACTCAACGCTTTAGGAAACACACACCTTGCCAAAGGTTAGACAGAAAGATCAATGATGCTCTCATTCATCTGCTAGATCCAACGCTAGAGCCAGCAGACTGGAAGGAGAGGGAAACGAACTCAACCTTATCATCAATGACCATCAAATGTTAAGTTCATTACACACCTTGCCTCCAATTTGGTTGTTTCCTACAGGAGAACAAGCAATGACATCAGTCACTGGTCTGAATCAGAAGCATGGAGAATGGCTTCATGATAAGACCACCTTTTCCAGTTTAAGGTCTGTTCCTTGAGGGAAAAATCCTCGAGTGAACTGAAAACGGACTAAAGTTTATTGCCTCCTCTACCAACATAACATCCCATTGAATCAAAATAATGTTCTCGTGACTCGAGTTCACCTGTGGCTGAACTGCCTGGACAGCTCATCCAATTGACTTGTCAGTCATTCCTGGCCGGGCATTAAAATCAAACCCGTCACCCTGAAACATTCCTTGTTTCAGATTGACCCTTTTAAAAAGAGGTCTGTCGGAGCCACAGTTGACTCATTTCTCATTTTTCATTCCCAGCTTGTCACAAACAAACCTTTGACCTCACTTTCCAAAGCAGAGAGAGCCTATCCAGCAGCATTTCCCAATTATTCTTCTCATAATGCATTCAGGCTGAGTCGTCTTAATTAAAAGATGAAAGTAGATGTTTTTTTCTGTTGCATCAGGAGATGCAAATGGATGCATACACATTCACAAGTTTAAAGAAAAACAGGTGTTTTTTCATGATTGACAATCTTTATTATTTTTAAATGTACGAGAAGGCAACACAGTGCCATACAGGAGACCATCAACACTGGTTACAAGCATATCTATCTATCTATCTATCTATCTATCTATCTATCTATCTATCTATCTATCTATCTATCTATCTATCTATCTATCTATCTATCTATCTATCTATCTATCTATCTATCTATCTATCTATCTATCTATCTATCTATCTATCTATCTATCTATCTATCTATCTATCTGTCATCCTCAAAATTATTCATATCCTCTAATCAAAGAAAAGACCAAATTCACAATAGTGGGTCAAATAACAAGAAACTAAAGACACTAATAAGTAAAAATTTACAAAATTCTGATTTAGTGAAATAAAACATTGATTTTGAATTGTGGTTGGATATTATGATAATTAAAAAAGCAACCAAACAAAGCTGTCCCAGACACATTGGAGTACCTTTCCCATGAACATTGGATCAAAATACCTGTCAATAGGTGCAAAAGTGTTTTTGAAAACACTGAATACAGAAAACACCTGATTGCTGTGATTGCCTCAAAGTGTTGCTCAACAAAATTTTAGCTTCAGATCCCTATGAAGTGAAGGTGGGGGGAACTTCCAGGGCTACGACACTAAGCCTCTTACTTCCTATCCTTCAGAGCCTTAGAACATCTGTTACTAAGTTCAGGAGGTCGTAAATCAAGGTCTTACCAGGAGCAGACCTGTATATACTTTATTAGTTTATAACGGTAACTATTCTCTGCTCGCAGCAGTCTCTATTTAAACATGGACCATAATCATACTCGCCCCTAATGGGAAAGATTAGAGGAAGTATTCTTGTCTCATCAGTGTGTCGAGAGGCAGCTTAACCCTTAGCTATGTTCCTATGAGTAAGGGACTCAGTGCGTGAATCAGGTTTTCCCTCAGGCAGTCTGAAATCTTTTATTAAAGCAAGCAAGCAAAAAATACAATCAAATACAATTCAGTAACTAAGTCTTACTCCCAACCATTCTGGAAAGATGAATGTCTAAGGAGAAAACAAGTTGCATAGTTCTCTGTCTGTTCTTATCTAGAAATCAGCCTCCGTCCTATTCTATCTCCCCTAAATGAGCCTCCTAGAGAAGCTCCATGAGCCTCCTCAAGAGGCTGTGAGCCTCCCAAGGAAGCTCTCGAAAACTGAAGTCATCATGCTAACCTCTGTTGAAACCCACCTTAATGTGGGACAGACAATCCTTAAAAAGGTAATCTTCAAGACAATTGGATATAATACACATTAAAGACTGTTTGTTACTCAGGTTTGTCCTAATAAGGTTTTAACTTTTAGTTAGCTTTCAACCCTGCAGCTGACATTCTTGCAGGAAGTGCATGCGTGTGTGTTTAGTTCTATTTATATTGGGAGGAAGTGTAGCTGGGCCAGCTGACTTATATTTCTGACTTAGGCCTACATGTTTAAAAACGAATGAAAAAGGTAAGAAAAGGTTAAAGTCAAGTTCACACAACAACACCCATCATGCTTGTTTGTTTTATTTTTTGTGTGTTTCTTTTTAATATTTCTTTAGAACCATAATTCAAAACCAATGTCATGATTTTCATAGAATGTTTCTCATGATTTAAATAATTTGTCTCATTATTGGAATAGAAATAGAAAAATGACACTGACAGCTGATTTTTTTTCCTTCTTTAATTGGAGGATATAAATAATTTTGGGGACGGTATCTATCTATCTATCCCTCTCTCTCTCTCTCTCACTCTCTCTCTCTCTCTCTCTCTCTCTCTCCATATATATATATATATATACACACATATATATATACATATACATATATATATATATATATATATATATATATATATATATATAATAAGGGACTTTTTAAAAGGCTCAGGGCACTTAAGAAGATGTTTTGGATTACTTACCTGATAAGAATGTGACACTGAGCCTACAATACTGAAGCTTTTCACACTATTCTAATTTTTTGAGTTTTTGAATTTAAGGTTTTCTTAAGCTGCAACTTCTATTCAGCAACATCCAGACAAATAAAAGCTTGAAATATATTGATTTGCATATTATTTACCTATACAATATGTAAATTGCAACTTTTAAGTAGAAATAAATTAACTTTTTTTCGGATATTTTAATTTTTTGGGTTGTACCTATAAGTAAGTTAAGAAAAAAAAGAATTTTGCAAAAAACCAAAGAGTCCCCTCCTGAAAAACCTTCCAGTTGCTTTTTCGTAATTTTGTTTTGAGATATTATATAATGGATAATTGCCTGATCATAGTTCCTACTGTACATGACTTCAGACTGCACTCTTTGAGAAGCTGAGCTGTTGTGAGAGTAATTTCATCTTTGTGCCTTCATACAGCAGCTGATCAACCTCTTCATCTTCCCGAGAACATGCTAACACCAGGCTAGCATTGGTCGCTAATTAACCAGAACACAAACATAGCTTGAAGCAGATAACATCTCTGCACAAAGTTGTTTATGTATGGATGTGATGCTGATCGGTTGGAGTCAGAAAACAAGTTTATTCTCTGGTGTGTTGTTTAGATTTCCCAGGTCCGTCTCCAAGGACTGCGCAGGGCTGAAAGTCAGGATTGTGATTTGAAATGAATACCTCTAAATTTCTATGTTTGTGCTGACTGAGCGCTCTGCCTGCATGCTTAATATAACGCTTTAGGTTGGTGAATCATAATAATGAATATGAAGAGTGCAAACGGCAGTGTACGAGTCCCTGCTGAGCAGGGGATTTGCTTCAAATGTGCAGAGGAAAGGAGTCTAAAATCAGGAGTTTTTAGATATTTGGAGAGAGACTTCATGCATGGAGCCAGAAATGCAGCCACGGTGGCTCTCATAAGCCCCTTTTTGGACAGAAAAGGTTCTAAGAACACAGTCTAAGAACTGTCCACCTCAAACTTAGTTTTAGGAACTACCCTTCCCCAGGGGAACCTTTTCATTTTGCATTCACACATAATGATAGGGATCGATGTGATGCAATTGTGACGTGTTACTATTAATAAAGACAGAAGAAAACAACACAACCACAAAGCTAGCATGTGAAGTACATAGCCAGAAGAGCTTAGATTTATACCAGGGTCTGTTCATTGTGTTGTCATTGTTGTTTTCCCTGTAACAAAGAGCTGAATCAGCAGTTTTAAAAATACAGTAGGGTATTTATATACCCTATATACCCTTTATATACCCTATATATACAAGTAATAGATGGGGTAGAGCTTCTTCACACGTGTTCAAGTGTATTGGCATCCTCCGATCATAGAAAAGGCGAATTCCCAACAGTCACTTAAATAACTAGAAACTGAAAAAGTAGTAATACACTGACTGGCCTTATTAGGTACACCTTATTAGGCACTCATTAGGTACTGTACACCTGTCCAACTGCTCGTAAACGCAAAAATCTAATCAGCCAATGACATAGCAGCAACTCAATGCATTTAGGTATGTAGACGTGGTCAAGAACCATCTGCTGCAGTTCAAACTGAGCATCAGAATAAGGAAGAAAGGTGATTTAAGTGACTTTGAACGTGGCATGGCTGGTGGTGCCAGACAGGATGGTCTGAGTATTTCAGAAACTGCTAATCTACTGGGATTTTCATGCACAACCATCTCTAGGGTTTACAGAGAATGGTCCGAGAGAAAATATCCAGTGAGCAGCAGTTCTGTGGGCACAAATGCCTTGTTGATGCCAGAGGTCAGAGGAGAATGGCCAGACTGATTTGAGTTGATAGGAATGCAACAGGTGTGGGGGAGATTTTCTTGGCCCACTTTAGGCCCCTTAGTACCAACGTAGCATGGTTTAACCACCGCAGCCTACCTGAGTATTGTTGCTGACCATGTCCATCCCTTTATGACCACAGTGTAGCATCCTCTGATGCTGCTTCCAGCAGGATAACGCAC
Organism: Atherinomorus stipes; assembly: GCA_023101725.1. Classification (NCBI taxonomy): domain Eukaryota; kingdom Metazoa; phylum Chordata; class Actinopteri; order Atheriniformes; family Atherinidae; genus Atherinomorus; species Atherinomorus stipes. The sequence continues at coordinate 299,886 of JALJCO010001824.1, read as the reverse complement.
CATGTCACAGAGCGTGAATCATCTCAGACTGGTTCCTTAAACATGACGATGAGTTCACTGTACTCCAACGGCCTCCACATTCACCAGATCTGATCTCTATCCAACAGCGCAGCTTTGTGATGTAGTGGAATGGGAGGTTCTCATCATGGATGTGCAGCCAATAAATCTGCAGCAATTGTGTGATGCTGTCATGTCAATACTACTGCATCAAATATGACACTCTCAATGGATAAGGATAATTTAATCCCATTTAATAATAAGGGGTGGGGGGGCTAAGGGGGAGGGGGCCCAAAATAGATAGTCTGCCTAATGTAGTCCATTTACTTAATCCGGCTCTGTCTAGAAGCGCATTTATGAGGTCACACTTATGTTGGACAAGAAGGCCTGGCTCTCAGTCTCTGCTCTAATTCACCCCAAAGGTGTTCTATGGGGTTGAGGGCAGGACTTTGTGCAGGCCAGTCAAGTTCTTCCACACCAGACTTTGCCATCCATGTCTTTATGGACCTGCTTTGTGCACTGCTGCACAGTCATGTTGGAAGAGGAAGGGACCAGCTCCAAACGGGTCCCACAAAGTTGGGAGCATGGAATTGTGCAGAATGTCTTGGTATGCTGAAGCATTCAGAGTTACGTTCACTGTGGGGCCAAGCCCAGCTCCTGAAAAACAACCCCACACCATAATCCCCCCTCCACCAAACTTTTCACTTGGCCCAATGCAGTCAGACCAGTACTGTTCTCATGGCAACCGCCAAACCCTGACTTGTCCATCAGATTGTGAGATGGAGAAGCATGATTCATCTCTCCAGAGAACGCCTCCACTGCTCTAGAGTCCGGTGGTGGCGTGTTTTACACCACGGCATCCAACACTTTGCATTGCACTTGGTGATATATGGATGAATGCAGCTGCTTGACCATGGAAACCCATTCAATAAAGCTCTCTGTGTGCTGATCTTGAGTTGACCTGAGGGCCACATGAAGTTCGGAGGTCTGTAGTGATTCACTGAAGAAAATTGGTGACCTTCAGCATCCGCTGACCCCGCTCGGTCAGTTATGTGGCCTACCACTTCATGGCTGAGTTGCTGTCATTCCCAAACACTTCCATTTTCTTATAATACAGCTGACAGTTGACTGTGGAATATTTAGGAGAGAGGAAATTTCACAACTGGATTTGTTGCACAGGTGGCATCCTATCACATTGGAATTGGAATTCACTGAGCTCCTGAGAGCGACACATTCTTTCACAAATGTTTTTAAGAACAGTCTGCATGCCTAGTTGCTTCATTTTATACACCTGTGGCCATGGAAGTGACTGGAACACCTGATTCCCATAATTTGGATAGGTGAGCAAATACTTTTGCCAATATAGAGTATGTTGGAGAAGGAACACATTGAAGACATGTAGGGCAGTGGGTCCTGAGGACCGGAGTTGAGAAACACTGATCTAGATTATTAGATTAAAGCTGTTTTATTGCTCATGTCCCTCCAAAGACCACAATTAACACAACATTGTGCGTTAGAAAGAGGAACATTATCATTTCCTTTCTTAGTACGACTCCCTTGATAAAGTCCCCCACTCCCCTCGGCCTCCCTTGTATACTGTAAAAGCCTGGCTCTGGCACTGTTTAGGACATATTCAAGGGTTTATTCTTGGCTTTTGGAACAGGTTAGTTATAATTCAAGTATAGTATTTAAAATCCTTCAAATGCCAGCAATGTGTCATTGCATATGATATCAAAATCTCCCTTTTCCTCGCTCTCTGCAAGCATTTTCAGATTCTACAAGAAAAAAAAAAAAGAAATGCAAGTGAATCCTTGAGATTGTAGCTTGCATCCCAGTTGGGGAGCCTCCGTTAATTTGAACCACCAGAGCTGTTAACAATATCAGCCAATCAAAAACTAGTGTTTAAATGTATTTAATTAAAGCCTTTTAAAGTAAATTGTATTTATTTGTGGAACATCATGAAGGAGCTTAATCTTGTTAAAGTTGAAAACAAAATGAGTATATTTAGTTTAATTAAGTAATGCAAAACATGGTGTGACTCAGTGAGTCATCAACCTCCTGCATTGAACCCTGCAGGCTGTTTATTTGCTGCTGACATTTTAGCTCTTTTCAGTTTCTCCTCATCACTAATTGCAAAAAGCCAAAATTACCCCAAACATTAAAACCCTGAAATGATAAGACCATTAAAACAAAGTAAAAACCAGTTACAAAAAATTGCTTTTTTTTTTCTTCTGCATTCAAGCAGTAATCTCAAGAAGTTTTAAAGATGATTTTTCTTGATTGAAGGATGCAGATGTCTTGTGTGTTATACAAGCATCTGTCTGCATGTTTAGAAATCGCATTGTCTCGGTTCCACTACTAAGCATCCCTCTATAGGTGGGATTAGCCGTTCGTCATCATGTGCAAAAGTTATTTCACCTTTATGTCTTTTATTACATTAGAATGATTTTATCCTAAATGACTTGCAAGTGAAAAGAAATCTAAGACTATGCAGTTGTTTTCCGACTGAATGGGTTTACATCAGGTTTCATGGTCATCATAACTGTGTGCTGCAGACTCAGAACTCCACGCCAGCCAGTGGAGAAAAACACTAAATACATGCTTGTGGTTTATAAATATGCTTATGCTCATGCTCACACTGTGCAGTCAGTGCAGTCTGTACACACAGATGAGATATTCATGTTTTTTTATTGATTTATCTTCTAACTTCCTGAATTACTCAGCGTGTTGGATCATGTGCATTGCTGCAGAGGTGATATCCTCTCCGACTGGTCAGCGGGGTCTGCAGGGTTTCCATGTCTCAGCATTGGTTGGGCAAGTTCAGTCCTCTAGTGGCAGTCCTGCAGGTTTAGGATGTTTTCCTGCTCTAACACCTGATTTGAAATAAAGGTTGGATACGGAATACGATAGTGACATCACGTGTGTCTAGGTTGTAGTTGTAACGGCAGAAAAAAATTCTGGCCGTTGGGTTGCCGGAATCGCTGCCAATACGTCAAGTGAACAGCAGCCTGCACCATGTCCAACAAGTACGACTGCAAAGGAGTGTAACTGACAAATAACATTTGCCAAGTTAGCAAGCAAGTTAGCTTACTGGTCCAGAAGAAAAGCTGTCATTTCTGTGTGTGTTTTGATGCCTATGTCGGTCCATTTAGAGTAGGCTTCACTTAAATTTTCTGTAGTTTTTATTCTTCTCAGGTCACTCCTCTTCTGAGACAGATAGCAATATCTCTGCTAGCTTTGAAGCAGCTACTTGACTTGCTGATTCCACCATTTTTCCCTGTACCAGCCAAGCCGTGCTCAACATACTTTTGCCACATAGAGACCGTATTTGGCAACCCAAAATGGCGGCCTGTTTTGACTTGTAGATGTGAACATAATAATCAAACCCGTTAAAATATTTTCCATATTTATTTACAGGCTCATTTTTTATTTATAGAAATGCTGTACTTTCATTCGCCACTCCTCCAAAGGCCTAATGGAGTTTTTTTTTTTTTTTTTAATGTAGCTTTTAATATAATTGCTCCATATTCAACCATTAAATGGATCAAACAGCCCATCAAGCTCCGCTCAGTGACTCATTCATTTGAATCAGCTGTGCTATGGAAATATCTAAAGGCTGCAGTATCCTTCTCCGACTGCGTAATGCGTTATCCAAGTGCGTAACCACGGAGACCCCTCCAGCATTCATAGTTCTTCTTCATGGTGCCGAATACGCAGTGCAATTTCCCGCCCGATCAGTAGGGGGTTGCTACGCTAGGCTGGCCTTGTCTATGATGCCGATGATCGGTAACTTCTGTGGTTATTTCGCTTCCGGTTACAGTGAGCAATGGTGTCCAAAAGAAAGACTGTTGTTGCTGCTGCTGCAGCTGAATAACATTGAAACAGATGCTTTTGATGCAAAAATGGAGACAATGGAGAGATTTTGGTATTTCCTCACTTCTTCGGCCAAACATTCTTTGGTTGGAATCATATCTGCGTCTCCGAAGGCTAGCCGGTGTTTCAAAAATGATGCTGCCAGTGTTTATGTTGTGATAGACCAATCACAGCCCTTGCCATCTCTGTTGCCCCTTGACGAAGTGACAGACACTTAAAAAATATTTTGTGCAGCTGGAGACCACGTAGAAGCTCTACGACAGGCTCTCCGTCAACGTAGAGGGCTCTCCGTAACCTACGTAGAGCACTTTACAGACGACTATAAATTAGCCTGCAAACTTGCAGGACTGCAACTCTGCAGTGCAAATGAAAACACATTTAGTGTTACAGTTCTCAGACTGCAGATTTGAGGTTCTTAGTTACAGTTATCAGTGTAACACCCCCCCAAACACACACAAACACACGTTTGTTTTTATATCCCCGTGGGGTATATCCATTGACATAATGCATTCCCTAGCCCCTTACCCTAAACCGAACACCCATAACTGATTGCCTAAACCCAACCCTTGTCCTAACCTTAACCAAAACCTATTTGTAACAAATGGGCCTTTTCCACTGCGCATTTTTGTACCCTTCCACACGACATGGCACACCTTATTTGTGTTTCCTCTGGGAAAACCCGTCACGAGCCGTTACGATTTTCCGCACCTGTTTCAGAGCTAGCTCTAACCGTGCTGAACCTACACAAAACATGACATACCTGATGGCTCTCCACTGATTGGCCAAAAGAAGTCGTCTTTATATGCGTCATATATGTTTCTTCTTGCCTCTTCTAAAAATATTGGGCTCTGTTTTTGGTGACTACAAGCCACAGAGAAAACAACAACAACAACAACAACAGCAGTAACACCTCGATATTATCCAATGCCTACATTGTTGTTTTAGCTTCACTGCCCACCGCGTGGCATGGCAGTGACGTCACGTCAATAGTAGACTACTATTTCTCCTGTGTGGAAACAAAAACCATCCTGGTCGTCTTTAGCATGCGGTGCTGTTACTGAGCTGTACCGTGCCGTGTGCAGCCGCAATGGAAAAGGCCCATTAATCTCTAAAACCAAATCTTGACCCTCAAAATAGGGTTTGTACCCGTGGGGACTGGGAAAATTTCCCCACGAGGGAAAGACATCCCCACGGTGATGGTAAAAATCTGAAACATGGTCCCCACAATGTTGCAAAAAATGCACCCACACACACACACCCTCTCTCTCCCTTTTTAACAGAGGTGTCCAAATATTTTATATTGGAGAGCTGACAATGACTGAGTGGATGGTTGCGGGCCAAAACTAAAAATTCATGTTGCAATGCAAGAAATTAAATATTTTTAGCCCATAGTGTAATTGTTTAAAACAAAACTTCATTCAAAATAATGTGGAAAATGATTAACACTGTTCTTTATTGTGTTCATTATTTGTTTTTTACATTACTTTGTATTTTGGATAGCATCTTATTATCTGATCATGGGCTTCCAGATCTGAGCTGATAGAAGAACAGTACCACCCTATCCACAGTGTAATGCAATGTTGATATATGGTCAGAAAGGGAAGTACAAAAATGAATAAATATCAAAAGAACTTTTCACACAGCTGGGAAAATCATAATTAAAGAAAAAGAACAATGGGTGGTGGGCCAAAAATAATCACTCATCATGGGCCAACTTTGGCCCCCAGGCCTCAAATTGGACAGCCCTGCTCTATAAGATGGCATCTACCCACAGCCATCCCTTTAGTTACATTAACTGCACTGGGCTCCTCTCTCCATGTCTAAATATGATGTTAATAAATTGTGCTTCTCTTTTTCTTTCTGAGCAGGCACCCCTGGATTAGAGTCATGATGCTTGTTGACCTCCCTTTCCTGTCCTCTCCATCCCAACCAGCTGAGACAGATGATCAGTCCTTCTCGTTCTAGTTCCAGTCCATCGCTGCCTTGTGCAGCTCAGGATGAGGGATTGAATAACAGAATAAATGTGAAACTGTCAGGTTCCTTTGCCAGGCTCATATTTTCTTGAAATATTCACAATTTAATGTTTGTTTTTTTTTATCATTTCCAAATTAAATAATAAACTTTGTCTCCATCTTTATGAACAAAAATCTTTTAAAGTGATTTTCAATTGATTATATACAATAAATTCTATCAAATAAAAAATTTGATTGAATTTTCACAGAACTGGGCTCTCAAGATGAACTCTGTTGTGAACTGCTGCTCCAACAAAAGTTGGATTGGACTGAATGTAGTAGCAAATATTAATAATGAATGTATTCATTATTTGTGCATGTCTGCCTTAACCTTGACTAGACAACATTACTACTTTATTTTCTGAAAGATTGTCAAAGACAGAATGAGTTCCTTTTCTTTAGTGTTTTTTCATGTGAGATGCAGCTTTTGCACTGTGAAGTTACCTCAGAGTCATCTGAGGGACAAAAGAATATTTAGCTATTGAAAAAATTCTTCTATTTCCATGTTAACTTTGAGATGTACCATGAGGGAAGCATCTCACTTCCAAGAGATCTGAGGTGAGTTCTAGTACAGTACTTAGTATTCAATTCCTGGTAAATGTGGTCCCTGTATGATCCAGTATCATGTGCGATATCTTATAAACTGATCCAGAGAAAAGCAAAAGTCAGAAAGGAACGGTGTGATCTGAGCGATGATCCGGATTGGTGGTGGTCTTCCTTGGTTAACTGGATTAGAGAGATTAGTATGCAGAGCAGATTCTAGAGGACCGAGTAGCGGGTCTGAACAGAGAGCAAATTCTTCTCAGACCAGGAGCAGGCAAGCAGGGGTTCAGACAGCAGAGAAGGGTCGGGTTTAGGCGCTTTCGGACTGTAGAAACCATTTCGAGTTCCCATAACCTTATTGGGAACCAGGCCGTTTTTTTGCGCATTCGGACATATAGGAACTACGGACCTCAGACCTCAGTTCCTATAACCTTTTTAGCTCCTACTCCGAGGCAGGGTCTTTTCGGGGTTCCATAGGAACTGAAATATGTAGGTGTTTGGTGATTGGTAGAACTGGCAAGCCGCGCCCCTTGTGAGCTCCGCTTCTTCCAGCCCCGCCATATTTAAAAAGTCTCACAGCTGTTTACCTGTTAACCGAGATCGTAATAACGACAAGAACTATTACAATAGGAGTGTACCAATTCATTATTAAATTGACCACAATGGTGCATGTCCTGAATCGATAACGATTTTGAAATGTCCAAAAGCAATAATTTTCATATTAATTTAATGACCAAACACAGCTGCCAAGTATAGCAGTAGAATCTGCGGCTGCCGCCCGGACTCTTTAGTGGACGGACCGGCCACTAAAGTTCCAGGCGCACTTCAACAAAAGGTAAACAAGGGAAAGCTGGTAAGTTATCTTATATAATAGCTTTGTTTAGTATGAGATCTGCTGGGGCATAAATTTGTCACTGTCGCAACGATTGCGCCACACATGGTCCCTAACAACATCCTCCCTCATGTGCGAACGCACACTGATGCTGCCAGCACACTACACGACTGTCACAGTTGTTGCCGATTTTCAAAAGACTGGGGCGTTCACACTAACAGACTAGATTCCATTGAATCATGCAAGATTGGGGATTACACATTTAACGACTGTCTCCTTCACGGGATTCCAAACTACAAGATCGTTCAACCCAACTAAGGTTGGTGGAAATCACCGACTCCTTGTGTGCCAACTGCCATTATACAGGAAAGAAGAAGATGCACAAATCATCTTCCAGATTCTCTTCTCCATTTTGTTGTGGTAATCTGTTTGCTGCCCCCCCCCTCCCCACCTGCGAATGTAGGGGGAATCCCGAGCCTGTGACGTGCGGTGACGAAGGAGGGATTTGCAGTGGTGATGCCGGGGCCGACCCCCGTTGCGGGATGTGCTGTGGTCAGACTCTACAATCATCATCAAGATCTTGGTGAAAAATTGATGCAACAGGATGCAAATAAATCTGGTGACATTGCAGAAGCTTCTGGAAACACAGCGAATGCTGCCGCAATCAAAGCTAAAGGCGGTCCAACGAAATGTTAAATGTTTGACCTTTTTTCTGTTGGCGACTTTTTTTTTGGCCGGGCAGTGTGTATATATATATATATAGAGAGAGAGAGAGCTTGATATGGTCCGTGTGATGTGTAGCATTGCAGCTAAAGAACTAAAAGGGATGTTTTTGTGTGCATACATGACTGGTGACACTGACTTCGGATCAAACGACTGTTATTTTGGTTTCCAGTCAGATCTTGGGAAACTTTTGCCAGATGACATCTTAATTTGACTCTTAAGTGGCACGCTGTGTTTTATTTGTTGTCAGCAGCTATCATTATGGCATTTCATCACCAAAAATGTAAATAATCATCCATCAGTTAAGCAGCATGTTTGTTTTTCCACTGATCTCTTGTTTAAACAGAACAATGACTTATGTTTTTTTTTTTCTGTGAACTCTGCTTCAAAGTGTTTACATTTGCAGAAGCAGAATAAGTGGTATTTTTATGATAATGTAGGAGATTATTACTATAATCTGACAACAACTCAGAAAAGTTTGAATGCTTTATTTAAATGGCAATATTTTGATTATGTAAACAATAATAGTAATACAGAGGTGAAGGCAAAGTGAAGGAAAAGCTGGAGGTAACATGCACGGTGCAGCTAAAGCTGAGGGGAGCATGTCTCCACTGTTTTCCTTGTGTGAATTCTCTTTGGTCGCTTCTCTACAAAGACCAACACTCCAAAGAATGAGACATAAAAGAAAATACAAAGTCTGTTCCCTCTGCTTCTCCGTACAGAGATGTCAGTTTTTATTATGAGGATTTCTTCTGCACCTTTCAAGGAGAAATTAAAAAGGTTTCTAGCGCTGGTCAGTCCTTTGAAGTGGTGCAGGCCACTGCTAACATTTGTTTTATGAAGGCGGGGGAATGAAAACTAATTAGGCCTGTTTTTCACCCCCGCATAATTTCAAGGAGAGGAGAATTGCAGTGATTCGTCAACTTGCAAATTGAAATGGAATCATAAACAGAGCTGCAGACGCTCAGGAGAAACCAAAATGAATGAAGAGCCATGATGCAAACACTGAACATATGCATGTCTGCTTTCCCAGGTGTACGATGAGCAGATTAATCTCCACAGGTGTGCGAAAGAAGTTGAATTGACAACACTTGAATTTAACGTAAAGACTGAAAACATGGGGAATAACTTAGAAGCACAATTATTTTCGAACTCTGAACTTTACTGATCAGCTTTTAGTTCAGCTTGGCATGTTATGAAAGTGTCATAGGAGATATTACCGTGTAGACAAATAGCAATTACTGACATTTTTATACCTTTTGGAGAGAAATGGGCCCTGCTTCCTTGCAAAGTTAATCACAGGTATTCTATGACCCCCATGTCGCCATCTCACACCTTTTAAATCCTTGTTTGGCCGTCTGCTTCCTGCTCTGTGAATTTCAAAGGGATAAAGGGACAAATCTGCTAAAGAGCCAATTAGAAAAAAACAAAGCTACATGTCATTCAAATGTTTTTTGTTTTGTTTTTTTAACGGATAAAACAAGCAAAATAAAGAATAGATACGACATGAAGTCTGAATTTGTGAGCACAAGGGGTCCTGTTTGGTGGAAACTTTAGTAGTTAAGCTAGTTAAATATCTGCATCTAAGCTAAATAGAGATTGCAACTAACCTGCTCTCAAGCTGTTTAACCGAAACATACATTTTCATTTTATTATATGGTTTTATTATCGTGTACAACTTAATATTACTGTCTTTCATTTGCTATTGTCCATGAAATTAGCTAAAGCTAAAGACTTTTGAAACCTTGTTAACTTTACGAAATAAACTTAGCTGGGTTTGATTCTTCTCTCAGTCGGTGTAATAAAGAATCTCGCCAATGACGGTAAAGCTGCTGTAACTCCTCAAAAATTAGCAGAACAATGATAAGGCTGATATTTTGGAGCTCCATTTTTGCTTCGGTTTAGCACAGTTACTAGGCAACGAGAGATATCCTGAGGAGGCTAGACCATCCAAACTGAACAGCCCGTCATTTACGCAGTCTAAGAGGGACCCAGCCTACGTAGACGGGGTAGGATGCATCCTCAGAAGAACCTAACCCCTGATTTTGGACATAGCCTGAGTAAACTGAGTATACATACACATCTATCAGACTACACGTATAAGTTGGACTGAAATTTGCCTGCCCATCTATAATTGGTCTATATTTTAGCCTGAATCTTTACAATAGAATTCAATCCATTAATCATTAAATAGTTAATAATAAAAAACTGTAAGTTGTATAAATGATGACCAAATGTTGGATTAAAACTTTTTTTTAACTGTTATTGATCAATGTACAGTGTAGTTTAGATGTAGTCTAAGCTCAGATAGCTAAAAAAAACCTTTCATTTTTAGACCAGTAGTAGAGCAGTTTTAGCCCAGACATCTCAGGGCTATTACACGTGTTTAAGACCGAAAAATGCTCAGTGGCTGAAGTAACAAAATGTCAGCGTAGATATGACTTTGTCTCCTTTCTGATTTGTTTCACTGTTGTTGCTTTTAGTTTTGGCTTTAAACCATCTACGGTAAGTGAAGTGTTAAAACAGGCTTAGTTTGTGCGTGTTTTACCTCCAAAACGCACCCTGTCGCAGCAGCTTCGAAATTAGCATCTCAGAAATGAGCAATAGCATTTGGGGCAATGAGTGCATCTGCAAACGTACCAGGCACCAAACACACCTCCTACTGGAATATTTTTGGGAGATGTACTGGGTGAAATTATTTAAAATTACTCTGATTGCATGCATATTTCATGTTTTATCATAAAAAAGGAGTTTGTGCAGCGACGTATTTACGGCTCCTGAGATGTGAGGGTTTCTTTATGATTCAACCATCATACAGGTTCTTTGAATAAAAGCAAGCTTTCACCGTCACTTTATTCTGCTACATAACTGTAATTCGGGAACACTTCTGCATACTTTTTCCAAACCTTACCTCAAATAAGATTTGGTATAAAGAAATGTATCACATTTATGAAATGTGCTAAAGACCTTTAATGGCTTTGCTTTTAAAACCTTGATATTTCACTTATTTGAATGAAATATTCAGTGGAATTTCATAGTTTTGTGTGCATATGCTTTAAAAAAAAAAAAAGGCAAACATTGTAAGAAACAGCTTCACATGCACGGCTGATTCTTCTCACTGACAAAAAAAAAGCAGCAAATGCAGAGACATTTAAATAAAAAAAGGTTGCTAGTTCACTCATTCAACCTAAGGGTAAATGGAAGGAGACATTTTATTCAGGTTTTCGTACTTGGAATGAAATGAAATTTACTGTGAGATCGTACTTTATTGGTTTGCAAGAGTGATGGGATTGCACCAGCCCAGACTCGTAGTCGATGAACATCTTTGATATAAACATACAGTACTACTACAGTAGGTCGATTCCCCTCCAAAATCATCTTACACACACCATTGAGACATTTAGTTCACTGTTGTTTAGAATCCAGTTTTTAATATTTAAATGAACTATAAAAAGCACATTAAAACATTTTCTCATTTTAGTTACAAAAATGGGTCACCACGAGGGCTTCTCATTGCATTCACAGAAGGATTTGAACAGTGGATGTCTAACAGGTAACGTATTTCTTTCTTAAAAAATCCCCACCCAAAATATATAAACTTAATTGCTTAACCAAGGTATATACAGGGCATAGCATCCTTGCATCTTAAAGGTTATCAAGAAAGTTTGAGGTATACGACCAAAAGGGAAAGCCTGTCAAAAAAACAAAACAGAGAAAAAAAAAAAAACAACAAATAGAATTAAATAAAGGAAAATGGATCTCATAAATGCCTCCTACAAGCACAGGATCACAACATTAGTGGGAGATGTTGCCATATACGTGCTGGTGTGATACTTCTAGTTGTTTCACCGATGGTCACAATGGTAAAACAGCACATAACCTCAAGCTCTGGACTGTCAATATATACAAAGGGCGTACAGTCTAATTTAGCAATAGAGAAGTGTTTGAATGCTCACTTTTATTTGCTTCATTACATGTAAACAGAATGGGCTGAACAAAAGGAAAAATACCAGAATTATAAATTTATTTGATATAATGACGTCTTTAACTTACACTGTATATCTTTGAACCAACTTTGAAATGAAAGAGAGCCAAAAGCAGAATCTGATACACATGCAAGTTTTGAAAGTGGATTCAGAAATAACAGTATTGTACAAAATAATAATTACAGTTTTCTTTTTTTTAATATAATTATCAAAATACACCTTCTTTCTTAGCACCTCTATATACTTTTTGTGTGTTTTGATCAAGCACCATTGTAGTCATTTTCATACAGCACCTGGAGACTCCAGAGAGGAGATCAGTTTCCCCTTTTATGTCGCCTGACCCCCCTCTTGGCTACCTCCGATTCCCCCCTCCTCTGCCACGCTTTCCAATGTCCTTCACCTTTTGCTCCATAACGTGGTTAAGTCATGTGGTTCGAGCCCTACAAGGGCAACAAGTATTTTCCTGGGTTACACGTACATACATGGAAAGACATGTTTGCTACACCATCTCTTATTCAAAACTTGCATGTGGCATAGAAAAGGGTGGGGGGGCTAAAAATGGGGTTTGGTGGTACCCAGAATGTCTCAACTTGACTTCCTTTGCTGTCCCCATCAAGTCCTTCGTTTTATCTTTTTTTTTTTTTTTTCATTTTTTCTTTAGCCAAGGAAGCAGACGGGTCCAACTTCAAACCCAAACTTCTGGTTTGGATCCCCAAAGTCAGTCAACATGACGTCGACGATTGGAACCTGATCAATTTTGGGAGTATTAATCTCCATCACAGTCTTTCCATAGCCCTTCCTTGTCTGTAACGGGAGAGAAGGACACAGAAAAGAGACATTAGAAGTAATATTAAACCGCCTTTAGATCACAATTCACTTTATATTATGTGTTGCTCATCAGTTCTTTCATACTTCACCTACTCAATTTTTTAGGTTAACAGCTGTAAAAAAAAAAAAATCACCCAAATGCTGAAATCCAGCTTTTCTTACAGAGTTAGGGCCAAATTCAGATGTTTTTCGATAGCACCTGTAATAAACTCATTTCTAGACACTCAAAACAGATTGGTCGGACACCCAATTGAATTGGTCAAATTCAACCAATCTTTTGGTTTTGGGTGAGATAAACCAAGATTTTTAACCAATATTTCAGTCAAAGTCACCAGTAGTGGTCACTTTGACCAAAATATTGGTTTATTTAATTGGTCAGACACACAACTACCAACTAGATTGGTTCAACCAATCTATACTTGGAGTGAATGATAAAAATTTTACACATAAGGCTTGAAAACTGTCAGAAACTGTATAAATAAGGAGGATCAATGCCTTTGGTGGATTTGGTTAACCGGTCTGACAAGGCACCTACATGCGCAAAATCGTCTTTTGATGAGATAATGTCACATTTGGATTTTTAATATGGCATTTGTAATAACTTATTTATGCAATAATTTAAAAAAATCAACATGTTAATTTCACAGATTAATGTCTTTGCAAAAATGTGTTAATTTTAAAAGCCCTAACCCCCCCACCCCCCAAATTTACTTGATTGATGGGCTGTATTTTTTATTTTTTTTTTTTTAACAATGATCTGGCGACTCCCATTGGAGGTCCTGACCCCTAGTTTGAGAACCATTGCTGTAGAGTAGAGCTAAGCAATATGGACCAAAAGTCATATCTCGATATATTTAGGCTGAATATCAGTATATGATGTATATCCCAATATTTTTATCGCAAAATGAGAGCAAATATTTTGTTACGGTCAGAGCCAAATATGACATTACATTTAATTTCATTTAAACCGACCGGATGAAATAATGCTCAGCTGTTCAAAGAAAAATAAAATGTTAACAGAAATACTGTATATAATAATACTCGCAGATGCAAGTAAAGGAACATTACACAGAATTAAATATAACAAACCCTAGTAAGGTTAGCGTTTATATACAAAGACAAAACAAACAAACATTGAACTCCAGATCTCTATGTGTGATATGGTCCAATTCCATATCTCATTTAAAAATATATTGACATATTTTTCATATCGATATTTCGCCCAGCCCTACTGTAGAGATCTGGAGATTATTGTAAAAATGCACCATATTCACTGTCAATATTGGAAAAAATCATATCACACTGCAAAAACTAAAAATCTTACCAAGAATATTTCTCTAGTTTTTGGTTAAAATATCTCATCACGCTCAATGTAAGACATAAGTGAGCTATAGGAACTTCTTTTAGACAGTGCATCTTAAATATCTCACCATAAGTGAAACAGTCTTGAAAAAAATCTTGTTTTGAGTCATAACTCAGAAACTAATTATGAGTAAAATATACAAAGAAATATAGCAAAGAATGAGTTTTTACAGCTCATTTCGGAAGTCTTATTTCAAGAAATCAAGAGAATTTTCACTCGTTCCATTGGCAGATTGTTTTTTTTCTTATTACAAACAAATCTTGTTTTAATTCTGCTCTTTTTTACTTATTTTAAGAGTGACCTTCTTTTCCAGTGCATTCAAAAAGTTGGATATCTTGATCAAATTCTCTGTTTTAAGTCATCAAAATGACTGAAACTTCAGGACCTGGGTCATTATCAGAGTGGGGCATGTTAAAAGCTAGCAGGTATTTACCACCACCCATAATCCAAAATCTTTTCAGTCAGAGATATGGGAATTATGATTTACTGGGGAACACAACATTCAAAATGCACTTGGTGTTAACCATCAGGAAGAGTTTTAATGTGGAGTAAACTGGAGGAAAAACACAGGGGATGTCCAAATACCAACTTAATTAAATTGTTATATAAGAAATTGGTCCAAAGGTACACAAATGAACGGCAGGAATTATCGGTTATTACATGCATTTTCATTGTCATCCGATACGGATAGATTTATTCCTGTTACTTATGTCATTATTCTTTTGATTATAACTGATATAAATGATTGTTGATCTTTGTGATAAGTATATCATGATGTTGGAGAGCATACGTGTTATTTGGCAATGGGATGGGATTGACTTAACACCGGCATTTTCCCACTCCCTTTGGAAAAAGATTACATATTTCTTCGTTTGTATATTTCTTTGGTTTTGTTTGCCTGTTTTTAATTTCTTATCTTTGTGTTTAGAAAAAACTTTAATTTGAATTCAATTTAAAACACAAGTCCAGCTAGTTCTGAAAAAAATCCAGGAAAATAAGCATTTTTCTGATTGAATCAGGTCATATCTTACAATCATGAGCAGCAACGAAAACAAAAGCATCTAGACAAAAGCTGGTAATCGACCCTCAGACGTGTCAGTGAAGCCGGTAAATGTCTCTAGTGTGTGTGTGTCTGACATTGTAAAATGCTATGAATGTTTCTTTTCTTTGGCTGATTTCATCTTGTAGAATTAGAGTCTTGTTAGTTTGTTGATTACAGCTGCAGGAAACGGTTATTTATCTAATCAAATATTCTAATGATTACTGAATTAATCAAGACAATAATCAGAGTTGGAATACCTTCTCCTTATTAAAGTGTGTTAATAACTACTGAAAGAGAAATGCGTCTAAAAGAAACCTCTTTTGGTTTATTTTTCAGAAAATGTAATAAATTCATTATTAAGCTGTTTTTAAAAAGAACAGACCAGTTAGAGCATGTAACTGCCACATTAAGTGGTTAAAACCTTTTCTACACTAAGTTCAAATAAAATTTCTTAAAGCAATGAAATTGGCTGATTTAAACAAACAAAGACAATAGTAATGATAAGTTAACATATGCTCTTTTTTTAGTATCCATCACAACTAACAATAATATTAAATGCTAACATGAAATATTAGCCTGTGGAAGTTGAAGCAAAAAAAAAAAAGATAAAAAGCAGTCTCTGCTGCTTCATTTTATTTTCTTCCTAAAGCAAAAATAAGTGACTTCAATTGTCAAATTTTTACAAAAGCTGTTAAACACTGAAAATCAGTCCTTCAAAATAAAAGGATGTAAATTTGTATGTGAGTTCTAAATTAGGATTGTTGCCAAAAGCTTGCACCTACATATTTATTTTTGAGGGAACTGGCTTTCTATATAGCATTCACGTACTGCTTTGTGGTATGTAGAGTAGGTTCAATTAAAAAAATGGAAATGTAGGTCATATCAATATAAATAAGCATGAAATGGATAATTTGCTTTGTTTGAAATAAAATCAAAACTTTAGCCTCCAGCTTCTCTGTGACCCTGAATAGGACAAAGTGGAAAATAAATGAATAAAATAATGAATTAGCTTCTTCTTTTCTCTGGTTTCCTCCTTCACAACATTAAATCAAACATACTGCAAACGTAAAACAGCCTGTAAGAATGTTGACCACGGAGTAGACATATTTGAATTAGCATCAAGGCAATATTATAGCCAAGTTATTTGAGGAATGGTTTCAGCTCTGGGACTCGTTCCGACACGAGTCCCAGGAACAACAGAAAGCTAACAGCTGATCTAACATACTGCGCAATCTGTTCAAACTTGTGTCATCTTTCTCTGAAAAAAAACGATTTAGAGACCAAAACTACGAAGACAACGGTGCATCCTCAGTGACAGCAGGAAAGCTGAACGAACTCTCTGTAATCACCAGTTATTTAACTGCTAGTGTGAACAAAGTAAGCTAGTTTGTTCATTAGTTATGCTACCACACATGAGACGATGCTCGTATCTGTGCCTACCGCGCATCCGTCTGAGATGGCCGTGATGTAGGGGTTGTTGTCGTATGACATCTCCTCATCGTTGGCGCCCAGGAAGCGCAGCGCCTTATCGTAGCTGTCGCTGGAGGCGTCGTGCCACGCCACGGACTGGTGGCAGCTGTAGGTGAAGTTTTGCCTGGCCGAGGCCGTCAGTAGTCTGAGGAAGGTCATCTGTACCATGTTTATTGAGTTTCCATCGATGTCTACATAGGAAAACTGGTGGTGGACAGACAGAAGGAGAAGTTCAGGTTGAGAATGAATAAAAATAAATCCTGCTCATGCACATCAGTCATTAAAACCACCTAAAGTTTGCATTCTGGAAGCATCTATAGTTGTTGGGTGATCCTGCTGTGGAGAGGCCAGTATCTACAAGAACTGGTCTGGGGTTGGACAACCATTGCAGCGGTGACAGGGTCACCGATGCACACAGGATCTATCCCACAGAGGAGCCTTTGAAGCGCAAACTACTGAAAACCTTGAAGTCAGCTGTGATGAAAGGGTTTCAGAACACAGAAATCTGTTTTCACTGTGAGAGGCTGCAGCCGGGGAGCAGTCAGAGGAAGAAAGTGACCTGTTCGGAGTCTGGTGGCATTTAGGCAGACGCTACTTTGATATGCATCACCTGCATTAACGTCCACCGGTACGCCTCTTTTCCTGATGGAAATGTTACTTCTGTTTGGACCTTTGCTCTTCTAAATGTTTCTCACGCCTTTGCTTAGATTTACACATCATGCTGTTTCCATCAGACTCAACCATCCCTTTAGTCTGGTTTATTTTCCAGACTTTTCTGATGGAACAGTTTGGAATGAAGTTTTAATCCTGCCCTGCAGCTAGGTCCTCTTCACCCTTCACAACCGAGCCCAAACAAAGACAGCTACACTTGTAGATATGAAGAGTATGTACACAATACACCCAAATGTACACTGTACACTCATATGTACACAATACACCCAAATGTACAAGATATGCCTACATGTACACTATACACCCACATGTATACTATAACACATATAGACTATACACACAAATGTACACTGTATAGCCACATACAGGTACTACCAAAAAAATTAGAATATCTAGAAAAAGTTCTTGTATTTCTATAATTTAACTTAAAAGTTACAATTTACATATTGTTTAGATAATTAATAGGCAAATTAATATATTTCAAGCTTTTATTTGTTTGGATGTTGCTGATTAGGACTTGCAGCTTAAGAAAAGCCAAATTCAAAAAAAAAATTAGAATATTGTGAAGAGCTTCAGTATTGTAGGTTCAGACCGTCACATTCTAATCAGGTAAGTAATCCAAAACATCTTCATAAGTGCCCTGAGCCTTTAAAAAGTCTCTGTCTTGATTTAGAAAATTTCGCAATCATGGGGAAGACTGCTGATCTGACAGTTGTGCAGAAAACCATCATTGACTCCCTGCACAAGGTGGGAAAGACACAAAGTGATAGAAAAGAAGCTGGGTGTTCTCAGAGTGCTGTCTCAAAGCACATTAATGGACAGTTAAGTGGAAGGAAGAAGTGTGGAAGAAAACGGTGTAGAAGCCGGAGGGCTGACAGCAGCCTAGAGAAGATGGTCAGTGTTAAGCTTCCCAGTCTGTGATGACCTGGGGTCCATGTCAGCTGCTGGTGTCGGTCCTCTGTGCTTCATTAAGTTCAGCATAAATGCAGCCGTCTACCAGGACATTCTGGAGCACTTCATGCTTGCTTCAGTGGACCAGCTGTATGGGGATGCAGACTTCATCTTCCAGCAGGACTTGGCACCTGCCCACACTGCCAAAACTACAAAATCCTGGTTCAACAAACATGGATCACCATGCTTGATTGGCCCGCAAACTCACCTGACCTGAACCCCATCAAAAATCTGTGGGGCTTTGTCAAGAGAAAGCTGAACGGGAAGAGAGCAAACAATAAAGAAGAGATCAGGGCTGTGATGGAAGCATGTTCGTCTTCCATAACAGCTGAGATATGCCACAAGCTGGTAGCATCCATGCCACGCTGGGTTAAGGCGTGGCATGCCCTTCATGCAAAAGGAGCCCAAACCAAGTATTAAGTACAAATGCAAGATTTTAGTTTAGAGGGCCTGACTTTTTTGCTTTTAAAATCCTTTTATAATAGATCTCATGCAGTATTCTATTTTTTTTTTTGAGTTTTTGAATTTGAGGTTTTCTTAAGCTGCAACTTCTAATCAGCAACAGCCACATAAATAAAAGCTTGAAATATATTGATTTGTATATTAGTTATATACAATTTGCAAATTGTTGAATTACAGAAATAAATTAACTTTTTCAGGATATACTATTTTTTTTTGGCAGTACCTGTATATTTGATAAATTAAAAATGAATTAATTTGTTGTATTTCCAATGATCAATAAACAGGCTTTTTTTCTGAAAATTTCCTGGCTGTATAGAGAAGTGTACATCACCAATAACCTCCCACCTTTAAGGATTTCTGTTTAATATGATCTAACCAAGACATTCTGCTGGAGGTTTTCCAGTTGAACCATTTCTTCCTGCAGGTTTTGCATTTTTTTTTTTTTTTTATTCATGGAGATAAAGTCAGATAAGATTTTTAAAAAGACAAAAAAAAAGAAAAAAGTCAAATTCATAGATGCAAAGATCATGCTAGATTTGTCAACATGACTCCCCTGTTTGCTACAGATAATAAAACAGTGGTTTATAAATGACTTAATGTCAGCTTCAGGCTGCTTTTATTCTCTTCAGAAGATTCCAGAGAAAAAAGCCAAGCTCCTGGCTGCCCTGACTCTGACTGAGACATGAACTGTGTGTGAACTTTCTCTAAACATGTGCATTAAAATCATCTTCAGTTCAGAACCAGGCCATGTGCTGCACGCTACTTTTGATCACTTGGAGTTGTACGATGCTCTGCCACAGCTGTTTTTACTTTTTTACGTAGTCTCTGAAGAAATGCAAACAGCTCCGTCTTAACCAGTCTGACACAGTAAGACATATTTATTTCTAAACTAGCTGATTTTACAAAGAGTTTAAAGTTTTAAACCAGAATCTAAAAGATTCAGCTGTTTATTTTTTGTGTGATGTTAAAGAACTGAAATGGTTTAAGAAAGCACAAAAAACTCCAAAGCATTCTCCATAAAAAATAACTGAGAAGCCTTTTATTTTTAAAGGAGAGTGCCTTGGAGTATTTTGTGCTATCTAGTCTTCTCAAACCGATCCAAAAAGCACCTCGGAAACAAAACAAATGTATCCAGGAGGCGCTCCTGCACAAATATTGTTTTGAAACCGAGGCGGTTTGTCAATAACAAAAAATCTGTAATCAATTCTTGAACAGGGTTGCCAGACCAGGTTTCTAAAGCAATATAGTTGCATTCTTTCTTTTTGTGAAAAATATACATGTTGAAGGGGTTATAGAAGATGTTTCTTTCAACAGTTTTTGCCCCCCATTGGGTAACCCATACGCTATGATTAAATAAAAGCCTTTGTGTCGTGATGAGATAATCTGTAGCTGCTGTCAAACACCAGAGTGGCTCGTGCACGTTGTGCTGTGGCCGGGGAGGGAGCTGGGAATCTAGCAGTTTGGTGTTGCGCATGTGCTTTATTCAAAAACTCGCTAACAGTCTCTGCTTTCTGCAATGCCGAAAACATCTTCTATAACGCCTTTAATGGGTAGCTTAATTAGTGAAATTTGTTCTAAACGCCTCTGAACAATCTGATGAATCCAGACACGGCACAGAAACACCCGACGACATTGTTCTCTGGCCTTATAGAGCAAATAAAGCCAAGCAGCTGCTAAAGACAAAGATGCAGGCAAAGGAAAACAACCAGGTCCAGCACTTTGCTCTGAAGCGCGTCTCGGGCATCTAGAGCATTTTTGTCAGGACCAGTGTCCAACTTTGGGCATTAAAGATCCACAACACAACTTTTAGCTATTTTCTCAGTGACGCGCCCCCTATCGACGGCTAAACTAGCATCCATCTTCATCCTGCCTGTATTGTGATTCACCACAGCCAGTAAAAGACAGTCCAATCTTGACTCTTGTTCTGAACCTTCCTCTCTTTTTTTCCCTCTCTTCCTCCAGTAATGTTTCCTTTTGCCAAATCCGACAGGATGCGCTTTCAAAACACCCACTGTTTTCATGTCTGGTTCATATCCGTTTGCTAGCACGACACATTGCGTAACCAACAGTTGCAACATCACAGCACAAAATGAATTTTGGTGTGCCATCAAAACAAGTAAGAAATGGATAATTTTAAGGTTGAAAACTTACGTTGTGGATCTTTTTTGGCGTCGTGTTTGGACTGAATGCACTGTCAGTGAACATGTGAGCCTCATACAGTAGGGCTTTGTTTATACAGGGCAAATTGTCCGAACTCTTCATTAGAGGATAATGATTACATTTATTTTCTTCTAATATCTATTAATTTATATTTCAGGATTATCATATAATAATGTGCTAATATCTAATAATATCTATAAATATACCTACTGTTTTTTTTCTGGGTTTCAAATCAAACTAACCTGAAGGGGCTTTAGTTTGTATTCTTTACCAATATTGTCATGCTGATGGTTTTTCTGTATCCATTCCAAATAAAGAAATGATTTAAGAAGAGGATACGTATTATTGATGGTTTGATTTGCACATCTTTACACCTCTACTTGGGGCTATTAGATTGTCATTCTGTGAAGTTTCTTAACAAGCAAAGTGAATAATGTAGGAAAACTGGGAGAAACTTACTATTTTACCACGCTTAAATTCGCTGAACCATGAACCTGGGACTTCTTTGGGCCATGAGGATATTCTGACCTGTTAAAAACAAAACACAGAATATGTTGATACTGATCATGAATTCTGCAAAAACTAGACGCATCAAAAGGAATTATGTGTGAGAGAGGAATATTCTTGAAGTATCTTCTACAAACTTTAGTCTTAAAGTGTTCTGTCATATTTGTTTTGCTCCAAATAACAATATCAGATTAGTTTACTGTAAGGAAGCCTGTTGGTTTCTGCTGAACACCAGCAGCGCCACGCTGTAGGACCATGACGGCTTAATTCTTCAGATATGATGATTAGAAACAGGCACTTTTCTGTCTTAAACCCAAAGTCACTCACTCCGTTGGACTTCTTATCTGGATAGATGCAGGTCTCGCCCCCAGCAGTGAAGTTGCAGTAGACTTTGAAGGAATCCCCAGAGCAGCCTTGGTTTGGATCAATCCAGTACTCGCCTGAGGAGAACCGAGAACACACATCCTGCTCAACCGATGCACAAAGAAAATGGAGAAAAGCTCCATTTTGAATCGAAGTGTGCAGAATTTCTTCATCCTAAGTGAAATTCTGATTGAAGTCATTTGCTGCTCATTTTCATGGCTTCCACATGGCTGGATAAAAGGTGTCATTACACCTGGAGCGGGCTACATTTCTTTTTCCTGGCTGTAAATTCTTCCAGCTCTGATGGTTTTGTCAATTGACTCAATTGCTGCACTTTGCATCTTGATAACTGGAAAAAACACACTAACAGCCCTGAGGTTGTTTCTCAATTTAGCTGCAGAGTCGGAGTACATGTACAAACAGCCCAAAAGACACTAGAGGAGTCAGAAATGTCTCAGACCAATGCTTCCGGCTCTCCGTGGCCAGGTTTCTAAATCACTCTTTTTAACATGAAAGTGTGAAAGTTGATTGTCAGACTAACAACAGCCATGGAGAAACAGCTTTGTGTTACACTTATAAACGTGCTAGTTCTATCCTTTAAAATCATCTAAAAAGAGATGTTCACTTGTCTTTGCGTCTCCAGCCGGGCTTTAACTTACCATCGGTGAATTCTGGGTGGCAGAGCTGGAGATCCTTGCATGTCCTTGCCGGGTTGTTTTGTGTGCCCATTGGGTATTTCATACGTTCGATGTCCTGTTTGAGGCTGTTCAGCGAGCCAAAGATGTCCTCCATGCCCTCGCCGTAATCCATGAAGGTACCAGCTGCATCTGACTGCATGTCGCTGGACCGCTTGGTCTTCTTGGGCGACTGGATGGGGAGTGGCTGGATAACCTCACCTGGTGGGCCCTGATTTAAAAGAAGACCAGCCTTACATCTCTGCTGCTGTGATGGACTTGACTTCAACAGGAGGCAAAAAAAGTCTAAGGGTGAATTCCAGTTCCCCCCTTAGCCCTAGTCCTTGGCCCTAAAGCCTAATTTATAGTAATCCATAAAGTGCTCTATGTAGAGCACTTTTACGGAGCACTTTACATTATGGAGAGCCCTCTCCATCGACGGAGAGCCTGTCGGAGACCCTCTCCATCATCTCCGGCTGCACAAAATATTTTTTTAAATGTCTGTCACTCCGTCAAGGGATGATGAAGGGCTGTGATTGGTCTACCACAACATAAAAACTAGCAGCACCATTTTTAAACCGGCTTGCCTACGAAGATATGACTCCAACCGAAGAACATTTGGCCGAAGAAGTGAGGAAATAACAAAATCTCCCCATTGTCTTTATTTTTGCACCAAAAGTATCTGTTTCAATGTTATTCAGCTGCAGCAGCAACAACAGTCTCTCTCTCTGACACCATCGCTCACTGGAACCGGAAGCTAAATAAGCACCGAAGACCCGCGGCATCATATGAGGAGGCTAGTCTTGTGTAGCGACCCCTACTTATTGAGCGGGAAATTGCACTCCGTATCCGGCACCATAACAGAGAACTATGAAGGCTGGAGGGGTCTCTGTTATTCTGCAGTTGGATGATGCATTACGCAGTCGGATAAGTATACTGTAGCCTTAACCCTTAGTTTTGCGAGTTGATGTGAAGAGGTAGAGGTGTCCCGATTCTGGTTCAG
This sequence comes from Atherinomorus stipes, assembly GCA_023101725.1. Taxonomy (NCBI): domain Eukaryota; kingdom Metazoa; phylum Chordata; class Actinopteri; order Atheriniformes; family Atherinidae; genus Atherinomorus; species Atherinomorus stipes. The sequence continues at coordinate 276,425 of JALJCO010001824.1, read as the reverse complement.
ACCGAGGGGAAGGGGGAAGTGGTAGGTTAATCTGGTTACATGCTGTCATTCCGCCATTCCAACATCTCACTATTTAGACATACCACCCTAACCCTATTGATAACCCTAACCCCCATGTCGGAGTGGAGGAATGTCGGACAACTAATGCCCACCAGTCAATTATTTTTTTTGTAAATAAAATATGAAAACCGCTACTTTAAGGTCGCTTTAATGTATAACGGACAGTTTTATTACAAATGTAAAAAAAATCGCTAGTTTCATAACGTTTCGTAATGTTGCATGCGTCTGCTCATGTCTGTAACATTAACGTTAACGTTTGACCCAAGCTTAACACTAACGTTAAGCTTGGGTCGAAGGCATCTTCTTTTCCTTTCATTTTTGCGTTTTTTGGCCCAAAGCCGAAAAAATAATCCAATTGCTGAGGAAAGGGAGATTATTGCTGCTGCAGACGGCATTGTGAGCTCTTCCAGAAACAGCCGTGATGTCAGTTTACTGCGCCACAGATGACGATTGGTAACGCATGAAGATTTAGAAGGGTTGTCCCACTTCTTAGGGGAATAATAATAATTCAAGGGGCCAAGGGGAAGGAACTGCAATTGGGCCTGAGAATGTGATCTGAAATACTCACAGGAGGACCAGGAGGACCAATGGTACCAGTGTCTCCTTTGGCACCTGCAGGGCCCTGAGAGAAAACACAGACAGGAAAGTGTTCGCTAAACTGGAATGAATGGAAACGTTTATTATTGATGGGAACAGAACTTTTACTTACAGATGAACCTTTAGCTCCTTTGGGACCTTGGGGACCCTGCATCATACAGGACAGAGAACAGCTGTTCAGCAAAGTCTGGCTATTATAAAGGTATAATATAAGTTTAGATTTGAATAAGTGGAGAACTTACAGGCAGACCAGGAGGACCTGGGGGACCGAGAGGACCAGCTGCCCCACCGATACCCTGTGATGTGAAAACATGAAAGCAGATGTCTTTAAATACACATCTAAGACTAAAGTATCATTTTGAAGCTCATTAAAGTAGTGAAAGTAAAACTCTGCAGGACCACAGACACTAAATGAGAACAGTTGACCACTAAATAGTTAAACCTCATCAATCAGACTGAAACTTCCTGTTGTAGCTTTCCTCTGCCACTTGGGGGCGGTGTTCAAAATTTGCTTAAATAATGGGTGTTTTTTTTTTCTTTTTGTTCTTTTGCTCTTGTGCAGAAAAAGGAAGATTTACAAAGTAAAACTGAAGGATTGAAAGCATCACTGCCAGAAAATGTTGTTTATTATCTGGATCTTCATCTTGTCAGGTTAACTTCCACATATTTGACCAGTATGTTGCGTCATCTCTGTACACTGTTAGCTTTTTGAACACCTTTGAAACAGTTGATCACTTTGACTCCACATTTGTAAAAGGTTTCTGGAAGAACTTTTATTTCTGGTGTTTGTTGAAATTTGTTTCTCAGGTCCATTTAGAAAATCCCAACATGTTGATTGGGTTGTTATGGGAGACAGCTTGCATTATACCGGCCTAATGTATTAGTGATACTTGGGTATTTCTTTTTCATTGAAAGAAATGTATGAAGACTAAACTGATTTAACTCTCCATAAAGAGCTATGTATTCTTAGTCAAAAACATACAAGAATGGCGTATAGTCATTACATTTAGTAAAATAATGCATCTGTTTAGCAAATTGTCTGATTTCCTTTTTTGGTTCATTTAATTTTTCCTGGATACGTTTGTTTGATTTCAGTTTGTCAAGTTAAGTGGACGTACATTTCTTGGTTATCGGAAACCTTTCCCTTCTCATATAAAGGCTTCTTCAGTTCAAACCCGTTGGTGGGGAGTTTGGACCAATAGGGATTAAAGGAACATTCATAAGTTAAGTGTCAATAAGGTGAGGGTCGTCCGGAGCTGGAAATAGTCCAGTTGCTTTTATTTAAACTCTTACGTTACTGATGACTGATAATCTATACCAACATGTTAAAGCAGAACTAAGTAACTTCAGCTCGGGGCTCCCCCTAGTGGCGTCCTTTCACTGTCGTGTTCAACCCCCCCTTACACCCCCACAGCACACAGACGGCTTCTCTTCCTGTCTTTCCTTTATTTTGATCGCTGGATATATTTCTAAGCGTTTTCTAGCTTGTTGATGCTACTTTGCTGCGTTGGTAGCAGCACCTCGTCTCCCTCTGCTCAAAGCAAAGTCCTGTATTTTCTGAAACGGGACGTTTTACCCGCGATTTGCGGGTAAATATGCCGTGGATTATATTTTTCACTGGTGTTGGCGGGTAGCAGGTAAGAATACGAACTTTTATTTACTTTTTGCGGACGTGACAAGTGATTATTGAGCCTGAAGCAGTGATGCTTCACCCGGCGCCCAGGCAGCGCAAGCTACGTGAACCACTCTGGTCCAGCAAAGAGTTGGTTATGAGAGCCAGGAGCCGTGTTTAGGTGGTGTGAAGCTAAAGAAATGTTTTCTTCGAATTAGCGCTGGTAGTCTGGTTCAGATCAGAGCTGGAAGCAGCTCGGTAGATAGGGGACCTGAGTACCGTACAGCGGTTTCTGTTGTCGCAGGTTCTGCTCGGGTCGGCGCAGGCAAAGTTGTTTTAGCTGCTCGCAGGCCAGAGGCCCCGGCGGGAGGGGGGGAAACATTGAATCGCTCTGTAAACACTTTGTTTAGCCCCACGGGGATTCCGAAAAGCATTTATTGAGGTAAAAAAGTTACTGAGGTCCCCCTTTAAGTTGTTATTTTCTGTGCTACACTCTGGTCCAGTAGGTGGTGGTAATGCAGCTGTATGCGAGCTACCATCGGACAACCTACCTGTGTGAATAAAGGTTAAAAAGATACCATGTAACTTTTGACCCAAATATTAGCCAAATATTATAATAAATTCTAATCTGATTTCTGGGGTCAGTATACAGCACTTGATGCATGTCAGTGCTCTGAGGGGGCTGCCCTCATCAAAAACCAGACATTGTAACTTTGCAGGAGCGGATCCATCTCTCATGTGACTTGGAGCGCTTTGGTTGATTAATGGCTTGATGACTTCACTATCAGCTGATCAAAGTGGTCTGCAAACTTGATTCCAAAATATGGATAGAGACCGTTTCATTTTGCGACAGTTGTGGTGCCTGTGGGAAGTTACAGGTTTAGTACCCCTAATGGCAAATAGTTACATGGTATCCCTTTAAATGAAAAACGAGGAAGAAGAAGGAGGGAAAGGAGAAACTGGAGGATGAAGGAACTGTGCCTGAAAGAACTCATTTCTTTTCCACATTGTGTTGGAAAAGCTTCACTCAAGAATTTTACGGGAAAAATGTCAGAAATCAACTTTACAAAAATAAGCTGACTAAAATAAAAAGGGAAAGTTTCTTTTAAACTGTGGTAAGAAAGTTTAAACGAGATGTGTGTTTTTCCACTTTCTGTGTCACCACAACAAAAACTTACGGACATGCATGAGTTCATTTATCCTTCACTAAATTGATCTGGACGTTCTTTTGTTGCTAAAAATGTCTTCTTTGTTTTCATAATAGATCTATGATGTGGTAATTATGTCATTTATTGAATAATTTACATTCAAAGGGCAACACACAACAGAACTTTTACCAGTTTTCTCAGTGATGCGCCCCTTATCAGCAGCTAAACTAGCATCCATCTTGCATCGTTCCTGTACTGTGATTCCCTCCAGCCAGTAGAAGACAGTCTTATCTTGACTTTTGTTCTGTCCTTTCCTCTCTTTCTTTTCCTCTCTTCCTCCTGTAATGTTTCCTTGCGCTTCTTTACCGAATCTGACATGATGCGTGTTCAAAACACCCGCAGTGTTCGTTCCTGGTTCATGTCCGTTTGCTAGTAAGTGAAGCTGTGCGCAACCAATAGTTGGCTGCAACATTACAGTTGCATCCCGGATGGGAATCTTACATACTGCTGTTTTCTGAGCCTCGAAAATGTGCATGATGAATGTTGGTGTGCCATCAAAATGAGTCAAACGCACATTTTTAAGGTCCAAAAGTTACGTTATGTGTCTTTTATAAGTCTAAAACTTGTTTTATTATCTTTGAAAATGAAACTAAACAACCCATAAAAACTAAACTACCTTCAATGTATTTTTAGAAACGATTTGTCTGGCTTTGCCTACATGTTCATAGCTTTCAGCTTTTTGTGTTTCGTTCCATTTGAATGGGATATCATTGATCTGTTTGCATTGAAAAATTATCCAGAATCCTTCAGTCTGCAGGTGTTGATGGATACATGTGAGAGTAGAAACTGGCTTAATACGCAGCCTTACTCAGAAATGATAAATGGAATAAGTTTCTGACCTATAAGTTAGAGCAGCCTGAGTGAAATAATCAGTCATTTATGTTTTTATTTGTCTTTGTTTTGTTTGTGTGTGTGTGTGTGCTTTATCTTCTTTCAAGACAGTATCTGACTGGACAGGAGAGTTTTGGAAATAAAAATAAAAAGTTGAAGTAAACGGTCTGTGGCCAGGGTGTGAGCAGTTAGGGATGGGCAATACTGAAATTTTTTCTGTTGATACGATAACAGTAGTTTGTGGTTCATTTTCATCAATACAGAGTTTTTGCCCCTTAAAAGAAAATCATATGATTGTACAGTTTGCATTAATATCTTGAATGCAAGGGCAATATTAAATAGAAGTAAAACTTGAGAACAGAAGTACTGGAAAGAAATGCTTTTAAAACAATAGAAATTATATTGATGAGTAAATTAAACAAAAATTAGATGAGAAAACTTATTTCACTTATCAAATAACTTAAGTACAGGTTAAGATTATTCAAATTTATTCAGTGGAAAATGTTTAAATATAAAATGTAATGGTAATATTATGAATTTACCAAAACATAATGCGCAATAACCTGCATTAAAGTACTGAAAGATACCAAAACATCATCATCACTAACAGTAGCACCATCATCGTGACATCTGATAGGCTACCACCATCATATTACACAGAAGCTAGAATCTGGCTGCTTTCACATCATTTCATTGCCTAAAACTCTCAGAAGTGGAAACAAATTGCATGTTTTGTGTCTGTACAGTAGTATCACGATACTCAAAACCGTATCGACTCCAGGGTTTCGATATGCCCATCTCTATGAGCAGTGTTCAGTAAACGAGAGGACGAATGATGCTATCTGGGAAAACCAGATAAAACTGTGGAGTGCAGAGCAACAACAGAAAGGGTCATCAATCACTTACACCATCACCCTTGCTTCCAGGAGAACCTTGGGGTCCTGGCAAACCTCGGTCACCCTTCTCTCCTTGCTCTCCGGGGGGTCCAATCAAACCGATCAAACCTGGGTGACCCTGCAGGATGAAGAGAAATAGCTGTTTCACACGTCTGGGGAGGGCAGCTTTACTGTTCTCCGTAGAGGCTGAAACACTGCTGAGAAGCCGTTTTCGATGCAGAACAAATCCTCGGGGGATTTAATTGAAATGTCTCGAACAAAAGAAACTTCTCTGCAAATGGAAGAAGTGACGGAGGCCAATTCAGCAGACAAAGACGACGACTTGGAAACAAGCAGGTGCTAACCAGACCCGACGATTGGAAACAACTCTATTGTGTGATTCTCTCAGGCCTCGTCTCAGTGGGCAGGAAGGCATGTTTCACTGGGAAGTTGAACTGGATTCAACAGTGGCAGTGGAGTAAGGAGCACGCACACATACGGAGAACGGGAATCATCCTGGGGTCAGACGCTGATAATAGGCTGCACTCACCTTTTCACCTTTAGAACCAGGGTCACCTTTCAGGCCGGGAAGACCGGGAGGACCCTGCAGAACAATAAGCCGATGTTAAAAACCAATTTCAGAGAAAATTGAAAATATCTGGGCGGTCTGATGGGGAAAAAAGAGAATCGTTATCAGTCAGAGCTGCTGTGTCAAAGAGGAAAAATACTCCAGTCAGATGAATAAATACGGATAATGAAAGAGGGCAGGAGAGATTATGCATACTAACCATCGGACCTGGTGGACCGTCTTGACCTGGGGAGCCGGGCAATCCTTGTTCACCCTGTAAAAAAACAAAAAAACCAGCATCATTCAGTTGTAGTGAGCAATATGCGCTGCTGTATTTTCTCTGCTCTGATATTGATTTTCTGTGCACAGCTCGATGATTAATAGCCCAAACAGGGAAGAAAAGGGTGCAGGAATAAACAAGTGAAACTAAAGTCTAAGCCAAATGGGAGTATTGATTATTCTATGAAGTCTATCATCACGTCAGAGCAGTGCTTTTATTTGTGTTCACTGTGTGTGATTCAGCTGATTGTGTATGCACAGATTATTTCTGCAGTGACTTACAACAGGGCCAGGGATTCCACGCAGACCTTCTGGACCAGGCTTTCCTGCAGGTCCTTGTGGGCCAACAGGTCCTGTTTTACCAGCTGGGCCCTCGGCACCTGCTTCACCCTGAATGTGGACATGCAAATGTTGGGAATGAACGACTGGAGCAGCTGAGGAGGTAAAGCTTGCTGAGGATTCTGACCTCCTGGTTGAGACGACTGAACATTTAATCAGCAGTTAAAGCATCAGGATTTTCCTTAAAATGTTAATATTTTATTCAAATTGTCAGCTAATGTGACAGTTTTTAAAAACTGCAGTGAATGGAAAGTTTTGATTCTTCTCTAGTTGGAAATAGAAGGGACTGTTTGCACTTTCATTCTGACAAAAAACACTAATAAATGTTCCCGTTGCTTCACATAAAGGTCATGAAGGCTTCCGGTATAGGAAGTGATAAGTCCTGCTATAATTTTGTTTTATAGTAATAAAAAATCAGGATGGTCGTCATGTCAGCAGTTACTGTACGGTAACTCCACAGATCAGATGATGCATGAACAGCGAGGTGGGCAGGAAGGTGGAGGACAGCTTTACCAAAGTTACAGCTGAGAATAAGAATAATCCATAAAGATTAAAGAGGAAACAGGATGTGATCTGGACTGGGTGGGTACCACTGGTAGAGCCCAGACTCAGACCAGAGCCAGGACCCCAGGTGGTATGCTTTTTAATGCATCTTACTATTTTAGAAAGAACCTAATGGGAATGAATGAATGAATAATTGATAGATAGATAAATAAATGGATAAAAAGGAAAATGTTCCCTAGTACTTTGTTTCAATATTTTTATTTTTTCAATTTTCTACCCTTTCTTATCTTCAATATGCCATATGTATATCACAAATCAAATATCATATATATGACATGATATACAATATATTATATGATGTCATAATATGACACAAGACAATATATGATAGGATTAGTGATGAATTAGTTTTCCTCTGTCTGATGAATTTTTTTTCTTTTTTTAATTTAACATTTAGGTGATATTTTCTATAACTCTTATCTGTTTTTATGTTTTTGTTGCTTTTCTACATTGTTTCTATACTGTGCAAATAAATAAATACAAATAAAAACGACAAATATCACATTACAGCACGGACACCTGCGGCTTACGGACAAGCCTGTACAGTATGTATCTCATTTTCTAGTGGCTGCTCCTCGTATTCAGGTGTGCTAATAGTCCAGAATTTACGGTAACTGAAATGACTTGTAGGTGAGTAGACTGTGTTGCTCTGATGTCCAGTGGCTTCTGATCTACTTTTCTAGAGATTTACTCATCACAGTCCAACAGCCAATCAAAAATCAGCAATATATGACTCATTTGTCACTGGTCAAAATATGTTTTATACTGCAACTCCAAACTATATCAGCATAGGAGAGATACACTAATCACATCATAAAACTAAGATAATTTAAAATTTATATGTACAGTCGTCCTCAAAATTATTCATAACCTCCAATTAAAGAGAGAAAAAAAAAAATCAGCTCTTAGTTACAGTAAATGTGTTGAAATTGACAAAGGTGATAATAAATAAATATTCTATGGAAATCATGACACTGATTTTGAATTCTGATTCAATAGAGATATTAAAAACAAAACAAGCACGATGGGGCTCCAAGTTAAAAATGTTGTTGACATGTTGCAACACTTTGAGGCAATCCCTGCAATCAGGTGTTTATTGTAATGTTCAAAAAGACTTCTACACCTGCTGACAGGTAAGTTGGTCCACTGGTCATGGGAAAAGGTGCTCTACAGTGTCTGGGATAGTTTTGTTAAATTTTTTCAAATATTTATTTTCAACCACAATTCAAAAGCAATATTTCATTTCACTAAATTATAATTTTGAAAATTTTTATTTATTATTAGTTTCTTTAGTTTCCTGTTATTTGAATTACTGTTGTGAATTTAGCCTTTTCTTTAATTAATTGGAGGGTATGATTGATTCTGAGGACTGTAAATCTAAATTTGTGCATCTGTTTATTTATTTTTTACATTGACTTAGCATCCATAACAAATCTTTAACTTGTTTCACATCCTGATTTTCATCATCACTCAGACTGCAGCTGAGGATGAGGAGCAGCCGCCTGCCTGTAGTATTGGTTGACGATGGGAGAAACAGAAGGATATCCAACCACCAGTACATCACTGGTCTTCACAAAGTACAGGTTAGTACTTATTGCCGAGGATACAACAGCAGAACCTTTGAGGCTACAACCCTTGTGATAATTCTTAGTACTCCTAAAGGTACAATTGGAGACTTTTCGAATTGTAATATATTTAATTGTTATCTTCTTTCACTGGCATATTTATTAGCTTAATCATTTTAATGATTACTGTTATCTTACCTTCATTTATTCTTAAAGTTTTATCTTTATTTTCTTACTTTCTTTCATCCTTTTAAACATTGTACATACCTGCTCTTTTTGTTTGTTATTTTTCTAGTTCTTTTTCCGGTTTGCATAAATTCTTTTGCAAGCAAACACTTTATCACACAGAAAAAAAGAAAAAAATACCCAGGGTCACATCTGCACCTTAGAAACAAATGTATCTGGGTGTAAAAGTCTGAACTCTCATGACTTCTAGATGATCTTGTGAAAGAATTACAAAAGAAGAGAAACCCCGACGCTGACGGTGACCTGATGGATGTTGACGCAGATCGAAGTGAGAGTTTGGGGAGCAAATTAAAGCTAAATGTCAGGTCGCTGTGCTGCACAGCGACCTGACGGCTCCACGTAAACACTGAAGCAACAACCAGAGCGTCGCAGTCCCACTCAGACATCCTCGAAGTTCCCGGTAAGCCGTGATGGAGTTAGAACCTGCTGCATGAAGCGTGGATTGATCTAGTTACCTTGGCGCCCTTCTCTCCTTGCCTGCCCTCTGCACCGGCGGCTCCCGGAGGTCCCTGAGGGGAAGGACAGGACACAGTTTCAGTTTCCCAACAAAACTCAACACAATGAAAAATCAGTGATTTTTATTGTCGTTGTAATGGTTAATAAATGTATGATGGGATGTAATCCACCGACGTAAAGGATGAGCTACAGAGATGTCGAGGTCTGTTTGATTAACTGTCCTTTTAGGGCCCCCCCTCCCCTCCCCTGCATCCAGGTTCCACTCTGATCTCCAGCCTGAGAGCCATCGACTGGGCGCCCATAATGCGAGCCCTCTTCAGGTCGTGGAGCTTTCATCTTCTTCTGATGTGCAGCTCTTACAGGCGGTGAAGAGACAGCCTCTCCATCCGCACAAAGAAACATTTCAGCTGCAACACAATAAGCAGCAGCCAGAGTCAGCGCATAGCTGTTCTTCAAAAAGCAGCTTTTTGTCAGCCTTGTGTTTGACACGGAGATTTTTACGGCTTCTAATCAGACTAAACGGCCAATTATTGACACAGAAGGGGGAAATTTAAGAACTGACTTCTCACCAAATAAAGAAGAATTACGGCCAGTTTAGTTAAACAAAACTGTTCCAGATTCCTTTTTTTGCCTGATCAGTGCTTCAGATCAGCTGATCAGCTCCTTCTGGAGGTACCGAAGTCCCGGCGAAAGCTCGGAGGGAGGGGGAGATGAGAGGGATGATGCGTCTTTCTTTTTATATACGATGAATTATCTATCTTTTTTTCCAGTGATTGTTTTTTATTGATGAGAGGAAATATTTCTCTCCTTTAATTTTTTTTCTATTTCTTTTTTTTGTAAAATTTCTTTTTTCCCCCCATCCCCCACCCCTCCTTCCCCCTCTTTTATATTTTTCTCTTCTTTTTTTCTTTCTTATTTTTTCTTTTTTATTCATTTATTTTTCATTTTTTTCTTTTTTTCTTCCTTCCCTCCTCCCCCTCTTCTTCTATCCCTCCTTTTTTTTTTTCTCAAAAATATCCCCCCCCCCCCTTCCCCCCCTTTTTTTTTTTTTTTTTTTTTTTTTTTTTTTTTTTTTCTTTTTTTTCTTTTTTTTTTCTTGGTGTCCCTCTCTCGCTCCTTTTTTGTTTTCTTCTTCTCTTTTTTTTTTTTTTCCCTCTTTTTTGTCTTTTTTATCTTTTATCTTTTTCTTTTTCCCTTTTGTTTCTTTTGTTTTTTTTTTTTTCTTTTTTTTTTTATTTTTTTTTTTTTTTTTTTTTATTTTTTTTTTTTTTTTTTTTTCTTTTTTTTTTTTTTTTTCGTTTTTATTTTTTTTTTTTTTTTTTCCCCCAAATTATATACAATTATCTTTCCCCATTATTTTCCCCCCCCCTTCCCCTCCTCATCTTCTTTCTTTCTTTTTCCTTTCCTTCCCCTTCTTCTCTTTTTTTTTTTTTTTTTTTTTATTCCCCTATCTTTTTTTTTGTCTTTTTTTTTTTTCCCCTTCTCGATTCTATATCAAAATTTTTCCAACTACTACTACTCATTCACGGACAGAGCGTTTGCAGTTGCTGCACCTAAACTTTGGAAATCCCTGCAGCAGGATGTTAGAGAAGCAGCATCGCTTCCCGTAATAAAACCCGCCTGAAGACCCATATTTATGACCTGGCCCCTGATCCAGCATAAGACTCCGGTTTTATTCTACTGTTTTATTGTTTTTACTTTTATTCTTGTTTGTTTCTGTTTTTATTCTGCACCTTCTTTTTTATATTTTACTTATGCTCTGTTCAGGACTTTGTTCAAGCAATGTTGTTTCAAAGTGCTCCAGAAATAAAGATTTCTTTCTCTTTTGCATAGTTAGAGCAGTGATGCATGATATTATCGTCCCAATATCGGTATCGGACAGTATTGGCTTCATGCTGTGTTTCATTTACCTTAGAACTGGGAAGTGGGAAGTGGGGGTGACGTCACATCCGACCAAATTGCATTTCAGGAAAATAAGATAGCAGCCTTGCAAAATAAGGCTGTTGTTATTAGCCATTGTTAGCACAAATGTGAACAACACGACAGCAGCTTCCCCCTGCATCTGTATCAAACAATTCCCCGTGTATAACTTATTTAAAGGTAGAGTCTGAAGTCCCCCCACCGTTTCTGTTTGCAAACAACAGTATTCAAACTGAGCGCCCCTCCCTCTCAGGCTAATGGCCGCCTCGTTCTTCAGCCGATTCAGCTTCAAGCCTCCTTCAGAGCTCAGAAGCGAGTAAAAGCCAAATTAACATCAACCCTGGTTTTCCAACGTGCACTATCTAAAGCTCTTAACTTTTCTTTGGTGCATCTGCACTTCTCTTTCTTTTTTTTTTCCGAGAGTTCGAGTGACTGGCGTCTGCTCCAATCATGAGCTTATTCCCACACAGCATCATGCCCTTAGCTCTGTCATTGGCTGGTGATATAAACAGAAATCTCTACCCAACCACAACAAAACAAAGCTATAGAGCGAATGGGCTCTATGCACAGCTCCACTTCTTCCTGAGGTTAGCTCCTTTGTTTCCTGTCTCTCATTACTGGACGAACTGATTAATCCAGGAGTGTCTGGCCTGTTACTGCGGTCAGGCACACCTGGATTAAACAGGCCAGACACTCCTGGATTAATCAGTTTGTCCAGTAATGAGAGACAGGAAACAGAGGAGGTGCCTTAAGTTCAGGAAGTAGTGGAGTCGTGCATAGAGCCCATTACAGACGGGGGGAGAGGGAGTTGCATTCAAGCTCACCACAGCACGCGAGTAAAGGCCCAAAAGCGCGGTTCGAGACGGATTTCACAAGTCTAACGTTTGTTTTCAGAGGGGACACTTTGGACTCAATCTTTCATGCAACAAACATTAATCAGAAGTGCAAATAAATGAAACATTACAGAAGCTTCTACAACTGCTAACCCGACTACTAACACCGGGCGCGGCCATCTTTAAATCTGTACTCGGGGTGGCAGGATTGTCCAACTTTCCTAATGGTGAATCCCACAAGGGGGTTGGAGGGGGGTGGTGGTGTTCCTTCCTCTTCGGAACTGGGAATTACCGACTTTAGAGTTAAAATGGAACGCATCATTAAAGCTGAATGGCGACATCTGTCCGATATCAAGCGGATGTTGGTCGATATTTCTTTTTTTTATTTTATTTGTTTATTTGATTGGAACAGACCATAAAGAAAACTATTCAAAAAAACCTTCTAAATATGCCACATTTAGCCAAAAGGAAGGTTTTCATCTGTTGCCAGATCTTAAAAGGCCCCCTGAAATGAGGAAATACAGAAATGTCAGACTGCAAATAAAACAGTTAGCAATATAATTAACCAATATATAACAGGTGCTTTTTAGGTGACGAACCTGTGGAATGCTATTTTCTTTTGTTAAATTTTTCTTTATTTTAATCTGTGGGGCATGGGAACAACATAAGGCCGCACCCACCGTGACACATTATGACGTCTCTGGCAACTACATCTGCAGCCATGCAGCTTTTTCAGATTTTGCACAAGGAAAGACTATTACATCATTTTCAGTTTTAATATCGGTATCAGTCATGAGAAACAGAACATTATCGGTTATTGGTATTGGTTGAAATTTTTCATATCAGACGTAGATAATATAAGTTATTACTTCTTTCTACTCGTTTTCATTTAACAATAGTGATCATTATTATGTTTGTGAAATTGATTTTCTTTCAAATGAATGAAATAAATAAATGAATGAATGAATATCATGCATCACTAAATAACTTGGACATGAAGAGAAAGATTTAAAGTTTGCAGCACGTTTCTGCAGAAAAAATATGCAAAAGAAAAAAAAAACCCTTTCAGATGCTGCATTTGCTCGTGCAATACTGATACACAGCATATAAGTAAACATCCGCATGAGCCAACAGCTTTGATTTTCTTTCCCCATTAAACTACACATCAGTGTGTTTCATTGAAATTCAGGAGTCACTTCAGGTTTTTCCTTTTCTTTGAAATTTAGAAGAAAAGCAGCACATTTTTCTGTTGGCTTTCAGGCTGACATCATATTAAAATTATGTTAATGTTGCATCTGTGATAGGAAAACTTAATAAGAGTTTATCAGCTCTGATTTTTCATCCAGATATCTCAGCCTCATGAAACAGTGCCATCTCACAGATGAAACGAGGATGATGAAGACTTTAACTTCTTCTGTTGTGATGTTTGTTCATAAAACTTGATAAGAATCTTTAAAAGAAAACTAATTTCTAAAAAAACAGCTACGGCGTTCCATTCTTTCCTGTCTACATCCCCAACTGGTTGTGGTGGATTAAGGTTTTCCTTCTTGGCTCTGGCGGTGGTTTTCTTCCACTTGAAAGGAGTTTTTCCTCTCCACTATCTCCTCATACATCTCAGTATGGGGTATTCAATAGAAAAAAAGATTCACTGCAATCCATTGTTTTCCTTAACAAGGCAATTTTTCTATGAACTTGCTTTATATTAACATTTTATTGGGATTTAGACTAATTTTATTTGATAATTAGGAATCAACTGATTCCAGCTGGAAAGGTCTATCAGTCTGTATTTGTACCACTGGGCTGGATTACTTCATGTTGGGGTTGGAGGGTCTACTACTCATTTGCAGTTGGTGCAAAATACTGTTGCACGGCTTTTAAGTGGCATGCACAAACATGAGCACATTTCCTTTTAACTTCACTTCACTGGCTGCCCTTATTTTAGGATTAATATTCCCCAAATTCTTTTATTTGCTTTTAAATCCCTAAATGGTCTTGCTCTAGCCTACCTCTCAGAGTAACTGCACCGTTATCCCACACTCCCTCAGATCAGCTAATCAGCTGCTGCTGAGAGACCTCGGAGAGGACGATGCCTTCGCTGTTACTGTCCCTTCATTTTAAACAGGCCTGCTGTCTGTCTGAATTCAAGTTTCCTCTTAAATCCCCCTTTTTTTGGCCTTTGACACCTTGTGAAATGTTTATTTTATTCCCTTATCTGTTATTTTACTTATGTATGTTTTTATTTGATGTCATTTTTTGCTTTATGTCATGTTCTGCTTCTTATTTACTGCAGTTTTGTACAGCCCTTTGGTCCTCATTAGAAGTGAACTGGTGCTAATGAAAAGCTGAAACAGCTGCCGGTGGCTGAGCACCATCTTGGTTTGGGTATCAGCGTGTCTGTGCTAAACGACTTTAGACTGAGATTTGAAATTCAGCTCAGAAAAGACAAAGACCAGCCTGGGATGTCATCCCTGTCAAGTAAACGCAGGATCAACACGACAGGACAATCAACACGTCCAAGGATTAAAGTTTTTGCAGCATGTTATTTTCCCTGCTGCCTTTAAAAGCTTCCCCGTCTCGTCTAATAAACTGAAACAACTCCAGCAGGTCCACGTTGTGTTTGTGTTCTGCTGCTGCTGTCAGTCAAACGGTAGCAGATCAATAACGTGTCACACTCGCTGCGCTGCTACAAGGATGTAAATTGGAACACATGACTTTTTTTCCAGTTAGGTCTGTTCAATTTGTTGCCAAGAAAAAAAAAAAAAAAGATTCCTGATTTTCAGATCCTTCTCAGAGGGCTTTGAGGCGGCTTGACCTCCTAAATCTCCCACTTTGTTTTCCCCTCTATGCTTTTAATGAAAATGAATCTCCTCAGTGATGGTGCCAAGACGAACAGCTGCATAGAGAGGCGATACCGGCCTGAAAAATGGCTGCAGACACGCGGGAACCTCATTTTTCTGATCAAAACTATTCAAACAGCAACAATGGCATCACCAGACTGGTCAAGCTTGAAACACAGCTGCACACACACAAACTTCGACGTGATGAGCATTCATGACCAAAGACTTACTCGCTTGCCAGGTGGACCAGGTGGGCCGGCCTCTCCGGATGGACCTGGAGGTCCCTGAAAACAAGCAAAGAAAGCAGGAATTCAGGATGCAGCCTTTTCATGTTTATCACAATTTTAATGCTAAAGCTCTCAGTTCGGGGGGGGGGGGGGGACCACCCAGAGAAACAGGAAGTCTGAAAAAAAAACAGCTCAACCCAAAGATTCTTCATCATCAAGAATTGCTACTCTTCTTCATGCAGTTCTTTTTAAGTCAACATGCATTTTGTTAAAAAACCACCACATTTCTCATTAGAGGGTCGATGTACGGTTATAAATAATTACAAATAAGACAAAGTTCGTCCCATTGTAACCCATCTAACTGTTTCTGCTGCAGAACCCAGCATGCGATCATAAATAAACAACTTTGTGTTTTCTTTCCGCGTAATAACGGCTCATTCCCATGCCGTTGTGATTCGTTAGCATTTGGCTTTTCTTTCTAATCAGAATTAATGAATATACAAGCAGAAAAGTTCATTTACCCAACACCCCAGAGTACAAAGTAAATATGATCCAAATGCTGCAGTGTAAACGACTTATCACTCAGTTTAAATACAGCCTGCATCTACAGGGCAGACTGCCGCCATCGCCTGCAAAATTCCTCTCAGATTAAAGATATAAAGACTCACCGGCTGACCAGATTCACCGTCTTCTCCCCTTCTCTCCTGGTTCTCCGTCAGTGCCCTATAAAAGATTTTTAAAAAGGTAAGAGGAGGTTAGCTACAACATAAACGCATTAGATATCAGCAGAATTTTTCCAACAACATCTTAAAAAAACAAAGATCTTCTGAGCATGTCAGGATTTCATACTTACAGCAACACCTGGCTCTCCAGGGGGGCCGGGGTCTCCAGGGAATCCGACAGGACCCTTTAAGAGAAATGAGATGCATCAGGGTGAAAACGGAAATCTGAGTCAGGAGCAGAGGATGTGATTGGTCATTCGTGATGTAACTGGTTACAGATGATGATGCTGCAAATAAAAGAGACAAGGCCTTACTGCATCCCATTACCATGCAGACATCAACTGTCATCTCCTTCTACAAAAAGGCTTTTTGGCTCTGAGAGTGGGGGGTAAAATGACCAGACTGGAGAAGCTGAACACTGGAAATCTTCTGATTTTAAGAGTTTCTGTCAGACTTACAGGGTTACCCTTTGGACCATCATCTCCAGGGGGTCCTTTGGCACCAGCGGGTCCAGCAGCTCCAGGTGGGCCAGCTTCTCCTTTTTCTCCTCTCTCACCTTTAGGTCCCTGTATTGATTGTCGAATGGTGCATTAATCACATCAGCATGACAAAAAATAATGTTTTTTTTTATTATTTTGAGTTTGAGTTCACAGAAAAACAAGTTGGATCTGAGGATGATCTCTGACACCAACCCCAGATGGTCTATAATGCTCAAACTAAACAAAATAAAGAAGTCTGAAAATCTATATTTTATTTGTTATTTGAAGTTTTCTTCTTTTTAAATGGCTAACTATTTACATACCCATCGGAGGAAGCCATTTGGAAAATGTATTATCTAATCAGAAAATGAAAATCTTGGAGTTTAAAATCTTGTTTCTAGAACTATCTTGGCCAAGACAAGTCTGTTCAGGTCAGCGTGAGAAATCAAACCATATAAACAAAATACAAAGCTAGAAATAAATAGAATTAAATAAAAAAAAAAATCATAAGTAAAAACACCAAAACCTCAGAAAAAATCGTCACCATTGTTACTTCAGGCTGAAAGTCGACAATCAGAGTCCCTATAGGCTATTTTTTTTAACTGCAGAGCATGAATATGTCCACTAGGGGGTGCCGGGATTTTCTAATTGTAAACAGGAGGATTTTAAGAAGCGTTTTGATGATGTAGTTGCTGCAGAGTCCTCAGTAACCCATGAACATGACACATTTGGTGTTTTAGAGTTAAAATTTATGTAAAAGTTTGTGTAAAAGATCCTCTTTTTGCCAGGATGCTGATTCCATCATAGAGTGAAGAGACTAATAAGCTTTTTATTAACTGTGTTGTAGTTTTAAAGCAACATTGGTCATTTAGCTGAAGGCAATACTTTAATTACTGTTTTTGCATTTTATTAAATAGTTTCCCCTATGATGTGCTGAATGTCCAGGTTAATGCATGCGCGTGTAAATAATTCAACATGTATGACTTCTGATGGACCTGAAGCTCCATAATAAAAAAGATTTGGGAATGTTGGCAATGATGGCAAAAGAACAGAGAATTATTACGGCATATGCTTAACACTAATAATCATCCGTTTTTTTCATAATTTTAGCCTATTGTTTTATCCCTTCAGTGTCAGATACCATATCAGGAATGATCAATTCGGTCCTACCTGCAGGTTTTCAATCTGTCCCTGTTCCAAAATATCTGACTCAAGTTAATGAGTCTTTGTGCAGAGCTTTATAGGCTACTGGATCTATTTAATGCATTCAAGCAGGGAGAGATTGAAAACCAACGTAATTGGGGCTCTCGTAGGACTGAATTGAGTAGCCCTGCTCTGGACCTCATGAAATTTCTGCCTGGCAACATGACAGCCAATCATATAGTTTACTGAGTAAATGGGTGTAAATTTAGGAAATGATGAACTGATATATTATTGTAGCAATATATCAATGTATCAATGTTTTTAAGTGTCGATGTATTGGTGTAGCGATGTATCAAAGCATTGTACTGAAGCAATGATTTAGTTATGTATCAAGGTATTGATGTTTAAATTTAAGTTCAAATTTCAAATTCAAAAAACTATATTTGGTGCGTAGCAATACATTGACATATCTACGTACAGCATCAATGTATTGATTTAGCAATATATCAAAATATTGATGTATTGATGTAGCGATGTACAACAGTATGAATGCACTGATGTATCAAAGTAGTGATGACTTAATTTAGCGATGTGTCAACGCTTTGATGTAGCAATGTATTGTTAATATTGATGTACTGATCTAACCAAGTATAGATGTACTGTTACATCAAAGTGTTGATGTATGGATATATAGATTTAGCAATATCCGAAAGTATCTAAATGAAGCTAATAAGTTATCTTAAGTTTGGGAGCAGGGCCTCAGCCACACCTGGTTTGAATCGTTGCTAATCAACTAGCAAGCCTTATATACTCGCTCACTTTCTCAACTCAGTTTATCTCGTTCTCTCAATGTCCTTTTCCCGCCCTTTTTGTGCACGTCTGCTTTCTGTCTTCCCCTTCTGTTTAATCTGCCAGCTTCGTTCAGCCTTCCCTACTTTGCTCTCCTTCCTTGTCTCTTCACCCGTCCTCCCTTATCTTTTCTTCTCCTTGTCTTTTCATTATCCTTCTTATTTCTATCTTTCCAACCGCAATCACCTCTTGTTTTTTCTTGTTTCACTTATTTCTCATCTCCCTCCTTTTTTTTTCAAGTTCTGTTCTGTCTAGACTTCACTACTGAAAGACCACACCCCTACCCTCACTATTCCTCTCTGGCTCATCATCATCAACCCAGACACACAAATCCAACGTCTTCATTCCATTCCATTCAATAAGTCATCATCTTCACTAATATTGCTGTGGCGTGGTCCTTGAAGCATTGATGTGGTGATGTATTATTACATTGTGATCATTAAAGGTGATAGAAGTTAAAGTCCTCTCACACTGGCTTACTTAGCATTAGCAATGTTACAGAATCAGCTAACCATTAATTAGCATTAGCAAATGTTTCCCTTATATATCCAGGAGGAAAACAGCAAGCCCCTTTGCTACCTTTTCCCCCATCCTGCTTTCTTTTTTTGTCCTTGTGAATTTGAGAAATGTAAGGCTGGGAGATGCTAGCAACTTCTGAGCTAATGCTAACAGCAGAGAATTCTTTCATGTAGACGTTAGCATGGTGATCAAATGTAAATATTTATAGATTTTTAACCTGTCAAAATTGCTAACAATTATTTATATGCAATAAAAATATACTTTTCAGTAATTTTAATACTTTCACTCTCCATGTTTTGTGGATGTTTTATTTTTGAAAACAGAATTATGTTAACGAAAAAGTTGTACCTATGACCTTTTAACATATGTTTTAAAACTAAAGAAAAACTCATCTCAACTCTTTTTAGTCCAACAACATAAAGGATGCATCATAGATAAAAGCCTTTCTTGGCAAATAAAAAGTGTCTGTGGTGTTTTGAAAGAAATTGTGCTTCATGCTAACATTATATTCTTCAACACCGCAGCACCTTGCAGATCCTCCAGGTAATTATGTTTTTAAGAGTCAGGGAAGAGACTCAATTTGGCAGGCGCTGATGACATGTGACGCAAAGCAGAGGAGCCATGCTGTGATGATCTACAGGTCTGAATGAGAAATTGCTTTCAAAGCTCCCTCCTAAAAGAAAATCCTCCTCATTAGATTGTATTTTGTTCCATATTTGCTCTGCAGCTTTGCATTTACTCTGGTTAATGTACAAACACATTACTCTTGAACTCACAAATTCACCCTACTGCAGTTACATGCACAGCAAGGATAATTTAAGTTATGTCAGTTTTTATGGGCTAGCCTTGCTAGAATATACAAAAAACTAAAGCTCTGTTAATGCAGATAAATATCAACATTTAAGAGTAAAGCAGTGATGCTACAAATATATCAATTACGTCATTGTAGCAAAACAATAAACAGAGCTCACTTACCTTAGTTCCAGGCTCTCCAGGGGGTCCTGGGTTTCCAGCTTCTCCTTGTTCACCCTGTGGTTAGATAAATGTCAGTGTCTGGGCAGATAAACCCTCAAACTCACACAAAGAGACTTTCCACATCTGCATGAGTTAGATTCTTTAACCATTGCTGATCACAAAGACAGATTTTCATGGTTTTTACTGAGGATCATTTAAAAAACGTCAGGAATCAACCGTCTTTATGCCAAAAGCAGGAAAATAAAATAATCTGTCTTGAAGTACTGTTGAACAAAAACATCCGCAGATGATAACTTACTTTCTCACCCACAGACCCAATGGGGCCGACACCACCTGGAGGACCTTGTGGACCCTGCATCAGGACACAAAGAAAGAGATTTAGGAGTAAAATGTGTAAAACTGCTAAAGATGTAGCTTATTTTATTTATGCTGAGTCATACGCACATCAGCTCCGCTGGGACCCTGAGGACCTCTGGGACCAGGGGGGCCAGGAGGACCCTGCAGAAACAAGACAGTATTACATCACAGCCGTTTATCAAGTTATTTGACAAGTATTTAGAAAAAGAGAGGCGTGTCTCACCATGGGCCCAACATCACCATTCTCCCCTTTTTCACCCGGAGGTCCAGGAAGTCCCTGTGGACAGATATCATGAATAAATAACGATATCTTATATGAGAATAATTCCATCACAACAACGAGGTGCAGCTGCACGAATGATTTAAATGTGTTTGTATTCTGAGCGGCCGGCGCTGCTTGACATTTAATTTAGAGATTTGATTTGACTGCTGGAAAACATTGTAGTGATACGCTAAATATTAAATGTATCTGCGAGCAAGAATTTGCATAAATGAATCAGTATAAATGAATCACAATCCATGTTTTAACTGCTGCGTCGCCCCATTATCTGTTCAATGAAATATTCAACAAGAATAAGCAGAGCGAGGTCAAGAATAAGTCTGCTGAATTAAAAAGCTTAACGTGGCCGGATTGTTGATGTCGCCACACCTGATATTTCAGCCGGACGTGCGGGGGGGTTACACCTTGTTTAAGTTTATTCTCCAGTTCTTTCTGCAGGCTCCAGAAATCCAGCTCAGTCATGCATGTTAAATAAGCAGCACAGTCAGGACCTTATGTGTGTCTGATCCCTGACATTTCCAGCGGTAACTGGCGTGATTAAACCGCCGTGGCTCGCTTTGTGTGTCTGCCTTTGATTCAGTTTGTCATCAGTGGAACATGCGAGGTTACAGGGGAGAAGAGGCCATTCCTCCGCACCATCACCAGGTGTTAGCTGCATGTGTTCTCCCCCATGCTGAGAAATATCCTCGTAAAGGTCTTCCCTTATCTTAAAATCATTAGCAGTGGTATTAATAATGCAGCCTGGTAAATCCGCTCAATGAGGAAGAGACGACTGGAGCAGGTCGGTCCACACAATTAATGGAATCGCTATGGGAAGTGAATTACTCCCAATTAAAAGT
Source organism: Atherinomorus stipes (assembly GCA_023101725.1). NCBI lineage: Eukaryota > Metazoa > Chordata > Actinopteri > Atheriniformes > Atherinidae > Atherinomorus > Atherinomorus stipes. Next base: position 255,245 of record JALJCO010001824.1, on the reverse strand, counting down.
CCATTGAACACAATCCTGCTGAGATAGAAAAGCACGGCGGCACGATGAGTTGTAGTCTGTCTGTTTTCATCAAGAGCACGACCTCAATCTGTAGTAAACTTCCAAAGCGTAAAACTTAAGAAGTTGGTCATTAAAAAACAGATAATTGCAAACAAATGAACTCCAACTGTGGGAAAAGGTCCCTCCTGTTAGAGTTTTGTCACACTGCAATAAACTGGTACAGAGTTGTTTATAGAGCCGATACCAATACCAATATTTTCTCATCACCGTCAGCCAATGGCCGATAAAACCTGACGATATTTGGGGCCGATACTGCATTTGACTCCTAAATTAATATTATGAAGGATACAATGAAAAGTAATTTTACAAACAAGAAACAAACAAGAACAAAGCACTTCAAATAAATATATAAAAAAGAAACAGTGCATTTGTAAAAAAAAAAAAAAAAAAAAAAAGAGGCTGTCAGGCGATTAAAAAAATAATTAATTAATTACAGGATTTGTAATAAATTAATCTAACTAATCACATTTTAATCTCATATCTGCTAAAGCAGTCGTGGGGAACAGTGGTCCTCAAGGGTCCTCAAGGGTCCTCAAGGGTCCTCAAGACCTTTAAGTTTTCCTTGCAACCCTGCTCCAACACAGCCTATGAAGTTCTGTACGGTGACTCATTGACACGTCTTCTTCTTCTTCTTCTTCTTCTTCTTTTGGTGTTTATTGGCAGTTGGCAAACTTTAGGGGTATTACTTCCACATACTGCCCGGGTCATTCAATGGCCCAAATTTAAAATGCTCATGCATTGAATTGGCACTCTGAATTAATTGCGATTATTTTTTTTAATGCACTAATTTGCAGTGTAATTAATTAATCTAATTAATGCATTAAACTGACAGCCCTAAAAAATATTAAATAGTGACATTAAACTTGTATTAAATATAAATGTATACAGAAAAAGTCTGTTAATTATGCTGAGTGGGGATATCAGCCAACACACACACTAAACTCCTGGGTAAAGCTGCAGGGTTGAAAAGGGACCAACTAATATTCGGGTTATTTCAACCCAGATATTTGGATTGTTCTTCTGAGTTAAAATAACCCAACACTGTAGTCAACATAACCCAACTTCTGGGTAAAATATTAAACTGAAAGTTGGGTAAAAACAACAACAACAAAAGAAAAAAATATACAATTTTCTGGGTTGAAGTAACTCAGAAATTAGTTGGTCCCTTTTTAAACCAGCACTGGGTCAAAAATGACCAACAATGGGGTATTTTTTTATGTAGGAGTTTTTAGTGTGCACCCGACGTATCTTTGATGCCGAACCAGCAAAAAATGTCGGTCTATCCTTAACACTGCAATAAACATGATGGGTTGTCGTAATGCACGGAGTATTCTGATGAGCAGCGCTCACAAAAGCATAAAATGTTTCATGTGATGCAGCACAGCAGGGGCAAACATGGGAATGAAAGATGGATGTTGCTGTACAACAGAGATGAGGTACGTAAAAGGGGTGTAAGTCACTGGTTTGATCACAATACAACATCATATCAATACAGTTGGTGATTTGATGTTTGTTTATCTCAAATTCAGTCATGATACAGTTTCAATTTGATTTGATTTAGGATCCACCGATCAACATGAAACAATATTATAAACAAGGTTATTGTTTTTAACATAACTATAAGCTCCTACTTACTTGACAGTGCATGCAGTACAATCTCACTGTGTCATATCTTTCCAATGCACAACTATATGTATTTTTTTTAAAAACATCAACATCAGAATCCCCACTCAGGCAGAAAACGTTGTGTCAGAGGAACTTCAAAATAAAGCCATTTTCAAAATAAAGGTGGGTTTGATATCAATTTTTGGCTGATTTTCTGTTTTTTTTGATGGCTCAATTTAGGATCAATACATCGATCTACTAGTATTTTTTTTTTTTTATGTATTCCTCTCTTTCCCCCCCCCCCCCTGCCTTATAATCTCTGTCTTATTGATGTATCCATATAGATCAATGTATTTACATCCCTATGTAAGCACTGGGCCACTATTCTGTGCTGCAGATCCAATCAAACTGCTGTAGAAGAGTGAGTTGCATCCACATTTATTCCTTCTGCAGAACAGGAAGGTGTAACTATGCATCTGTCAGCTGATCCTTGTTTTTGTTTTGGTCATCCTTAGAAAAGCTGCTGCAGCAGGAAATGTTGGTTAAACGATCCGTTCTGTTGGTTGTCCCACCTCGCCTCCTAACAGGTGATTACCGCACATCGTGCTGATTATTGAGGTTTTATTATGTAATTAATTGACTGCAGCTAATGAGATGAGATCAGAGCCGGTCATGAAAAAAGTATTGATTCATTTCTTGGGAGTCAGACTGTCCACATGATTCACCTGATTGGTGCCGAGTTAGCATTGAGGAAATATGAATCAGCTGGAAAATATGATGGTGGGGTATTTGGTGAGAAACATGAGGTCCAGTGTGAATGTCTCCAGATGCTTTGTTGAATTTCTGATGCTGAGAGGGGATGCTAGTTGCCACATTTTGGGTATTTTTTCCTAACTTGAAAATGAATTGTTGAGTCGAGCTAAAAGTTCTTCGTGACCGAGCTCCATCGGATCTTAAAGATCTCAGAGTTCCTGCTTGTGCTTCCTGGATTTCTTCAGCTATCAGGTCTCCCTTTGTGGAACAAGCTCCCAGTTTGGGTTCAGGAAGCAGAAACCCTCTCTACCTTTAAGATTATGCTTCAAACATTCCATCTTGTTTAAGATGAACGTTAGGAGCAGCCTGGGCGACCCTCGCCCATCTCTTTAGTGATGCAGCTAGATGCTAGGCTGCTGGGGGACGTCCAGTGATGGATTGAGCATCAGCAGGTATTCCTGGTTCAGACTTATGGCCCCTACACACGGGATACAAATAGTACAGATTTTCTGTGCTCACAAATTTTGTATCTGATCGGGCGCATATGTATTTTCACCAGACTTGAAGCTCTGAGCTATGAAATTGCATGACCCCGCACCTCTCTTCAGTTTACACCTCCACGCATCAGGCAGATAGCAACAAAGAAACATCTGTTTATCGCGTGCAAGTTCTTAGATGTACTGGCACTTTGACTCTCATGTGTGCACCTGGAATGAAACCTGATCCATCCCCCACCCTCTCTTTTCTCTTGCGTGTCCTTACTTGAGCCCCTGTACAGGCAACCCAGTCATCAGATAACTCAAGAAATCTTATTATAATCAAACTGTTGAAGCGCATGTGAACCAGTTCATTGACACGATGCCCCACTTCCTTCCCTACTTCCTTCATAATGTGTCATCATCTCCTCCTTACATGCAGATCCACCTACATATCATTGCTCAGTCCAGCAGTTTATTTTGAAAGAAGCATTCATTTAGAAAATGGACTTTTACATCCCACTTCCTGACATATGTCACAAATTCGGCTGTAGCAAGCGACATTACACCAGGCGCTAAATTGATCGCTGCACAAACTGATTTGTGCCCTGTGTGCTCGGCACTTCAGGCCTGGTGGGAAAGAAGTAATCTGTTGAGATGGCCGCAGAATTTTTTCTCGAAAATTCGGCTCTACTCGTGTGCCTGCCGCCTCTGGTAGAAAACTGGGATTATGCTGCTCTGTCCTCTCCTCTCCATCCCTAACCTGTTGAGACAGACGGCTGCTCTTCCTGGTTCTACTGGAGTTTTTCCTCTCCACTGTCACCTTGTGCAGCTGATATGGGACATTCAATCGATGGGATGATGAGAAGCAATCCACTAGTTTCCTTTGACAATTATATGTAATAATTGGCTTAACGCACTAGCTTCCATTCACATCTATAAACATTAATTTCAGGTTTTGATTGGTGGAGCTGCAGGACACTCTGGCGGAGCTTGTCAAAGAAAAACAACTGTTGATAGTCTTCGTTTCTGTAATTTTCACCCAATTGGGTCAGACAAGCTTAAAAAAACATGTTGTAGTCAACAAGGAAGTCGTGTTTTGGTCAAACAGGCTTCAGTAAGTCTGCTCGATTCTCTTGTGGGAGAGCGAGAGTATGGCAAAGCGCTCGTAATCTAAACAATATAGGCGGCGGACATTAGATCGGTGATCGGTGAAGGACAGTGACACGATCGATTAAAGACATGATCAATAAATTGAACTACAGCGGCAATGTGCGGCAACTGAAAGTAGGTCAAGCAGCAAGCCGAGTGACGTGTCAGAAGTGGATGGATAGAAAGAACGAGGGAGAGGGGGAGGGATAGAAAGACAGACGTTTATGTCAAACGTTATGTTGGGAAACTAACTTGTTGTAGCTCATATAGCAAGTGAATAATGATTTTGCCACCAAAACTCTTTTTGGTAAAAAGCAGGTATTTTTGCTGCAACTACTCCATGTTCTACTGCAGATTACTAAAGAACGGAGAAAGCTAGAACAAACGTTTTGTTTTGTTTTGGTTTTTTTCTGATGAAAGAACAGAGTCTAAGCTTTCCTTTGGTAGATTTGGTGTTTGCAAAGGTATAGTACACAATGTTCTGTGGCTCTCCAAAAATCAGTGAAAATGCTTAAAATCCTGGCAATATGGAGCACTCTGCTCTGAAAACGTCAGTGAGCTAATACAAAAACAATGACTTTGAAATGTGATTGATTTGTCTGGACTGCACCTTTAAAAGTGAATTTGATGTTTATTAACATTACAAATAAAGCTGATTTGAACTGGTTTTGTCTTTCCAGTCAAAAGTTTTTTTTTTTTTTTTTTCATTTCGCCTCCTGCGCACTCAGATTGTCAGAATCAAAGTGAAGCTACATCGTGATCAGCTGCTTTCCAATTTTTTATGTATAAAATAACTGAATATTTGATCATCATACATTTGATAGAATTGGATTATGATTGAATAAAAATGAATTGGACTGATTCTGTTGTAAACTGCTGTGATATGAATGAGCTTCTTTGTGGACAGAGACAGTTGTCTCACCATGAATATGTGATGACACCTTTGATGACAGCTGAACTAAAAGTTTAACTCATCGAGTGAAAATAATCATAATGTGGATAAAATCATTATCCGGTTTTAGTACGAACCTGCAGGCCGATGGGACCTGGGGGTCCAGGGAAACCTCTGGCACCTTCATCTCCCTTTTGTCCAAACATACCCTGCTGACCTCGGGGACCAGGCTCTCCATCGCCTCCCTGAGAAACATCATCTACATTTTAGTATGTCTTCATGTTTACTCCAGTTTTATGAAGCAAAGTTAAATGACAGTAAATTAATTTTTGCTTCAAAAATTTCCATGTAAATGTGTGAAATCTACCATGAGTACAGTGAAACACATGTTTTATACTTACAGCAGGACCTGGTGCACCTACGGGACCTTGGAGACCAGCAGGTCCAGGAGGACCCTGAACAAACAAGTGCACATACAGTTAACTCCTTTACGATGTGTTCCATGAGTGTATTTCTCTTCTGTAAACAGTAATGGACATGTTACATGTGGACACTGGATGTTTTTCTAGCCCACCTGCTCTCCCTTGTCACCTTTACTTCCTTTCTGACCGGGCTCTCCAACCTCTCCCTGGGAAACAGAAAAACACAGTTTCATTTTTTAATTTCTCGAAAGCAGTGGCTCTCAATTTTTTTGCGCCACCACTGCTAAAATAACATATTTTGGTGTTTGTGACAAGCTCTTCCAACAACTGAGTGGTTAACTGTGTAATATGCAGTCGTTCTGGAAATTATTCATATCCCCCAATTAAAGAAAAGGCTAAATTCACAATAGTAATTCAAATAACAAGAAGCTAAAGAAACTAATAATAAATAAAAATTCACAAAATTATGATTTAGTCAAATAACTTTTTGTTTTGAATTGTGAATGAAAAAAATAATTTAAAAAAAATAAACAAACAAAACTGCCCCAGACACATTAGAACACCTTTCCCATGAACAGTGAACCAAAATACCTGACAACAGGTGTAGAAGTCTTTTTGAACATTAGAGGAAACACCTGATTGCAGTGATTGCCTAAAAGTGTTGCTTAAAAAAATTTTAGCTACTGAGCTCCATCATGCTTGTTTACTTGTTTTAATTTTTGTGTGTTTGTTTTTAACATTTCTTTCAAACCACAATTCAAAATCAATGTCATGATTTTCATAGAATTTTCATTTATTATCACTTTCATCAATTTCATCTTATTTTACAGACAGCTGTTTTTCCCTTCTTTAACTGGAGGTTATGAATAATTTTGAGGACGATTGTATGTAATGGGGCTCTTGTAGCTATGCCCTTATTGTGAGGCTTGGAAACTGTCAAATTCTTCATAAATTAGGTGGGTAAAGTGGATTTTGGTGGATTATGTTAACAGCTATGGAAAAAGCACCCAAATGCCAAAATTCAGTTTTTCTCACAAGATTAGGGCCAAATTTGGATTTTTAGAATATCACCTGTAACAACTTTGTTTGTGGACAGTCAATGATAAAAACTCTACATGTAAGGCTTGAAAACTATCAGAAACTACATAAATAAGGAAGATAAATGTTTTCTAGTGGATTCGGTTCAACGCTGTGACAAAGTGCGTACATGCCATAAATCAACTTCTCTCACTGAGATAATGTTAAATTAGGATTTTTAACATTGGTACTAGTAATATCTCAGTTATTTATGCAATCATTAAGAAATGAGTGTGATCTCTTTGCAATACTGTATTAATAGCCCCCAAAAATCCTAAATTTATTTGATTAATGAAGGCTCTATTTCTGGCAATCTGGCACCCCCTGAAATTATCATACAACCCACAGGGGGGTCTAAGCCCCCAGTTTGAAAACCCCTGCTCTAAAGGTGAAACCCCTGAGCAGCAGGTGAACAGCTGAGATCAGCAGCTGTCACTGCACAGATGAAGCTCAGCAGACCTCCGGATGTCTGATCCACAGCGGCTAAAAACCTGCCTCGCTTCATCTCCTCTGTCTGCATTGTGTTGCACATTCGGTCATGGAGATGGAGGGACCACTTGTGAGAAAAGAGATGCAGATTTTGGATGCAACATTAGTTGCAACAAAAAGCTGCAGCTATCCTGAGGTCTGAGACTTCCGACAAAGATTAAACTGATCAGCCTGAATGGACATCAGCTGTCAGTTATCAAAGCAAATTCTACATTATGATGACAAATCAGTCAGATTCAGAAGAGCTGATGTCACTGTGATGTAAATTCAACAAATATGGCCTCCTGATACGGATACAGACATACTGTACAGTACACACTATCATAACACGTAAACAGATCCACACAAGAACACGAACACACACATCTACTGTGTGAATCCTGCCAAACTGTCTTCACAGAGAAGGAAGAAAGAGAAGAAGACAAAGCAGAAAAATGAGAAGGAGCAGAAAAGGAGGAGGCAAGAGAAGGATGGAGGATAAGGAAAGAGAGAGCAAGAGGAGGAGAAAGATGGAGACAACGATTCAGCAAGAATAGAAGAGAAGATAAAAAGAACAGAAGAAAGACAGACATGATAAACGAGGAGTAGAAGAAAAAGTCAGAAGCAATAAATAAAGTTTGTGTGCTTGAGTCATACGTTTCTGCCTCTTATGGAAGCTGATGCAACAAAAGCATGTTGTGGCTAACTGACCTTGTCACCATCCTCACCAGGTGGCCCCTGGGGTCCAGCAGGCCCGGGCAGACCGACAGGACCCTGGACACCATCGCGACCAGCTGGACCTTGAGGTCCTTTCTCACCCTGAAAGAACAAAAACATTTGTTTTTACTGTAAAACTCGGAGGTCAGACGAGAAAACAGGAAACTTTCTAACAGAAAAAGAACTCACAGGCGCGCCTTTCTCACCAGCGGGCCCTGGGGGGCCCTGGGGACCAGGTCTTCCAGATTGGCCGACAGGACCAGCTTGACCAGCAGGACCTCTCTCACCAGGAGAACCCTGAAAGCATCGGAGATTTTTCTTTATGGTTTGTAGTTGTTGCTGTTAGTCTGACTGAATGTCAGCCATTAAGACACAAACGGACCCGACTGGTTCTCTGGCTAATGGATCCATAAAACACACCGATACACACACCAACGCTTTATCAGTAAGAGAGGAGCGGACAAAAGCAGAAAGCTTTCATGTTGGGCCCCTTTCAAACGCAGCAGTCAGGAAACTTCTGTTTCTGCTGCTGAAAATCCACCTCTGACTGGAGCACCCATGCTGTTTGCCAGAACCAGTTCAGAACACACAGGAACCCAGTTCAGCTAAATCCATCACAGATGATGCTGAGTCATCACTTCGTCACTCAATCAGCTCTTTGTTTTCCTGCATGAAACCAAATTTTTTGTCCCAGAAAACTGTCAATATGAGAAGATTTGAACGATATATTGATACATTGTTCAGTTGTCAGTTGTTACCAATTAATCAATTAATAATTGCATTGATGTGCAATTACATGAATTTCCCCTCGGATCAATAAAGTATCTTTATGTGTTGATTATTCAATGTATTGATGTCAATTCATCTATACCTAAATTAATTGTTACGTTTATGTGCCAGTTAACTGATGCATTGATATGTTGATAAATTTAAATATCAGCATATCGATTCATTGATACACTGACGTGTCAATTCATCGATACATCGATTAATTGTAACATTTATGATTCAACTCATCGATATATTGAAAAAACAAAATCGTGATTCATCGATACATATATGTGTCAATTCATCAGTTCATTGATTGTTGTGTTGATATGTTAATTGATCAATACAGTATAGTGATGATGTTATTCATCAATCATCGATTTATTATTACATTCATATTAGGGATTGACCGATACAGATTTTTTAGGGCCGATACCAATATTTTCTCATCAGCCTCAGCTGATACAACAAATCGGCATTCAACCTGCTGATATTTGGGGTCGATATTTGGGGCCAATATTGCTTTTGATTCCCAAATTAATATAACGAAGGATACAATGAAGAGTAGTTTTACAATGCTTTTAATATAAAAAAGAACAAAGCATCTCAAATAAATATGCAAAAAAGAAACAGAGATTAAATAGAAACATTTAACTTGTATTAAATATAAAATATATATATATATTTATAAAAAGCTGATGCCTGTACCAGCAAAAGACATAAATATCTGCCTAAAATATCGGCCAGTCAATGTATCGTCTGTCCTTAAAAAATATGTTGATTCACTGATACATAAACTATTTGTCACATTTATATGTCAATTAATGTATAAAGCAATACACTGATTTATTAACACAATGTGTCATCCACAAATCAGTTAATTACTACATTTACGTTAATTCATTAATAATCCACTGATTTATGAATTCATTGTTCATTGATCCATCAATCAATCAAAACATCAAGTTTTCATTCAGTGTTGTGGATATATCAATTTATTGATAAATCAATACATCCTTTGTCACACTGACATGTTGATTCATCAATAGTTCAATACATCGGTCAAGCTGGTCTTCATTCTTTCACGAGGCCCTGTTAAAGCTCAATGTACAGAGAGTTGCTACTGTAGATGTTTTACATGCTTTTAGTGATTTGATATGAACAGAAGTGATTGTGTAAAATCAGCATGCGATCAGTCGGATGTGATTACGGTCAAATTCAATATCGGCAAACACCGAATCATTCTCTACTGAATTGATAGAATATCTTATTGTGATTAAGCCCAAATCTCATGTCTCTTTTTCGCCCAACCCCTTGCTTCTTAAAACGGAGCAACAAGGGGTCGCAGTTAAAGTCAACCCTTATAAACTGGGACACCCCTTCAACAATCGCGCAAATCATCAGTTCTTTCCGCCGGCTTGTACATAAGCAGATGCGTGCTGAGGTCTCACCGGGAATCTCCAGAAATCAAGTCGTCTACGGCTGTGGGTTAACGTTTCCAGGCTAATGTTAACATTAACTCTGATTTGTGCACGACATTCCCGCTTGAGTTGTTTCCCATGACGGCCTTCATGTAACAGTTTTTATTGATCATCTATCACTGTAGATTATCAGCTGCCGACAGAGCACCGCTGGTTTTCAGCCTGGTAGCGTTTATGTTACTGAAGCTTCAACGTAGAACTACAATTTTTTTACAGTTTATTTTACAAAGAAAATGATGTTAAACATTTAAACAACATTAAACTAGACAATACAACAGTTGTCATATATATTATGAAAATTTATCTGCGGAGAAAATATTTACATTTTTGGATTTTTTTCAGTAGCAGCCATCTGTGTGTTTAGCAATTTGTGATACCCCTTCAGTGCAAGTTTGCATCTGAAAACCCTTCGTTTGAAGGTGTATATACCCCGACCACTAAACCCTACCCTTCTGTCCGAACAGGACTGAAAAACCCGAACACGTGAATGTGCAAAACAAAGGGGGGCTAAAGGGGAGAGTTGAGATTAGGCTTAAGTATAATGGATGATGAGTGATGTGAAGATCACTGTAAATTTCAACCACATTTTTATTACTAAATTGGAGAAAACGTGCAAAACCATAAAGTATTGATCGTATATTAACTCCAGTGAGATCAATGCAACACAGTTTGGGTGATGTTAGTTTGTAGTTTAAAGGTAAAATATGCAGTTTTGGACAGGAATTAGGATTATTTTATACTAGGGATGTCCTGGTGCCGATGCCAGTATTGGTGCTCGGTCCGATACTGGCCTATTTGCTGTACTTGTACTCGTCGAATACTCGCTCGTGACAACACCCGATACCGGACATCACGTGACTCGCTGTGTTTACGCCGCTTTTCATTACACGAGAATAGATGAAACACAGTATATCTGACTGGTATCATGTCCCTGGGATACTTTTCACAACGTTGGCGGCGATAAGAGCTGACTTTTTTTCCTTCTCCCTCCCACTGCAGCTGCGGTGCCCCCACATACATACGTACATACAGTTTCAGACATTTTTTTCAGGATTCAGATTGTCGGTAAGTTTCCTGCTAATTCTGTCTCCTACGCTTTCCAAGTTTATTTTTGTTGAGTTTGTATAAGTATGAATATGTTCATTTATGAAAATGCGTTGCTGAAACACAGCTGCATCAGATCAGCTGTTTATAAGCTTCTAACGTCTTGCAAGTTTTTATTTCTGCTCCTGTGAGGTCCGACTGTCGTTTGACGAGGTAGTTAAATGCCGTGGTAGAGCAGCAACATGTTGGCATCATACCTGACCACGCAGGGATGATTCTCTTTATTAAAATAAAAAAACAAAACAAAAAAGAGAGAGGGAGGAAAAAAAAGAAATGCCTCCCACTTTTCCCTATTAATTATCGATCAGTACTCAAAGTATTTAAATGCCAGAACTCGAGTTGTACTTGTACTTGGTCGGCAAAAAAGTGGTATCAGGACGTCCCTATTTATAATTCAGTGGGTTGTAATGAGAAGAGTGGGAAATTGTTCCTGATCTTTTTTTCCTCATCTGCAAACAGATAATAAAAACAACTTTAATTGTGTGTTGAAGTCAAACTTCCCTGCAGACAATAATAAATGTGACGTTTACAGAATGCAACATGTTCTTCCTGACAGAAGTTCTGCATAAAGAGTTTGTGGACTTGGTTAGAAAACTGAAAAATCAACCCTCAGAGTGTCTAACAGAACGATGCAGTGCTGTAATTCAACATATGGATGCTTTCACGCTGCATGGTTGTGTCTGTGTGTGCGCTTGTTTATTTGTTGCTCTCTGTTTGTGTGCCAGGAGGCAACGGAGCAAATAATCTTGATCTCCAGCTACTCGAGTGGATGATCAGATTGTAAACGGCCGTGTGCAGCATGACGAGATGAATTACGCAGCTGAAGCAGAGATAAATCATACACGACACGAGAACGACGGCTTAATGGGTCGCAGCGTTGAACACGTGCATCTGTTTGGCCGAGTGCGACTGAAATATTTACTACTTTTGATTTTCTCTCATGTTGTTGGTGTGACTTCATTTCAGTAGATCTTATTTTATTCGTGAGCAAGGCTTTAACCTCCATGCAGAGGACATCAGTGGCCTGTGTGAGTGTGCACGAATCCCTGGTAGCACTAACTCAAAGAAAAAGTGCTGCTAATCACACCTAACCCGGGGCGGTGCAGCATAACTGGGAGAGCTGCCTGGGTTTGTCAAGAAAAGCAAACTGAAGCCTTTAAGAAAATAAAGATTTTCCATCTAAATGATGCAAACTGCCCTGCAGTGCTCTACGTATGCATACCTCAATAAAACATACAATCAATGCCGCAAGAACATAAAATAATCCAAAACAGTGCGTAGTACTTACGACAGGACCAGGTGGACCCTGAGGCCCCTCTCCTCCTTTCAGACCTGCCGGGCCCTGAGGTGAAGACAGAAAAGACATCAGAATAGAGATGTTAGAGGTTTGGAAACAATCCTGACTGAGATCATTGCAGAATTAGAGGCTGAAAATCTGATGCGAGTTGAACAAGAAGCAGACATAAGCCTCCAGAAACATCTTCCCTTTCTTTATGCTCAAATTCCTGATTATTTTTGTGCACAACAGGTGTGTGCACACGCTGCATTTATGTGTGCGTGCAGCTCCTAAATGGGTAATGAGTTTCTGCAGGCAGTGGCTGTGTGTGCCGCTGACCTGCAGCGTCTGACTGACCTTGAACACAACACAAAGAGTCCCTGCAGAATATCTATTCTAAGCCACCTCGGTCTGATTGCCAACACCGCTCACTTAATAATTCATTTAGTAAATAATGCATGCAGAAAACAAACAAATAACTCTGCTGCTTTCTTAAACGCTGCTACTGAAAAATGAAAAACAATTGGTCCTGGAGTTAAACCGGGGGAGAAGTTTACAAATGAATCCTGAACAGTCCCAGATTGTGCATCAGAGGCCTGTTACCCGCTGCGGTGGAGTCGGCTGGCGGTGGAGCGGTGCAGAAACACGCCTGTTCATTTGTAAGACGTCGCCGTGGATTTCCTCGGCAGCGGATTGATGGCTGCGAGTGAATTCGAGGGCGGCTGTTTCTAATGAGGTGAACAGCTCCGGATAGATGCTGCTTCATTTGTTCGGATTTCTGCCTGCAGACGGGTGGGGAGGCAAACGGTGATGAATGACTGCAGGCGGAGGTAGGTCCTTACCGTTGCACCAGGTAGACCTCGCTCTCCAGGGAAGCCGCGGAGGCCAGGGGGTCCGTCTTTGCCAGAGGATCCTTGAGGTCCAGGGTCACCCTACAAACAAACAGAGACTCTCAAGCTAAGAATTAAAAGTAACACGAGAACATAAATAGCAACCAATGCAACACATATGCAATACCAGTATTTTCTCATCAGCCTCAGCCGATACAACTTGCTGATATTTGCGGTCGATGCTAAATTTGATTCCCAAATTAATATAATGAAGGATACAATGAAAAGTAATTTTACAACTCTTAATATAAAAAAGAACAAAACATTTCAAATAGATTTACAAAAAAGAATCAGTGCACTTGGAAACAAATATTTAAGAGAAACATTAAACTTGTAATAAATACATGTATTTAAAAAAGTCCATAAATAATGCCAAGTGGTGGATTTGGCTAATGCTGATACCAGCAAAACATACAAATATCGGCCTACCCAAATATCGGGTCTTGCACCTGATTTATCGATATTCTGTTAAAGCTAAATGCATTTATAAATGTAGTTGTTGTGAACACTCAGATTAAATATGAAGTTTAATAAATATAATAGAAAAAAAAAATTAATTTATGAAAATATTAGTGGGGTTTTACGGTAATAAATTACAGATAATTCATTGAACCCAGTTTGGAAGCTTTAGAATAGTTAAAATTGACTACAAAAGTTTCCTCTTAAAACATAGTTTTGTCTATTTGTTCCTTTATTATTTAAAAATATCAATAAGAAATCAGTATAAGCAAAAAATGTGAGATTAATCGCAACATTGTGTCCATTTTCCAATGATAAAACCATCAAAATATGTAGAGATTTGCATGTTTTATTAATTCTAGCTGATAGATTCAAAATAAATAAAACCATTTCATAGGAAAAAAAGTAAAACATCCAGAAAACAATTTTCAAACAGAACAGATTTGAAATAATTCACCTTTCGCTATAGTTTCAATATATAATCAACATTAAAATTACACTTAACCTGATAAATTGTTCATTTGATCAACGTTTTTTATAGTGATGCATGATATAAAAATGTTTAACCGATTATGAGAACTGATAATTTTCTGCTTCTCATGGCCGATACCGATATTTAAGTTGAAAATGATGGAATATTTCTTCCTTGAGCAAAATCAGAAAAATACTTCTGCTGCATCTGATGCAGATCCAGTAGTTGCCGGAGATGTTGTAATGTTGGACAGTGGGCTCGGCCTTATGATCTTCCCACGGATTAGAAAAGAGAAAAACAAAAAAAAAAAAAAATCTGCGATATTTCAAGTTTTTCCTTTATGCGCTGTTCCTGTCAAATAAAAAAATATTTTTAAGAAATGTTGGCCAATATAGGGTTGATATCAGGTCCATCTCAATATTAAGTTTCAAATCCAATATCGACCAACTCCGATATCGGTCCAATAATATTGTGCATTACTAGTTTTTGAACATTACATGTGACAAACAGGAAACTTTAATGAATTCAAATTTAAAAGTCAAATCAACAATATATTGTACATAAGAGTTTATTTTTATTAATTTAACTCAACAATAAAGCTGGTGGTCTGGATATTTTGTAATTTTAGTAAAAACATACACCAAGTTTCTGAGTTCATTCATTACTAAATCATCATGTATCAGAAAGGAAAGCAGCTGCTGTTCAGTTCTGCCTCCAGTTTACATGGATTCAGTTCCATCAAACTACTTTTACAACCTTGTATATTTTCAAAATCCTCATATTCATCAAGTTAATTTTGAGTGTTACCATTTTATATTCCTCAAGTTAATTGTTTTTTTTTTTTTTTCCCAGAAAAAAAGTGTCAGTCATCACTGTCAGCACATCATCATGTGTCATGTTCGGCTATTTTCACATAATCAGCAACAGCATGAACATTTAACCCATAAACCATCAGCAACATGTACTGCAGATGTGCACCTCAGCTTCTACTGCAAGTAAAGCAATTAAATAAATGAGCAACGCAAAATACAAAAAAAAACCAACCTAAAATTAAATCCAACTGAATTAAAATAAAACACAGCTAACTATAAAAGTTATTTACTTCCAGTCAATGAAAAGCGAGTTCCACCACTGAAGCTCAGCCTCGGTTCACTTCTGCTTTATTCCACCTGCTCTCTGCCTTCAGGACAAGCTTCTTCTCCCTTTCTTACTTTTTCTCTTGTATTGGCAGTCTGACTTTATCTGCGAACAGCGAGTGGACCTGGGAGATATTCTAGGATTTGGGTTCTGCTGCCAAGACCTCAGCAGCATATCCCTGGAATACTGATGCAGGTCTGAGCAGAGTGGAAGGAAAGTGGTGCTGAGAGTGACGGGGGGGGGGGGGGGGGGGGGGTTGGATGCAGCTGATGGACCTGATTAAACAGTCTGCTCGGGGAAGACCGGTGGAAAATCAAAAGAGGAGGTGGGTGGGCTGGAGGTGGGGGTACGAGGGGCAAAGGATGCTGAATGATCCCAGGAAGGAGAAGGATGCAGAATTCCCCAAACCTGACATGCTGTTTTCCAACCATCAGAAGAGAGAATCAATGAAACTCTGATTTCAGAAGATTTCCTAATCAATCCAAGAGTCTGTTCAGCTTCATGTGTCCTCCACAAACATCATTCTGCTCTGCAGACCAAATCAGGACAGCTTATGATTGACGATGATCAATTTTTCATCATTACTGCTTATATTGATCAAATATTATAATGTATAATCTTTATGCATATAAATACTTCTGACTTGTATTTCTGTTTATTTGATTTGTTCAGTTTATGCAAGAAAGGATTAAAGAAATTGGGCCCACCTAAGCAAAAAAGTGATTTTCAGCAGGTTCCTGTCTGCAGTAACTTAGAGAGACACACAAAACATCGTCCAAGACGGAACATCACTATGCTCTTCCAGAAGGAAAAACCATTGATTAGATGACTTGTGTACTTTTATATTTCTAATTTTGTAGAATTTAATTACATATTATTTCTAGTTAGTAATATATGATCATTTCTATCACATGTACAGTCATTTTCAAATTCACTTAACGCCTCCCGTTAAAGAAACGACTAAATTCACAATATTTATTCAAATAACAAGAAACTAAAAAAGTCATAATAGATAAAAATTATGAAATTATAAATTTGTGGAATAAATTATTGCTTGTGAATTGTTATTGAAAACAATTTTAAAAAATCAAACAAATTAGAGCACCTTGCTCGTGAATATTGGGCCAAAATACCTGTCAAAAGATGCAGACGTCTGATTGGACGTTATAGAAAACACCTGATTGCAGTGATTGCCTCAAAGAGTTTAACAAAATTTTAGATCAGAAGCCCCATAATGTTTGTTTTGAATATTTCTATTAAACTACAATTCAAAATCAATGTCATGATTTTCATTTTTTTTTTAAATTTATTATTACTTTTGTCATTTTTACTTATTTCAGTGGTAGCTGATTTTTTTCCCTTCTTTATTGAGCGGATGAATAAATTTAAAGGCCGACTGTAGATTAAATTATTCTTAATAAATTATAACATAATCATAATCATCGTATATAATTGTAATTTTTCAATATTAAAATATAATAATAATGTTTAAGAGAAAATATAAATAAAATAAGAATATTATAATTATACATAATAATAATCAATTTATATCCATTATGATTCTGATGAAAAAAAAGTTCCTGTCATCAAGCAGGTCTCTATGAATCTACTGTACAGGAACATCTAGTGTGTTGAGATGACTCAAATTTAGGTGCAACACCTAAAACCAATGCTCTAAAAAAATACAAAAGCACCCATTAAACCTGCAATCATACACAGCGTTCATGTTTTGTTTAGACATGTAAATCATGCAGAGATGCAACGATTTGTGAAGCATCAGTGTTGCAGCTTCATTTTGCACTGATTACTGGTAAACGGTAAAAAATACAGTTGTAGTTCTTTTTTTTTTACCTCCTCTTTCCTCTTTCATTTAAGGAAACTGGACACATACCTTGGCTCCTTCCTTGCCAGCAGCACCTGGAAGACCCTGTTCTCCAGGGGGACCAGGAGGTCCAGGATGTCCTCTCTCACCAACAGGACCAGTCTCTCCAGTGGGTCCCTAAGGTGAAAGCACACGTTCGATTGGCTTTTTTCCCTGGAACTTTGATAAAACAGCTGTTACAAAGACAATGACGACAGAATAATTGTAATTCGTGTATTTCTATCTGATCCTTCCGTATTTCGTTAAAAGTTAAAAAAAGAGTCCTGATAAAGTTTATTTCATCTGTTTTTTGTCTCAATCCATGAATTCTTCAGCTTTCTTCAAAAAGTCTTAAATGCTTCATTTTGGACCCGTTTTAAAAATCCCATAATGCTTTAATTAGGGATTATTTTTTAATATATATTTCTGTATTTCTTCTTCCAGTCAAATACGAATTTCTGAAAATGTTTCTCTTACCTGAGGCCCTACAACACCTCCTGGACCCGGTGGACCAGTTTTTCCTTGGAATCCCTGAAAAAAAGATCAGAAAACAATAAGAAAGACATGATATGCTGGTTAGAGAGTGAGGAACGAAAGCACAGATAAAATGGAAATGAGGTTTGGACTCTGCAGAAACTGCCCCCCCCATCCCCATCATGGACGTTTTACGCTGCATTACATAAACCCATCTCCTTATTAAGCAGATTGAGACCACATGATGAGACTTAAAGAGGACTGCAATCAAACTGTCCAGACACCCGCTGATGAAATGCAGCAGATGCGGATGACCAGAGGCCATACTTAAATATTTCCCTCATGGATCATTTGCATTATGGATCCATAACTATCTGCATGCATAAGTATCAACTTGTTTCCTTTAAACTTCTGTATGTTTTCTCTCGGCAAAGTATTTTTCACAGTAAATGTTGCAGCTGCACCGTTTCTCTTTCCCCCAGTTGCTTCGTGGTATTTATTTATCTCAGTTCATGTCACTGGCAGAAACATGCAGTAGACGGGGACCTGAAGGCAACAGTACTGGCACACAAATCAGACACAAGATGCTTGACATGCTTTTTCTAACAACAACAGGATGGAGTTTCTGAGGTAAAGGAGATGATTGGGTGTTTACATCTAAACAATAAGTGATCCAAAGCAGCGTAATTCTGTTTAAATCTGAATGCATTAGAGTCACTGAGATACCAAAAGGCTTTTTGCTAATTTTAGTTAGTTTGTTAATGCTAGAACGCTGCAGGCTGAGACAAAGTCTCTAATTCTGTCTGTGTAGACAATTTCTCTTCAAACACAGTTTCGTAACTGGCTTCTTGGTGAGTACTGAGTTCATAAAAGAAAAATGATGAATAAGTTGGGTTATTTGAAGACAGAGACCTGCATTCTTTCTCTCTGCTTTGCTTTTTCTGACAGTTCTGAGAAAAATGAAGGTCAAGTTATATTTTTAAATGCAGAGACTAAATCATCCGGAAGAAACTGTAACCAGAGAGCTGATTCCATCCAGGAGATGATGCTTTAGGTCAACATCTGCCAGTCATCCCATGAGCATCCTTCTAATCCTGATGTGGGATGTTGCTTGTATTCATGTGGCTACGTTGCATCCATCTCATTGGTTCTGCGGTAGTCAACCAAGGTCTCGGTGCAGATATTTTAGGGCCGATACGATACAGATATTTTCTCATCAGCTGATGGCAGCCTATATATAGGGCCGATATTTGGGGTCGATACTGCACTTGATTACCAAATTAATAAAACGAAGGATACACGATGAAAAGTAATGTTACAACTCGTAATATCAAAAAAGAAAGCACTTCATATAAATATACTAAGGAGAAAAAGTGCATTTGTAAAAAAATTTTAAACAAACAGTAAACTTGTAATAAATATTTAAAAAATCTAAATTATGCAGTGGGGTATCAGCAAATACACCCGACATATCGGCCGATGCCGATACCAACAAAAAATGCAAATATCAGCCTAAAACATTGGTCGGCCGATTTATCGGTCTGTCTTTACTGTAGACCAGATTGAGGGTTGAACATGGTCCTGATCTCTGGAAAAAAAACTCACATTTGTTTACTTTTCCATTCCACTCCTTCAAATAAAGGTAACTTCAAAGTTTCTGGAGTTGAGTCAGAGCATGCTGGAGTTCACTGGAGTTCACATGCAGGGATCAGTGGGTTAAAGGTTTCAGCTGGTTGGGGTCCTTCTCTGTTAGATATGTCATGGCTAAATCACAGGAGGATAAAAGCTGTAGCTGTGTTTTGTTTTAGAGACTAAGCTCATAGACTTAGCCTAGACCATCCTGATCTCGCGAGCTTCAGGTTTTTACTCGCAGATCAGTCTGGCTACTTCACCAAACGAACGTCCAATCAGCGTTGGCATTGAGGCGGGTTGAGGTGTGACGCAACGAGAAGCGACAGTTCAGTGTAAACAACATGGTGGCTTCAGCGTATGAAACTAGCGTCAGCGTGGCTATCGCTCAAGTTTTATCGGATTTACAGAGTATTTCTTCACTGAAAGAAGAGCAAAACACTGCCCTGGAGGCTTTTCTCAAAGGAAAAGATGTTTTTGCTCGTGCTTTCGTCGTCGCTTTGTTAGTACGGCATATGCTTCGTTGACCCGATTGGTTGATTTGGCCCATCTATCGCCAACATAGGTTTTGATAGACAGATGCCTTATCCAATCAGCTAACTAGCATTTTCGCCCCTTCCCAATATTCTAACGGATGATTCCCAGATGGAAATGTGGAGCAAATCCATTTGCCGTTTGTCCGAGTGAGTGGAGGGGGCGTGGCTTAGCCATTGGTCAATTCTAGGGACAGTGATAGTGAGTAAAGGCTATTGGTTGTAAGCAGGTGGAACACAAGATACTCGGACAACGTCTTCTCTATGCAACATTAGCCACTTTCTTTGTCCACTTCTTTGTCAGAAGTATATGAGCCTGCATAAAGGAATGGTGGCCTAGTGGTAACAGAAGAGGGCTCAGGTCTCGAGGACCTGGGATCAAGTCCCTACACTGGCAATGCTGGTCTAGCAGCCCACTGCTCCCCTGCGTGTGACAATAATGGGTTAAATGCAGAGCTAATAATAAGTCATTTGATCAAATACTTAATAACTTCTGCATGCAGCTTTGACACGGAAGCACCATCGGTTTTACCTGCTAATTCCAGTGCAGGTGGGCGGAGCCTATCTCAGCAGCTACTATACAAGAGGCAGGCAAGTTGCCAACACAGAGAAGCACCAAATTTAATCAATATTGGCTTGAATTTTCTTTTACGTGCTCTACATAATGTACTTAAATATGAACTCATCACAGCTCCTTTCAGCTATTTGGTAAATAAGTGCAGCAAAAATGTGTAAAAACATGCCTGGAAGTCACTGATCTCATGATCTACTGCGGCCATTTCTTTTATTTGGGCTGATAAAAGCTGGCTCACATCCAGGGAAGACGCCACAAGTGAAAACCTTCAAGCTGAGTGACTAGATTAAGCAAACGTGTTTCGCTCCAGCAGCAGCTTTCTGTGCAGAGGGATTTTCTATTTTGACGTTTCCCATTTTGATCGCTGAATCACCGAGCTATCAAATCCATAAGCAATTTTCACAGCAGGTATTAAACTCGCACTAATTTGATTTGCAACTTATCATCGTGCGACCAAACAAAGCTTCAGATCGGGGCTCTTAGAGCCAATCCTGCCTGACTTATGTCTCCAGCCTTTATTGATTGCTGCACTTTGTGATTTATGGTGATGTATTATTCAGCGGAGGCCCCCGAGCCGTGCAGCAGAAGCGTCGGCCCTCACTCTACCACACTGGCTCAAATCTTGATTTGCACTTCCTCAAATTCAACTTGGGCGCCCACAAGCATTCGTTTTCCTATCGGGTGATTGTGGAGCCCGTTCATCAGCGCATAAATCTGCGGCCATAAACACCTTGATGAAGACAGTCGTTGTTGCTTGAAATGCAGCAGAGGCAGGGGAGCACCGGTGCGTGCTGTATTATATTATCTATAGGAAAGAGGCTGGCAGAAAGGGAAGCTTTAATGACAGAGGCGACGATCTGTCAAGCTTTTAGTAGAATTTATTGCCCTCGGAGGCTCGTCAAGCTAAGGTTCACCGATGCATACTAAGTACAAAGGGATCGAAGATGGGGGTAGGGGGGTGCAGCAAGATGTGATCAAATCAGATTTCTTCTTAATGTGAGGTAAATCTTCCCTCCCTCGGGATGCTGCGTCCATGCATCCAAGCATCTTTGCTTCAGATTATCTGAGATCACATATATCTAAAAGAAAATATAAACCAGTTACTAGTCTTAGTTAAACGAAAGTGCCTTTCAAAAGAGATCTGCAAACCAGAAACAACAGCATCACACGTGTGTTTCCCCAGGCGACCACAAGAATCCAAACCTGTCTGGATTTGGACAAACACACACAAAAAGACTCAGGAGATGTTCACAAGGGTTTTGTCTCGTAGACTTTTGGTTTACAAGACATGTCCACCCATTCGGTGTCCCACAGAGACGTTAAATCACAGAGTGTTATATCCTGAATACAAGAGTGCAGGAGATGTGGGTGCAGCTTACTGATTGGGAGGATGAGCTTTATCCTGCAGAGAGGCACTTTTCTAGATAAGGATTTTTCTAAAAAGCCCTTTGAAACAGTTTTCAGTTTACAGAATATTTCTATACAGTTTTTTGTGAGATTACAACAAGAAAAAATGGTAAAGGAGCATATTTTATGGTTAATACTCACCGTTTCTCCACGCTGGCCAGGGTGTCCGGGCAGCCCATCCTTCCCAGGTGGTCCCTGTCAGGTAGACATCAACACATACCGCACATTTAGTGGGTAAAATTACATCTACTTCCCTCTTTTCAGGCACATTATGATAAAAAAAAATAATAATACAAATAAAAAAATAATAATAAACAGGTTGATAACATAAAAAAGACATTATTTTAACATTTGTTTCCAGTTTAGACTAAAGATGGATGAACGATGTCTGTGCAGGACGGCCTTTCCTTACATTACTCTCTGAATTCCCCAAAACCAGTACATGTAATAATAAAAAATTTTGGTTTAGGCTAGGGATGTCAGATATTATCGGTCTATCGATATTATCAGCCGATATTGGCATTAACATGTGATATCGGAAAATATCGGTATTGTTTTATTGGACCGATATATTCAAAAATTTTAAAATTTCATGAGATTTCGTTATGGAACATCAAAATCTTGCAAGAGCTTGTTCCATCAGCAGCAGACTAGCATGTAAAAGTCCCTGTTATCCTGGGAGAACTTCATATCCCAGCATTCCTTTCAGAGTCATGTGACTACAGTGCAGCTGCTGCTGCTACAGACTGACTTGCTTTGAAGCTGCTTATAATATGTCTGGTTTTAAATTGTTGGTTAAGCTTGCCAAGTTCTCAGAAACATTATAATTAGCCACATGTTGGCTAATACCTGCTAGTATCTGATATCTGGCAGCCAGATGTCCAAAATGAACTCCTCTGGCTGAGTTAAGGATATTTTGGGATCTTTGCTCTCAGAGCAGAAAATAGTTGTATTTCTCAAAATATGAGAGATACAACCTCACATTTCTCTGCATATTGGATTGGTTGATATTGGATATCAGAATTTAAGAGTGAGACAATATCGGATATCGGTAAAAAGCCAACATCGAACATCCCTACTGTAGTTTAGACCGATCGTGTTGCTTCGGTGTGTAGGAATACTTACAGGGGGCCTTTGGGTCCAGGGAAGCCCACTGGTCCCTGTGGTCCTTGAGGTCCCTGCAGTCAGTAAACAAACAGTCGTATAGACTTTAGATGCAAACAGAATGGAATGATGTCTCACTTCATTATGTAAAAGAAAAAGACGAAGCATGCTTCATGGATGACTCAGCAAGATGATTGAAGTTATTCTCATGTTCAGAGACCTGGTGGACCAACAACCGCCTCCAGGTAAGATTAATTCACTGTAAGTGTGAGAGCAGCATGAACACGACTCCTGGTTCTGTTCTGCTGGAAGTTTTCTGTTTTATTTAACAAGTTTTCTCTCCACTGTTACCCTGTGTTGCTCAGGAGGGGGGTTGATTTGAAGAGGAGATTTGGGTTCCTAAACTAGCTCATTAATCTATTACAAATTGGTTTTATAAGAGAACGGTTATAATAAATTTGCAATATTCAGTATCATTTATGTTATTGGGATTATAATTGGACTGAAATTATTTAAGTTATCTCAGGACACTGACGTTGTCATACATTGATGTTAATGAAAATAAAGGTTGAACTGAATTGAATTCCTTAGAAAAGTTGGAAAGTTTTAAAAAAGTTCAAAAACAAAAATGGAGTGAAGGAAATTTGATTTATTTTATTATGTCATTACTACCTTTGATTATTCAATCTGGATTTTTAATGTCTTTGCTGACCAATTCAATTTGTCATAAAGGAATATTTAAATTCATGATACGCGACAAAAAAGTTACTACAGAGTAAAAGAAAGACAGAAAAGTTTACACATTGCAGAATTTGAAAAGTATTAACTGGCAACAGGTGAGGGTGTCAGGATTGGGTATAAAAACAGCATCAATAAAAGGCTACGTCTTTCCAAGCAATGATAGGAGTTTTAGCAATACTACACACTCAGTAGTATTTGATTTTTTTCTTTGAGCTTCCAGCTCTGGAAATGCTGTTTGTGACAAAAACTCAAAAGCTCACTGCAAAAACAGTCTGACGAAGTGGAACAGCCTTATATTCAGCAAAAACTGTCTTAACTATCTCAATTTGAGAGCAATATACTTGACAAGACTAGAATGTGTAAGATTATTAATCATGTTTTGAGGGTAAATGTCTGTTATTTATTACCTAGTAAGTGAACCTTAAAACTGGTCATTTTATCTGCATTAGTGTCACAATACCAGAAATTCAGTAGTCGATACCAATACGAGTACATTTCCACGGTACTCAATACCAAATCCAATACTACCCCCCCCCCCCCCCACCCCACACCAAAAAAACCCCAAAAACTGCAATATATCAACCTTTATTAAATTATTTACCTTTTTACAAGGTAAAAAAAAAAAACCTGAACAGATAAACTCTGCCTGCAGTAACATTATGCCTTTAAGTATTCACAACAGACGTGCTTTTGTAACTATATTGAATAAAATTGCATCAGTCATAAACAAATAAAAAGAAAACTTAAATACAATAATAAAATAGGTCTGTTATGGCATGAGGCCTTCATGTATTTGAAAGAAAACAGACAACATTGTGTTCAATGCTTTCTATCAGCCCTGAAAATGCCAGCAGCCACAGATACTACCAAAAAAGTCAGTACTTGACCTGTTGCACTCAGGAAGAAGAAGAAAGGGAGACCAACAACAAACAACAATCTGAACATTTTTATATGATGAGGATAGTTTCAAAAAACACAACGGGAAATGATAGGATATAAGATAACAGCACACACGTGTGAGCACATCCACTTGGAGTGAAGCACTTTTAGACTATTGATTCATGGACATGATGATGATGGATCACACTCCAAGAAAACTATTTATAGTTTAATTTATTATCTTCAAAGCCTTATTACTGATTCAAGCGCGCCGAATTCAAGTAGCAGTTTTGTTTCAAACTCTGCGACTCACGTGTTCTCAGCGTGCAAAGATGGGGGGATGTCTGACGGTGTGTGGGATGATGCGCGTGGAGGTTGGAGCAGGGCGCTAAACGGCCGCCGCATGTGGGCGGCTTCAATTAGGAACAGAGGCTCGCCGTCTCTAAATGATTGTGGAGAAAACATTTATGGCTCCTTGTTTTTCTTTTTTAGATGAAGCGGAGCAGCAGCCCTGCTAAGCTATGAGGAGACGTCTTCACTTAACTGTTTGGTGGTTGAACACCACGCTCGGTACCTCGGGACCATGAAAACACAGGTACCGACAGTACAACAGTAATGCTGGTACCGAAGTACGAGTACCGTGACAACACTAATCTGCATATTGAGTTAAATTATCTCACTAAGTCACTGTTTCACATCACGTTGTGTTTTTCACTCCCAGTTCTAGCTGGAAAAACTTGTTTTAACACAGATTTCTTGCAATAAGAAAAATATCTAGATGATAGATAAGTGGGAACTAGCTTAAAACAAGCTGTGAAACATTCATTTCAAGTTACTTATTAAGTGATACACACTCAAAACTAGTCTGGTAATGCTTATTTTTATTAGTGTTGTTGCTTTCTCATGTTGAGAGAAAAAATATGAAAACAAGAACAACTAACTGGAAATTCAAGAACTGCTAGCAAAGAACTACATCTGACAGTCTGAAACAGCGACTCAGATTGTAGGGCAGGTTGTCTCGTACCTGGAAAATTACGAGTTCAAGTCCCATGTCATCCAAACCAATCTGACCTTTGGTAAAAGAAGCTTTCACCAAGCTCCTTCAGTATAACCTGCTTTCTTACAAAAAAGGCTTTTTAGAAATTATCACATTAAAAAAAAAGATCTTGTTTTATGATTCTTTTACTTTAAAATAAGAAAGAACAACACTCAAAAGAAGCATTACCAGATTAGTTTTGAGGGATTTTTCACTAAAGTGTTTTATAACTTGTTTAAAGATATTTCTCCCGTCTAAAGTCTCAATATTTTCTCTTATTTCAAGAAATCTTACCAAATGTAATTACCTTACTGCATTGACAGATTTCACTTGATTTTAGCCTGATTCTTATCAATTTCAGTGCTTTTAACTTGTATTAAGACAACTACATTTTGCAGTGCTGTTTGATCATTTATATTTATTTCAGTTTTATTCTCTTTACTTATGTCAGGATTATTTTATTGGGAAAAAATGTTTAAAAGTCTTTCTTTTTCGACATTAGGCTGGAGAGAAGTGCAGAGTTGATGACATTTTGATCTCAGAGCTGCTTCCACCCACCAAAAACCAGACTTTTAAAGCTGGTTCATGGCAGTTTATTCATCATCTGATTCAAAATGCTGCTAAATGGAAATCTGCTCTCTCATGGAGGTGTTAAAGCCCAAGGATGAGCATTGAAAGTGAATCACTGATGGTTCAAGTGCCCAGCTTATCATTTATCCATCTGAGTTTCCTGATTCACTTGCATTCATCACGTTTTGTCAGGTATTTGAAGAGAACCAGCCTCTTCCCTCAGATCTTTGAGCAAATTCTACAAGAAATCAAGAATTGTTTGTGTGGATTTCACGTCAGATTCAAGGCAGTGCAACATTTTTCTGAGGAAATCCAACCAACTCGCAGCTGCAAAAATCAGCAACCAAAAGGGTTGGCTGGAAATCTAAGTTTGGGTCTCTGTGAAAAACACTGCAATCTTCTTTAACAGTTAATCCATCGACATGTAGAGATGTGAGGCGGCAAACAGCCTCTGGGTGTTGTGGACTTACTCTCTCACCAGGTGGACCTGGAGGACCGTCGTTGCCTGCCGTGCCCTGCAACACACAACAAACCATCATCTGTTAATATTTGATCCTAACAGAAACCTGTGACTGGCTTGCTGGCTGCAGGTGTGACGTCTGTACCTTGGGACCAGGTTTTCCTGTCGGACCTCTGGCTCCTCGAGCACCACGTGGACCCTGAACACACAACAACCCGGTTTACTGATGCCAGACCTTAAAAATCACTGCTGCTGCATGAAGACATGATGCAGAGGACAGGACATACCGTCGGACCTCTTTGCCCTCGTGGACCAGGTTTTCCAGCGATACCCTGTCGAAGAACAGCCACACATGACGTTAGCTATCATTTCCCAACATGATCCACTCATTCTCTGCTTCGTCTGCATGAATCTAATTAAGAAACCTTGAAAAAAGAGCCATCTAAACAATCTCTGCAAGAAAAGAAAAAAAAGCCCCTAAAACTTTTCTCAAAAAGTTCCTGACAAGATATTCTCTTTGTGACTGACAGCAGGGCATGCTGGGAATGGAGGAAAACTGCAGGATTTGAATCTTAAGTCACCTCCAGCTGAACGCTTTTTACGATGAGGAGGAGTTCCCCTTCCACAGAAAAGCCCGCAGCATACATTAATGTGGGGGTTTAAGCTGGGACGCCTGATGCTGGAGCCCTCAGACCAGAACAGGGGAGCAGAGGCAGTCTCTAAGCTTTAACTTAACATTAGGGGGGCAGGGGGTGTCTGCTCTGGCCCAAAAGGCCGAAGCACGACCTTTATGCAGGTGTAAATACAGTTGTAGACTGAAAACATTTGCCTTAATTAGGATTTGGATGCGTGTTACCAGTTATTAAGAGCACTTGGGGTGATTTCCACCCCCTCGTTGTTGGTCATTTCCACCTCCAGCTCTACCAAACCTGCTCTGTCCAGATGCAGAAAGAAGCACGCACTCCCTGAAAACTAGCTCCTGATGCACTGCTCTCAATTCAGCTATAAAATGGTCTCTTTTTTATCTTATAGTCTAATTTGGACTAATTTTCTCTCACAATCTATTCAGCTTCACGCAGTTTTAAACTGCATGCGGCTGATTTGTTAACTTTGGAAATATAAATCCTGAAATTTTCTTCCTTCTGTCAGATAGTATATTTCATTTTAATTACATGAAAGGTACAATGTGTCAGGATTACTGCCATCTAGTGGTAAAGATGGGGATAGAAATGATTTCTAATGCAAAGAACAGTTGGGAATGGACCGTGACCACCAATGGCAGCGGAAAGATAATCAGTAATTATCCAACAGGAGGCTCATACCTCTTTGCTTATTTAAATCGTGGTGGCTGCTTTTTTTTTTTTTTGGCCAGGCAGTGTATTTTAGTAAAGTGATTAGATACCATTGACCTTTGGTTTTGTTACATACTTCACCTTTAATGTTTGTTTTTTGTAATATTTGTAAGAGATACTGTGTTTAGAGAATACTTAACACAGTATACTGTTAATACTGTTAAAAGGCTGTTTGTTTAAAGTTTTTGTAAAAGTTCAGTTACTTTTAATAGAAAACCGCTTTTGAAAACAGTTTTCAGTTTTCTCATTATGTGATAAATAGCAATTAATTGCAGATATTCATACTATTAATTACAAAAAAAAATTGGGGAAAAAGATGATTTCTGCATCTTGAATGTTCTGATCTCTGTTGCGCAGGGATGTGCGTTTTCTTACCCTTGCTCCTTTCTCTCCATTGGCTCCTGGGAATCCCGGGAATCCACTTGAGCCCTTTCAGCAGGAGGCAGAAGTGAATGAGAGAAACTGTTATAACTATCTAACAGTGACAATTTGTTAAAAAAAATATAATATAGTCTTCATGAACTGATCATGAAGCGTGAAGGAGGGAGGACATTTTTCAGCAGATAATCATTTAAATAATCACAACAACACCTGCTGGCTAGCAAATACAGCGGATGGTTTTACAAATATCTTTACAACAGACACCTCAAAGAGGAGATTAAGAAGCAGCTTACCGGCTGAGCTGCACCTCGACTCATGCAGCATTGGAGACATTCAAACATTTACTAGCTAACTGAGATTTGATCATTTCACTGACATCCTCTCATGTTTCTGACTCAAAAACAGCCAAATCATTCTTCACACATTCAGACCATCAAATATGGAAATACAGGTACTACCCAAAAAATTAGAATATCCTGAAAAAATTCACGTATTTCTGTAATTCAACTTAAAAGATGCAATTTACATATTATATAGACAAATAATATCTGAATCAATATATTTCTAAGCTTTTATTTGTTTGGATGTTGCTGATTAGAAGTTGCAGCTTTAGAAAACCTCAAATTCAAAAACTCTAAAAATTTGAATACTGTGAAAAGCTCCAGTATTGTAGGCTCAGAGTGCCACAGTCTAATCAGATAAGTAATCTAAAACATCTGCAAAAGTGCCCTGAGCCTTTAAAAGTCTCTGTCTTGGTTTAGAAGAATTCACAATCATGGGGAAGACTGCTGATCTGACAGTTGTGCAGAAAACCATCATTGACTCCCTGCACAAGGTGGGAAAGACACAAAAAGTGATAGGAAAGAAACTGGATGTTCTCAGAGTGTCTCAAAGCACATTAATGGACAGTTAAGTGGAAGGAAGAAGTGTGGAAGAAAACGGAGTACAAGCCGGAGGGCTGACAGCCTGGAGAAGATGGTCAGGAAAGGGCCTTTCAGAAGTGTGGAGGAACTTCATAAGGAATGGACTGATGCTGGAGTTACTGCTATAAGAAAAACAACACGCAGGTGGATGCTGGACATGGGCTTCAAATGGCCCTCAACAGCAAGCGACGCCAGAAGCGCCTTAGCTGGACTGGAGAAAAGAAGGACTGGTCTGTTCCCAGTGGTCAAAAGTCCTCTTTTCTGATGAGAGCAAGTTTTGCATCTCATTTGGAAACAAAGGTCCCAGAATCTGGAGGAAGACCGTAGAGGTGCTAGATAGAAGATGCATGAAGTCCAGTGTTAAGTTTCCCCAGTCTGTGATGACCTGGGGTCCATGTCAGCTGCTGGTGTTGGTCCTCTGCGCTTCATCAAGTCCGGCATAAATGCAGGGCTACCTGTAATCTACCAGGACATTCTGGAGCACTTCACGCTTGCTTCAGTGGAGCAGCTGTACGAGGATGCAGACTTCAACTTCCAGCAGGACTTGGCACCTGCCCACACTGCCAAAACTACAAAATCCTGGTTCAACAACCATGGGATCACCATGCTGGATTGGCCTGAAAACTCACCTGACCTGAACCCCATTGAAAATCTGTGGGGCTTTGATTGAGGGCTGTGATTGAAGCATGCTGGTCTTCCATAACAGCTGAGATATGCCACAAGCTGGTAGCATCCATGCCACGCAGGGTTAAGGCAGTCATTAAAGGGTCCCCACCAAGTACTAAGTACAGATGCAAGTTTTACTTTAGGAGGCCTGATATTTTTGTATTTAAAACCCTTCTCTGATTAATGTTATGCAATATTCAAATTTTTTGAGTTTTTGAATTTGAGGTTTTCTGAAGCTGGAACTTCTAATCAGCAACATCCACACAAATGAAAGCTTGAAATATATTGATTCACATATTGGTCTATACAATAAGTACTAAAGTTGTAGAAGTTTCTAGGGGTGGGAAAAAGTATTGATACACTGAATTATCATGATATTTTTGTATGCCGATATCATATTGATATTTAAAAATGGAGTATCGATCTATTTTACTAAAGAAATCTCATGAGATTTTGTCATTCTGTCACAAAATCTTGCCAGATTTCACCAAATTCTGCAATATTTCTTAATAAAACAATGAAATCTCACAACATTTTAAATATATCAATATGATATTGGCATAAGAAAATATTACAATATTTCAGTGCATCGATATTTTTTTTCCCACCCCTCGTACTTTCACATTGAAACTGAACAAACTGGGATGTTTCTATGGTTACGATGACCCTTACCTTAGGTCCTTGCCGTCCAGGATAACCTGGTAATCCCGGGACGCCCAGTTTCCCCTGAGAGACAGCATCATTCATGTTAGATGAGAAACACAAGTTTAACAAAGCCAAAATTGCATCTAATTTATGTATTGCTTTAAAATAAAAGTAGCATTACCTTCTCTCCAGCTGGACCGATTGGTCCGGACTCTCCATTGGGGCCAGCTCTTCCTTTGGGCCCCTCAGGACCGTCCTCTCCACGGGGACCAGCCAAGCCGAGCTCACCCTGCGGCCCACAAAATTACACAGAATCACTGTGAGATAAGAAGTGGAGATAATATTCATCTGAAAATATGCTGTTGTTTGAATTACGCTCCTCACCCGGTCGCCTTTGATCCCCATGTCCCCCTTGAAACCTGGGAAACCATCCTCACCCTGAGGGGAGACAAAAATGAATTAAAGAGCCAGCAGCTGTTTATTTATTCTACTGCCTTTATTTCTTAAAATATCAATTCATCCCAAAGCAAAATAGCTTATGTGTTTATTTCTCTCCATTTCTGAGTTTTTCTTTGAGCATTGCTTAGTTTCAGTCTGCGGATCTCAGGGTTGATGCTGCCCTCTGCTGGTCAGATGGTGGAACAGCACATGATAGAACAAAGACCAGGGGTATATGGATGAAGTTATGAGAAATACTTTTTTGTCTTTCTGTTCTATAAAGAAAGGATTTCACAGTAAAATCTGGATTTTATTTGATAAAATCTTTTGAAACGTTGACACTGACAGACACAACTCGGACCTCTGTCTTCCCTTTGTTGTGTCTCTCGTGTGTGAGATGAATAATGCATCACTGAGCATGTCAGCTGGCAGCATCACAAAGCCCATACAGACACACCACTGAAGTAAAGCACTGTTTTTATTCGTAACAAAAGCTTTCTCCTTGAGTTTTGCTCCTGAATCTATAAAAAATTCAAGAAAGAAATGACAGGAATACGTTATCAACAACACGTTCTGTGGAGCTGCAGTGATCTAAAATAACACTCGTGTTCTCTTCAGACAGCTTTATCTAAATTCTACAGACTTCGACACACGCTTGTTTTAAAGTACTCGAGCCTGATTGCAGTGCTGTTTGAAAGCTGAAGCGGACAGAATGACAGCCTGGATTGAGGTTTGAGGTCTCGGTGATTGAGGCTTCTGCTTGTCCGCTGACCTCTGCAGAGGACGGCGCTCGCAGCGGACGTCCACGACAGCTCAAGAGTCAAAACAAAGCCCACACCTCCAGACAGGAGGTCTGTGATGGGAATACATTCACAGCCACTTCTCCAGTATAAGACTTTTCATTTTTCTCTTCACTTTTTAAACTTTGCAGATGGGAAGTCATCACAGCTCAGAACAGAAATCTAAAGGTGAGAACTTTCTTTCTGTCAGCTGTAACTGGTTAAAACTGGTTAAAACTGGTGTGTTTGCACATGTACCTTCTCCCCCTTGGATCCTTTGAGGCCTCGGACACCGTCAGCACCCTGTCGGACAGGAACAAGCGATCAGCTTGGGAACGTTTCACAGAACAACGAGGCGGCGTGAGGAACAATAAAGGTTGTCGTACCTTGACGCCACGAGGGCCGGGATAACCGATGGGACCCTGGGGGCCCGATGGACCCTGATGCAAAGAATTAGGACAAATTTAAGATTCTAAAAGCTTTTAAAAAATATGCATATTTCTTTTAATAACTAGATTTGTTTCAGACAGATCGCAGTTTGGCTAATAGTTCATGTTTATAGCTCGTTCAAAATACTGCATCCACCATCTCTCTTAAAGAAATGAATGAATGCGAGTGAGAGTAAAGCATTATAGTATTGTTGTGTATCAGGGATCAGCTTTAAAGGTATAAAAGTTAAGTAAAACAGATGACATAAACTACAAAAGTGATTTATTTACAGTCCTCAAAATTATTCATATCCTGCAATTAAAGAAAAGGCTAAATTGACAACAGTAATTCAAATAACAAGAAACTAAAGAAAGTAATAATAAATAAAAATTTACAAAATTATTGTTTTTGAATTGTGGTGGAAAAAAACAAACAAACAAGCAAAACTATCCCAGACACATTAGAGCATCTTTCCCATGAACAGTGGACCAGGTGTAGAAGAAAACACCTGATAGCAGTCATTTATTCTTTTTGTTTGTTTGCTTTTAAATATTTTTGTTGAACCACAATTCAAAATCAATGTCACGATTTTCATAGAATTTTTATTTATTATTACTTTTGTCAATTTCAACTTATTTCATTGACAGTTGATTTTTTTGTCCTTATTTAATTGGACGGTATGAATAATTTTGAGGACAACTGTTATTCAAATATAAAATCATTTGCTTTTTTTTCAGCTTTACATCATTTGGGCTGATTTTGGGCCCCATCAAGGTGAAAATCTAAGCTCATAACCTCCCCTGCAAGCATTTTATTACATCCTGATCAAATGAAAGCACCTACTTGGGCTCCTTTCTCTCCAGCTGGACCCTCTTTTCCAGGATGACCCTGTAAAATAGGAAGACACAGAGCAGTCAGAGTGTACGGAGTGTTAACAGTGTTCCACCACAGCCTGCTGTTACCTAACAGCAGGCTGGGTGGTGACGGCTGATAGCGGAGTGATGGGACAGGTATACGGACACCTAAAGACACCTGGCGCTTCCAGATGAAGGTGTGAAACTGTAAATCATCAGACTCTGAGGCCGCAGGGGGGTGATGGGGGACATCTAAGATCTGCTTGCCTCCTGAACTAACAAAACTCTTGGTGAGGGGAACAAGAAGTCCAACAAACTTCTTTTATTTTGCTCCTGAAGATGAAAAAGCCTTCTGAGATCTGCAATATTTCATATGTTTGGTGTGTGTCGCACATCAAGAGTGCAAATTCTTAAAGCTGCACCGTTCTGCACAAGTTGCAGCATGTTCCGCTGACATATTTATGGTTTAAAATACACAAATATTTGCATATGACAGAAGTATTATTAGCTGAATAAATGCATTTACTGGCATTCAAGAAGCAACCTGCTGGCTGTAAAATAAAAAAAGATGCTATTGAATGAGGAGAAAACACAAAGACTAAAATGTGAAGAATGCAACGATTTGCAAAGAAAGTTAAAGATCATTATTCATTTGTTGAGGTCCAACAATGAGCCTTTGAATGTTGAAACTGCTTATTGTAAAAAAAAAAAAAATGCTCATTTGAAATTAAACGTCAATATATTTCAAATAAACTTGAAAAAAGAAGACAACTGGAGCAACATGCAGCTGTGCAGGTGATGCCTCACTCAGGTAAGATTTCAGCCATACGATGCTGAACATCATCTGCATGTCTGCGTATAAACTGCACGGCTGTAAAGTCAGAAGTTTGTCCATCAGTCTGTCTGCTAGAGAAAAAATATGTAGCTTTTTTCCTTTTTCACATTAATAAATATACAATTTTCCAGTATTTATCTATATATTTTGTTGTTTTCTTTTTAAATTGATAGTTTTGAGTGGATTATTTCCTGTTTGTAGTTTGATGTCCTGTATGAACGTATGGGTGATAATAGAACTCACAGGAGGCCCATCAGCTCCAGGTAATCCAGGCAACCCGGACCGGCCCTGCGGGCCCTGTATTCAAAAGAGAAAGATCAGATTATCAGCAGCTTCCAAAACCAACGAAGAAGACAGCAAACGTTTTCCTGATGACAGTGAAATCTTTAAAAAAGGTCAGAAAACTAATAATAACTACTGGATGAAGGAAAAGTAGTAGAAGAAAAAAGTAGGGAGAAAACAGGAAGTGATAGAGAAGAAGGAGTAAAGGAGGAGAAAGAAAGAAAAGACTAAAAAGCAGTGAAGAAGGAAAAGTAAAACCAAACCAAATAAGAAATGAAATAGTTAAAATAGAAACAAAGGAGGAAAAGTAGAAAATAGGAGAAAATTAAGTGGTAACAGAAGAGGGAAAGGAGGAAGAAAAGAATAGTACTACAAGAAGGAAAAGGGGGAAAGAAAGTAACCGACAAAAAGAAAAAAAGATGGGGAGGAAAAGAAGAAGAAAAAAAGTAGCAGAAACAAAAAAATAGCAGAGGAAGGAGAGAAGAAGTGTGCAAGAAATGAAGAAAAAGTACAAAAAGAAGAGGATAAAAAGAAGTATTAGTTACAGTAAAGCCGAAAAAGGTAAGTAGTTCCATAAGAAGCGAAAGAAGCAACAGGAGGAAAAGAAAAAAGAAAGAAAAACAAAAGAGAAAATGAAGAGAGGAATGCAAGATATAAGAAGAGAAGAAAAGGTAGGAAAAGAAGAGGAAAAAGAAGTAGTAGTTACAGTAAAGCCGAAAAAGATAAGTAGTTCCATAAGAAGCGAAAGAAGCAACAGGAGGAAAAGAAAAAAAGAAAGAAAAACAAAAGAGAAAATGAAAAGAGAAGGAGTGCAAGAAATAAGAAGAGAAGAAAAGGTAGAAAAAAAGAGGAAAAAGAGGTAGTAGTTACAGTACAGCCGAAAAAGATAAGTAGTTCTTTAAGAAGAAAAAGAAGAAGTAACAGTAGCAGAAGAAAAAAGAAAGAAAAACAAAAGAGAAAATGGAGAGGAAAAAGAAAAGAAGGCACAGAAAAATAAGTAGTAGCAGAAGAAGAATAAGGAGGAGGAGAGGTTGCAGACCAGAAGATGGAGAAGTAGAAGAAAAAAAAAAGGAGGAGAGGAAGGAATGATAACAGAGGAAGGAAAACAAGGAGAAGAAATGAAAAGATGAAGTAAAGAACAGACATGATGATCATTTCTGATTTCTGGTCACATAAACGTAACGATCTTAAATAATACTGCTGGAAGACGTCTAAAGTCCAAACGTCCTGTCCATCAGTCCTCCTGACGTCTAAACGTCATCCATCCATCTCCTCACGGATCAGCTGCTCCGACTGATCCAATAAAACCAGAATCTCTTCCATCACACCTCCCTCTCAACCCCCCCCTGCTGAGAATAAGACTTAAAGGACGTACTTTCTCTCCAGGTGGTCCGATAGGACCTTGAGGACCAGGAAGACCCTGTCAAGAAAGATACACAGACAGAAATGAGCATGTGTTGCCGTGACAACAAGAAGCACGCTCCATCCCTCAAACACAAGCTGGATAAACTGAAGCGTCGGCTGGAGCTGTAAATAGCTGAGCAGGAATGTTAAACCCGAGTGTGTCGGTGACATGTTAGCATTTAGCTCGGCGAGCTGAAAACACTTCAGTGTTTGTCGTGTGTTCCTGTGTGTGTGTGTGTGTCTGATGTGTGTGTCGCCGGATCATTCCAGGAATGCCCAACATGAAAATAACACCTTCAGACCCCCAAAACTTCCCAAAAACTCCAGAAGAGAATTCAAAACGTCAAAAAAATGTTTGTTTTTAACTCCCAGAAAGAAACGCAGAGTTTCTTTGGGTTTTATTCACACATCAGACCCGACATTGGATCATGGAGAGGGAAGAGGACTTGGTCACCTGTGTTCCAGGGATTCCCTGTTGACCGGGTGGGCCTGGTTCTCCTTGGGGGCCCTGAAAAAACATGGCAATATTTAAGAAGCGCCAGAGGAGTTAAAGTAGGCATTTTTCAGCATGATTCTTTATAAATAATGGAAGAAAAAAGGGAAATAGTGAAGAAAAGTTGATTTTTGTCATTACTTTTAAAACTTTACACTGTAAAAATTCAAATCTTACCAAGTGTAGTTTTCTAATTTCCAATCAAAATATCTCATCACACTTAAAATATGACAAAATTCCCTAAAGAAAAACATTTCAGTGAGATATAAGAACTTTTTTTAACATAAATCTTATTTTAAGAAATTTTATAAAAAAAAATTCAATTGTTCCATTGACAGAATATTTTGCTTATTACAAGCAAAAAAATTGTTTGCCATTCTTGAAATAAGTAAAGAAAGAACTTTTTGCTTGTAATAAGCAAAAACGTCTGCCAGATGAACAAGCAAAATTTTCTTGATAAGATTTCTTGAAATAAGATGTATTTATCTTAAAACAAGTTCTTATATTTACTGAAACGTTTCTCTTTAGGGAATTTAGTCTTATTTTGAGTGTGTTGAGATGTTTTTACTAGAAATTAGAAAAATATACTTGGTAAGATTTGAGTTTTTGCAGTGTAAAGTTTTAAAAGTAATGACAAAAATCAACTTTTCTTCACTATTTCCCTAAATCCCTGGTAAGATTTGAGTTTTTGCAGTGTAGGGGGAAGCTGTTTGCTGTTTGACTGTAATGTTGTAAAAGTTCATAAAGTTTGACCTTTAACTCTGAGCTAAAGGGACATTAACAGCCTGAATGAAAGAGTTGGGACAGTCGTGAATTTCTGAAACCTCAGAGTGGGTTTACTAAGAAGAAATGTTTGTACCATGTTTCCTTTGGGACCTGGAGGGCCATCGACCCCGGCTACACCCTGCAGAGGACAGATCAGAGAGGAGTCACCATGTTATCTGCAACAACCAGTAATATCAGAGGAGTTGGTGGTGAAAGTCGTGGTACGCACAGGTCCTCCGGGGGGTCCTGGAGGACCACGAGGTCCCAGCAAACCTCTGGGACCCTGTAATGAATGACAGAGAAATAAACGATGAGTTTCTGCTGGATGTTTCTATCAGATCGGGCAGAAATGAAGAGACAAGCCTTACACTCTCTCCAGCTAATCCTCTGGGCCCGATCTCTCCATCTTCACCCTAAACACAAAAAGACAGAGTTCATCTATGAAACAGAGCTTAATCTTAACCAAACGGTGTGAGCTAACACACCACCTGCCCTCAGGTGGTGGGGGTAAGGCGAGGTTCGGGTGGAGGAAAGGTTAAATGAAAATTCTCTTCTCCAGGTCGTAGTCTCCTCCCAGCTGCTGCTGCCTGAGGGCCGAGCCGGTGAGGAGAAGCTCGTCTGGACGAGAACGTTGGTGATTTACCTCAGTTTTATTACAAGTTCAAGATAAAAGGGGAGGTACTCACTCTCTGACCGTCCTCTCCAGGGGCTCCTGGGGGACCCATCGGTCCTGGTTCCCCCTGAGGAAGAGAAAGACGGATTAAGTTTTGGTTTTTATGATCAGCTTCCAGCTTGGCATCACTTTATCTCAGATGGACGTCGGTTTATTTGTTTTGTCTATGTAAACTTCTCCAGATCTGAATGTCAAACCCATAAACAAAGTAAATAAGACTTTAAGTACAGATGCGGGCATGAAATAGTTCCCCTTTCTGCCGACTGCCAGCCACTTACCAGCAACTTGTCTGCTAGTTCAATCGCACAGAGAAACGCCTGCGTGCCCGGGGGAAACGGTTTCAGAGCATAAATGAACGCCCGGAACAAGGACGCTTCCACACGCCAAGGTTGGAAACCGTGCGTGATGACGTATTCGTGGGACAAATCGTTCAGCCAGTGATAGTGCAGGAATCGTGCACTGTTACTGCACCACTTCTGGCAGAAAAAGGCAGAACTTTTTCATGCCCGCATCTGTAAGTGGAAGTTGGCATCAGCTCTGCCCAGACCTTCTGTAAACCACAGTAATCTGAGGGGGGCAGTCCTCAGTAACTGGATTCGGCCTTAACGCCAGTTTTGGGACTTATAACACGCGGAAACAATGTTTATCTCATAAGCCTAAAACCATGTAGCAACAGTCGGGTTCCTGAAAAGTCTGCCCATCTTCTCCTCATCAGCTTCATCTGTCTGTACACTGTCAGAAATAGTGCAACAGCACAGGTACATTTCTGTCCCTCAAGGTACCAATTGAATTTATGTACTCTGTAAGACTCATAAGTGGACCTGATGGTACCTATATGTACTTTTTGGGTGCATGAAAGGTACATTTACACTCCAAAGCACAAAATACCCACTGTTAGGGGTACACCAGCAGTATCCTTAAGGCTACCACCTAAGGATGGGCATATCGATACCCTGGAGTCGATACTCCAATAACAGCTAGACAAAATATCGGAATTGATACATTTTTGAATATCGCGATACCACTCCACTGTACAGATACAAAACATACATTTTTTTTTTCCACTTCTGAGAGTTTTTGGTAATGAAATGATGTGAAAGCAGCCAGATTCTAGCTTGAGTGTCACATGATGGTCATAGCCAATCAGATGTCCTGATGATGTTGCCACTGTTAGCGATGATGATGATTTGGTACTTTTCAGTGCTTTAATGGAGGTTATTCACATTATGTTTTTGTAGATCATTACTATTACATTTTATATTTGAACATTTTCCACTGAATAAATGCCAAAAATATTAACCTGTATGTAAGTCATATGATAATTGTTTAATTTACTCATCAATGTAATTCATATTGTTTTTAAAGCATTTATTTCCAGTACTTCTGTTCTCAAAGTTCTACATGTATTTAATATTGCACTTGCATTCAAGATATTCATGCAAACTGTGCAATCATATGATTTTCTTTTAAGGGACTGTTGGGTTAATTATTTATCAACCCTGAAGGAATGCGACAGACAGGGAAGAGTCAACACCAAGTTAGGGTTTTAACTTGCGAGGGGAGACAGTCTAATACCGTCTCCGAGGTTTTTCTGTGCCTTGCAGCTTTTTATTCACACAGGTCATGTTTGACAAAACAACTCCTTGTATGGAAACAGTTTGACAGAAACAGTAGCAGAAGATAGCAGTACTTCTCCATAGCAGTAATTTCCCACTGAAGACAGAGAGCATGTCACACACTTATCATTGATAGTATATAATTATTCTAACAGGCACAAAAAGTATCGGTATCAATGTCAGTATCAATGAAAAAGAACCATAAACTACTGGTATCGTATCGACAGAAAAAAACTTTGGTATCGCCCATCCCTAGAACCACCCCAGTGACAAGCGCTTACACCCCTAAAGGTACAATTTGGTACTTATTTTTCTGAGTGTGTACTCACCCGGTGTCCCTTCTCACCGGGCAGCCCGGGAAGTCCGTCGAACCCTCGGTCACCCTGAGAAGAGACAAACAGCAGACGCTGATGGACGCAGCTTCATACATTAATAAAAATGCCAGCCTCTGTTTCCTGTCATCCGTACCTTGGACCCCGACTCTCCGGGCATCCCGCGGGCGCCGTCGGCTCCGGCACGACCCTGAAATCAGGACAAAGACTCAGCAGAGATCTACGCACGAGTCAAAAACTAAGAAGACTTCAACAATCCCTGCATGTTCAGGATAACTGGAATGTTTGGGGGGTTTTCTCACTTTCTTTGTATTCATGGTGGGGATTATCAGTTTATTAATCTGGATTTCCATCAAGTTTTACCACAACAAAGCTAATCTCCCAGCCCAGACTGTTGGAAGTTTCACCAATAAATAGATACAGAAAATAATATCTAATCTTTTTTTTTAACCTAAAGCTGCATGGAAGCAGCAGAGCATTACTAATCATTGATATAATAGATTTATTTTAAAAATAACAACATTTATCGCATGAAAAAGGGTAATCGTCAAACTTATCAAAATAGCTTAAAAAAATTCAACAAAAATTAGTTTAACCAAATTCTGCAGCATTAAATCAACTATAACAAGCCAAATTATAATCAGGCTCATATTACTAATTAGCTGGTGGCTGATTTATGATTATTAGGATCCAATTAGGTCAAGATGCTTGGCCTTGCAGAGAGACTCCACTGTGACACTAATTGCGCCCCACATCCATACCCAGTTTTCCCGTTTTGGCATTTTCAGACGGATTTGGTGGCCGCCCATTGATCCGAGGATTGGAAGCAGCACCGGCCTTTAAGCGCATATCAAGCAATTGTTTGTCGGAGGGAAAATAATCCTCTCAGCGTTTCAGCAGCGGCCGCAAACGCAAACAAAAATACAACAACAAACCCCCCCTCTGGATTAGAGCTGCATGTTAGAGGTGAGTGAGTTCAGTTACCCGTTTGCCAGCTTTGCCAGTTTGTCCTGGAGGCCCCTGGACACCACGGGGACCCTGGAGAGACACAACAGGACCATTCAGAGTTGGAAAAAGGTTTAAAAACCTGGGACGTGGGTCTTCCTCAGTCCGTACTCACCGCAGGACCTGGGTCGCCACCTTCACCCTTCAGTCCAGCTGCACCAGGTGGACCCTGCAGACGGAAAACACAAACCAAACGTCTGAATACAAAAAATACATTTTTCTACGTCTTGCATTCAGTTTCCATCTTTGTTAATCCAAAGTGGACAGCAGAGGGCGACATTGAGCCTCATATGTGGAGAATATGTGCAGTTTAAGCAGATTATTGGACATTAAAACTCTGAGATGACACAAGCGGCTCTGAAACAAAACTATCAGTCATTATGTTTTATTTAAACAGACAATAAGAGTCTAAATATCCTGAGAACAAAAAATTGGGGCATTTAGATTCAATGTCAGCTGAAGGCAAACATTTTTAAATACTACAGAACACCTGACTGAGTGAAAACCGCCGTTTTCTCTCACATCAGATCAGATTAATACGTTTGGTGCTCAGCCTGAGGAGGGCAGATGTAAGAGGGCAATTCTGTGTTTTGTAGGGCCTTTCCTGGAGATAAGTACTGGATCATGTATCAACAAGCCCAACGAAGACGAGGGGAGGCTGGGCAGGGACAAAGAACAGACAGATTGTGTGCTTGCTGCTGGATGTATCTTATCATTGCCCATAAATACATTATTCAACCAAAAGAGGAAGATTTTAATCCATAAACACCAACATTTAAAACATTAAATTCTTAAAAACATGCCAATTTCTTAAATCTTTTTGGTCATTATCGGGCCAAAAATGATATCATGTGTGATAAATGACAGCTTTAAATAACATTTACCAAAACCTGAGAGAGGAAATGTGTGAAAACAAAGACTCACCACAGGCC
Organism: Atherinomorus stipes; assembly: GCA_023101725.1. Taxonomy (NCBI): domain Eukaryota; kingdom Metazoa; phylum Chordata; class Actinopteri; order Atheriniformes; family Atherinidae; genus Atherinomorus; species Atherinomorus stipes. Next base: position 213,964 of record JALJCO010001824.1, on the reverse strand, counting down.
CGGATCTTCCAGTCAAACCCATCGGCCCGGGGGGTCCCCTCATGGCCAGCTGCAGGCGGAAACACAGACCAGGATCAGAGAGAAACATCCACTCACTGCTAAACGTCTGTTTTCATGCAGAAAACGTGCAACTCAGAAATAATGAATTCAGCTGCATGTTTGCTTTGTTTGTTTTCTTATTTTTGCAGCATTTGTGTTTCTTCTCTTGTTTTTTAAGAGCTTTTTCCGGCTATTTTTCCTTAATTAGACGTAAATCTGAACTCTGGATCAGATTTGCTCTGATCCAGAAACATATATGAAGGAAAACGAACATCAGGAATTCTGGATGATCATTTCCATGGAAAGCTGCAGAATCAACACCTCCCCCAGTGGTACAATACTTTTCCTCTAACTGCCACCTCTTCTTTAAAACACACACTTCTTCTCCACCTGTTGGTGTTGCCCACCCGCAGACTGAGACCCCCCCCCACTCCACTGGAGTATTTTTAACAGTGTCTCCTGTCTGTCCATCTGTTCAAAGCGTCCTTTTTTATGTCGATGCTCGGCACGTCTCTTTTTAGCTTTGCAAAGCCAACGAAACACAGGGTAACCCCCCCCCACTTCCCTGTTTTTCCCTCCAGCTGTGTGTAAAGAGCTGACCGCGGTGGGGGTAAGGGGGGGTGTCTACTTACCCTGGCCTGAGAAAGGATGGCCTGTGCTTGGGCTTCTTGGGCCGACACCACCGGACCTTTCTCACCATCTCCACCGAAACGGAACTGTTAACAACACAGATGACTCGTTTTGGTTCGTCCTCCACAGAATCAGAACAATGAGCTGATCAAAAAAAGAGGGGGGGGTGGGTGGAAACTCACTGGCAGCATCAGCATGGTACCAGGGGGTCCGGGTAAACCATCAGCACCAGGTAGACCAGGGCGACCAGGAGGGCCCTGAAGTGAAGAGGAAACGACACTAAATGGTTAAAATGATCAGATTTATGAGATTAACGGTGGTTCTGAGACAGGTTGGGATGATGGGGGGTAACTTTTCCTCTCAGATTTCTCTCATCTGCACTTTAACTTTCAAAACTTACAAACTAAAACATTTCAGAAGGTGAAAGAACAAAGCGACTGCAGACAAAAGGACATAAAGTGCAAACATCTGGAACCAAAGTCGGAGCAGATGCTTATGGTGTTGAATCTTATTCTGTTAACCATAACAGAAAAAGGAGGCTGCACAAACACACACACACATGTCCATGTACTTCTATCTTAGTGAGGACGGTCATTGACATAATGCATTCCCTGCCCCTAACCTTAACGCTACGTAACGCCTAAAAATCCGGAAAGTGTCCAATGGTCATCCCCTAAAATGGGGGCTCTGGGGGTTGGCAATCAGACAATAGATAATGGCCCTTGCCGCATCTCCCAGGAGCCCTAATAACCTAAACCTAACCCCAACTCCAACCCTAACCAAAACCTAATTCTAACCTAAACTCTGAAACCAAATCTTGACCCTCAAAAGGTGGTCTTTGTTAGTGAGGACTGGCCAAAATGGTCCTCACAATATAGCAATAACAGGAACGCACACACGCACACACACAGAGCTGTAAATGCTGGAGGTGCGCTGTTTATTTGTCTGGGTAACATCAGCTTCAACATCACGCTTCCCATGTTTCATCCTATTGTTGTGTTTTTATCTGAATAATGAAACTGTTATAGAGACTCAAACGTTAATCTACTAAAGGTTCCTTTCAGTGACTTCATCCAGTTCAAACATCTCAGCTGAATTTCTCTGTTTGAAAACAAATTCCTACTTCTCAGAGTTATTAGATTCAGCTCTGCAAAGCTGAACAGACCTGGGCCTATTTTCTAGGCGTCTGCTTAAAAACTGCTTCCCCATAGTGAAATGAGGAATTAGAAAGTCTATTTGGTTTTTTTTTTTAAGTCATAGTAAATATAAGTAAATGTGTTACTGGTGAAGAGTGGCACATAGCACAAATGACAAAAGTTTAAGGCTGGCTTTAAAGAAAATTCAGGATGAATATTATCTAGGAATGAAACAGCTTTAGCTCTAAATCTCTGAACATGATCTCTGTTAGGGTCGTCTCTAATAAAGTGAAGCAATATTAACATTAACATCTGGTATGGATCCATCTGGCTTTACAGACAGACAGCTCAGGCAAGGTCTCCAAAGTGGTCCTTTTGGTTACAGTTTGGCCACAACTGTTCTCAAAGTTACCCAACTGGGGGACCTTGGTGTTCAAAAAAGTTAAAGCAAAGATTTGTTCCTAACAAATACTCGGAATAAACAAACCTGAATGTCACATAGCCTCAGTAAAATACCACCTGAATTAAAAACATGTATGTAATAGTAATTAAACTGTTCACAGCTGCTTTATGGTTTGTATGTGAACATTTTGTGCCTAAACAAATAAGCTGACCTTTGGTCGAGGTGATTCTTTCAGGCAGAAATACTTATCTATTCATCTCTAGTTTACAAACTAACTTTTTACAAACTTATTCCTGAACATGAGTTTGTGTTCGCGACATCCAAACATCACTGAAACACTGATTTTACATCTTGGATACCCACATTCTGGGCGTTTGAGGGTTTTTCGTGACTACTCACTCTATCACCTGGATCTCCAGCAGTACCTGGGGGTCCTTGTAGGCCTGAAGGTCCTGGAAGACCCTAAAAAAAACCCAGACAAAACAAATTTATGGGGCGTCGGTGTGGTTGCTGATTGAAATGTGACTTCTTATTAACTTTATACTCACAGCTGGGCCGGGTGGTCCCGGAGGTCCTTCGATCAGCATGCCCTTAAATAAACATGCAATCGTCAGGAAGTGAAGCAACAATAAAATATTTGCTCTCAGTTTGTTTTCATGGACATTTTGGAGCTTACGGGTTCGATCACGGCCGGCTCGCCCTTCTCGCCCTTCTGGCCGAAGGCTGCTTCAGCACCCGCGACCTGCAGTTACCAAGCAACAGAGGAGGTGGCGCTCTTTACACAGCGGCTACACTCCATGGCTGAAAACAGCAAAAACTGACGAGCCGATGTGTGTGAATGCTTTAAAAAGTTTCAGTCACAGCAAAGACTACGAGTAAATGATGGAAAACACAAAGTCAGGTGACATAGTTGAACAAAACAGAGAATGTTAGTCCTAAAGAGAAAGAACGGACCTCTACGTCTACATGCTTGAAATGGAACAATGCTGTCATTGCATTGCTGTTGAGCAGTGTGGCTAATCAGACATTCCCAACACCAAAAAGCTATCAATGTATTGTTTAACAATCTCTTTTTTTTTAACTTTGTGCAAAATGTTAAGAAAGACCAAAGTATGGTTTCATTGGTGGCTGTTACAGCCGCCCATAGTTAATCCCGGACAAGCCCCCATTTATTATACAACCCAGTTGTCTGGGGAATAGGGTCGTCAACATAAAACAATGGAAATGGAGGTATGTAAAATTAAAGCCATTTATTTACCATAAAACCCAACAACAAACACAAAATCAAGGTGTAGATGTAAGATGTTTCTGCCTCCATTCCATTAGAGTGCAAAAACAACAAAATAAATTAACATAAGGAATTATCCCATGGCCTCAACATACAAACCATAACAGAATCAAGGCAAAACAACTAATGCCTGCCAAACACGAGAGCTTTCTGCTGAGCTAAAAGTCATGTGATGCCGTTTGCTCAGCAAATAGTTGCCGTGTGCACCTGATTTTTGGTGATTTTTCTGCCTCACGAGGCCTTGAGGTGAAAATCAAAAATGTTTGATATTTTTTGCCTCGCAAGGCGAAAAATTTACCATCTGCGCTCAACTTGAGCTGTCTGCTGAGGGCAGAAGATCTAGCGACCGCGTGGAACGTGTCCACAGACCACAGACCACATGATTTCAAGATGGCAGCTCACGGCGATATAGTCCTTTACATTTTAGAGGATAAATTGGCGGAAATACAGCCAGACTATACATGTTTATATGATGTTTCGTTGGACTTCAAAAATATCCACCCAAATATCCATCTCTGTCTACGTTTCAGTATTTTTTCTTACATGACGACTTCTTCCGAGTTTAATGGCGGTTGGCGAACTCAAAGGTGCATTACCGCCACCAACTGGTATGATTATACTATAGTAGAGTATGTCACATACGATTGACTTAATAAAAAGACTAAATAAATAGATAAAAAATAAATATAACACAATTCAGTCTCTAAGAAAAAGATCTTCAAAACTTTTCTGCCTTCAGTCTTTGGATCTTTTTACAAAATATCGATCAAGTCTTCTAAAGTGATGACAGAGGGCTGCCACCTTGAAATCACATGATCTGCGGACGCGTTTTGACTGGTCGCTAGAATATCTGTCCTCAGCAGACAGCTCAGGTTGAACGCACATGGTGAGTTTTTCACCCCGTGAGGCAAAAAATATCAAATGTGTTTGATTTTCACCTCAAGGCCTCGTGAGGCAGAAAACTCATCAAAAATCAGGCGCATACAGCTGCTGAGCAAACGGCCTAGAATGACTTTTAGCTCAGCAGAAAGCTCCCATGTGTGGCAGGAAAAAAGAGGCACAAAACTGAGGGTAAGACTAAACCTGGTGACATCAAACTAAACCCAACACACTAAACCAAAAGTAAGAAAAAAAGATCAGTCTGGAGACGTTTAACACTGAACCTAGAGCAGACTGCACAAGCAGTGGTTTCCCCGATCAGCTCGGTGTTAAACATCTCCAGGCTGATCTAATAAATGGCTTTATTTTTACATACCTTTGTTTCCATTGTTTTATGTTGCCTCTTCCCTAGACAACTGGGCTGTAACATGGCAATAAAGGACTAAAAGCTTTGTAGAGGTGAGATGGAAAGGACGAGGAGGTAGTGTATGTTGGTGATGGTTGGGTTGATTCAAAATATGGACAATACCCAAAAGGTACAAAACATCTTTTTAGCTTGCATTTCATTCAAAAATGTGTGTTTTGTGCAGACAGTTCCCTTTGATTTATTGGTGTACTGTAGACAAAGGATAGCACATGTCTCAGACAGGCTGCTTGTTAAAATAGCAGAGAGGAGGGAGGGACTGTATCCAACTGCTGAGTGATGAGTGGGTGGGGAGGAGTAGAAAGGTGGATATTCCGGGTGTTTATCTGTGGGCGTGGTGTAGGCTAGTGTAGTTTGAAGCACCCACTGATAGAAGGATGAAGTGTGACTGAATATTTCTATAATGTGAGAGAACACAAATGCATGCATCTTCCCATCGTCCCAAAGCAGCAACAGACGCATTAGTTCCACACTTAACCCGACAATGACGCATTTCCCATGCCAAGCTAGCTGAAAGACATGCACCGGGAGACGGAGTGAGCCCCTAACATGTGCAGCTCATGCACACACACCCCTCCATCACCAGGTCGGGGCGTGGTACTTACGGTACTCTCAGAAACGTCAGTCTCAGCAGCAACCCCGGGCCCAACCTCATCATCATCATCATAGGCTGCTGGTTCTTTGGATGGGGTCGCTCCGTACTCATCATACGCCCCATAATCATACAACCTGCTGTCAACCTCGCCCAAGTCATACTCCTTTAGGTCATATTCCTTAAAGTCATATGCATCCGCACCAGTGTCCAAGCTGTCCGCTGCTTTAGGGACAGCGGTGGGCTCCGCGGCAACGGGAGCGGCCTCAGTGATGAACTCACCGACAAAGTCCTCCTCCGCAGCCTCAACGTGATACCCAATCAAATGAGAGGGAAATAATGGAGCAACCAAGGAAATGAGAATGTTAGTTAAGCAACAGAGGTAAATAATTTACTTTAATGTTATTAAAGCAAACAGCAAAGCACAATTTAATAACAATAGTAACACTGTATTTATTATATTTGTCATGTAACAGCTTTATGCTACACACTATTCCCAGATGGATCAGTTTCAACCATAAAAGTAGAAATATCTGAGGAAACAGACCCAAAGAAATAAATAAAGTGTTACTATGACATGAAATCTCAGCCTTCTTTTCTCTCTCGTCATTGATACAGAGTGAAAAAGGCTCAGAAAACTCATCTTCAGATTGTAGCAGCTGTGCATCGTGGCAAATAATGTCAGCGTTTTTATGATCGGCACATTGAATGCGCTCTGAGTTTGCCTGCTCCTGGTCTTTCTGGCACAGGTATGACAACCACAATCACTTGGCACCAGGTTTTCTCTCTGGATTTCCCCTCAGAGCGCGACCAAGTGGATGCAATTACACAGCTGTGGTTGGCAGCACTTCATATTACCTAATCATTTATTGAAAATGGCTTGTATAATCACATCTAATTTGTCAATCAGTGCGGTAGATAAAGCATGATCATACGGTAGCAGGCTGAGAGGTTTTAGCTTTGCTGATCATAGATCTGGTTATGATCAGAAAACAAGCGTGTTCTGTGATGGACAGTGGGACATGAGTTGTACAGGTTATTTGTCTTTACCTGGATGAGACAGACTCTGTTACCACTAACTTATTTTCATCCCTGAGTTCTGTCAGGGGACATGAGAGTTTTGATTCTGTTATAACTGATTCCCTCGGCTGTTCTGTGGAGTGGATATGATTATCAATGACAGGCTAGCAGATTCCTATTGACTTATGCTAGCATTAGCATCGGGGACCACCGGCAACAAGAATATGAGATGAAATAAGATAGAAACTGTCTCCAGTGATAAGTAGGACCCTGCTCACTCCAGAATGAGGCCCTATGTCAAAAATCCTGACCTTCCCCTTTAAATCCAGTTCTCTTTCCAGTTTTGGATGTTAGGTTAGCGTATGGCTTTAAGGGCAGGGGAGTGGTCCAGGTCTGACCGCTAAATGTGGAGCTAGTTTGTGGTCTTGAATCGCTTTTGTTTGTTTTGGTCGTGGGCTCGCTGCATCTGTAAATATTTGTTTTGAATTAAACTTTCTTTAAATCATTACCAGGATGCTGGTGGTTTAAATCTGTTATGGCTCCTTTGATGTAGAGACTGGAACACCTGGAGAGGCCTCATGTGACCTCAGCAATGTGAATTTTACAGCAAGTAAAACAAGATGGTGGAAGCTCCATAGCAACACTGAGCAAGACTTGGCTGTGTCCAAATTCAGGGGTTAGGTCTTTCGAAGGACATGTCCCACCCAGTCTACATAGGCCTGGTCCTCCTTAGACTGCGTAAGGGGGAAGGGACAAGCTGTTAAATTCGGTCTAGCCTCCTCAGCATATCTGTTGTTGCCTAGCAACTGTGACAACGCTAAACCGAAACAAAGTGGAGCTCCAAAATATCAGCTTTACTGATGTTCTGCTAATTTCAGAGGAGTTACAGCAGCTTTGCCGTCGTCGTTCCTGCTCTGGCTGAGAGAAAATCAAATCCAGGTAAATTTATTTTGTAAAGTTTACAAGATTTCAAGAGTCTCATGCTAACTTTAGAGTTTCATGGACAATAGCAAATGCAAGACCATAACTTATCTTGGGATATAATTAGCCATGAAGGATAGATCAGACTGTCCTTAAAATCTGGGGAAAATAAGGCCACATTTGTAGGCTGCTTTTGAAGGAGCTTTTGAATCTGGACATCCTTGGTCGCATCGCTGTGACGTAAGCTGTCTTCAAATCCAACCTTGAAAGGCCGTAGCTCCGGCTGGGGCCGCCTTTTGCCGCCCTTCGGGGGATGCATGTCCGCTCTTTGGGGGGGGGTAGCTGGGATCTGGGCCTCTGGGTGGCTGCTGGGGGCCTGGGTCGCGAGCCTTGCGGGCTTCCTCCTCCTTGCAGAGACGAGGCTGCATCTGCATGACTGTATCACCACGGAGCACCCTTTATTATGCATGTTGACACTGTGACACTACTTCCCATTGCGATGACTAGGTCGTACCTCTTCTCTACTTCCCATTGCGATGACTAGGTTGTACCTCTTCTCTACTTCCCATTGCGCTGACTAGGTTGTACCTCTTCTCTGCGTAGTTCTGCGTGTGTTTGTATGATCTGAGGATATTTAAGCCACCTGCAGGTCCTCCTGTGGGGATTGCTTGTTTTGTTTTCCAACAGAGACCTTGGTTGTGGACCGGCAGATGTACCAGTGAACTGTGAAGTGGATTCATGTTTTCTCTCCTCTCTCTTCCTCTTCCTTACTCCTCTCTCTCTTTTCACTTTCTATCATTACCTCTATTCCTTTCATTTCTCCCTTGTCAGGCCCGCGTAAAATGGAAATTTTTAATATTATAATATTTTTATCATTTCTTTTTCTTTTCCCTATTCTTTTTTCAAATTCACTATTTTTTCTTTCTCTTCCCTTCCATTCTCCCCAACAAAAAAAAAAAAAAAAAAAAAAAAAAAAAAAAAAAAAAAAAAAAAAAGACCTAACCCCCAAATTTGGACACAGCCTAAGTCACTACTGCTTGTATCCATGTGACATCACATCCTCCATGAATAGGAAGTTGTGGTCAACCTTTATAGTGGGTGCGGCTTGTATTCAGGTGCGCTCATTTCTCCAAAATTTACGGGTATTATGATCTATTTTACAGTTGTTACCTATTTCTTTAATCATCATCACCTCATCATTATTACTATTACTATTATTATTATATGATTTTATCTTCTGTTTTTATTCACCTGCTCAGTACTTTGGTTGCCTTTGGTCTGTGAAAGCACTTTATAAATAAATTTGATTGATTGTAAAGTATGTATTTTCTTGTCATCAGCCTAATTTTTCTAAAGATTTGCTCTATTTAAAAACTAAAAATTGAAATAAAAATAGTAGTTTGTCAAAATTTACAACAGATTTCCTATAATAGGTACTTATAAAAAACGATAAGTTTTCTTATGCTTTTCTTTTTTGCCTTTTTTCTAATGGCCATGTGATATTTGCAGCTTGAATTGAGTTTTATTTACCTGGGTTGAAGGCAGAAATGGATCTTAGGATTGTAAAAGTTGCTGACCGCTGGTCTTTGACATAATGTACCTAAACTTTTTTTATTAGGGATGTCCCGATGCCACTTTTTTGCCGATCAAGTACAAGTACGAGTGCTTGCATTTGAGTACTTGCCGATACCAAGTACCAATCCAAGTACCTAATAAATGGGTTTAAGTGAAATAAGTGAAAGGCGTTTCGTTTCTTGTCTTTTAAAAAAAAAATGTTTTCTTTCTTTATTTTTATTGGTTTGGTTATTTGTTTTAAATAAAGAGAAGCATCTCTGCAGCTCAGGTGTGATGCCGGCATGTTCGTTTGTTGCGGGCAATGATTGTTCAACCCACAGCCTCCGGAGCTCGTGTGGGTCGAGACGGCGGGCTGGAGACCCACCAGATCGTGTCTGTGACAGTGTAAAAGCAGCCTGCAGGCTTATTGGGCTCTGTCAGTCCCTCTGAAATAAAACTGTATCACGTAATATAACGGAAAAAAACATTGATTTAACATTTATTTCTTTCGTAAGTGGCCATGGTATGCTGCCGCGCAACAAATAAAAGAAATAAAAGCTTACACTCTCAAAAATAGAGGTACGAGAGGTACATTGTAGGTACATTTTTTACAAATGTTCTCTCAAAAGTACAATATTGGTCTTTATGAGGCCAGAAGTACCTATATACTACAAAAAAGGGTTCAAAGTAATATAAAGTACATATTTGTTCCATTTCAACCCAAAGGGTACCTGCAGCATTGAAAAATGTGTGTAGCTTGTAAAATAATTATAATTAGCAGTACTTCTAAACAGTAGTATAATTATAGTTATAATATTATGATTTTCATAATAATCATAGTAAAAATTATATGTATAATCATATATGTGTTGGCCTAATATTTATATAATATTTATTCATTTGTTATTAGCATCTTTGATTGTTGTCATAATCTCTATTTTATTGACTTTAATTCATCAATTTTAATTGATTTAATTGTACTTTTTAACTCACACAGCTTGATAAGGTACAAAAATAGACCAGGACCGAAGATACAGAAATGTCTTTCAAAAGAACACTTCAGCAACAAGCTTTGAACCCTTTTAAGTACAAATTGGTACCTCTATTTTTGAGTGTGTACAAAAAGTCGTTGACCCTTATAAACAGCCTCTAATGCAGCTGCGGTTTGCTGTATTTTAGCAGCATTGTCATAATTTTACATATTTAAACTCGATACCAGTTTAACGAACAAACTTGGAAAGTGTAGGAAACAGAATTAGCAGAAAACTTACCACCAACAAAGTGAATCCTGAATGAATGTCTGAAATTGTATGTATGTATGTGGGGGAACCGCAGGTTCGATGGGAGGGAGGGAGAAAGGAAATAAAGTCTGCTCTGACTGCCGCCAACGTTTTGAAAAGTATCCCAGAGACATGATACGAGTCAGATGTATTTTCTATCCTCGTGTAATGAAAAGCGTTTTCTAATTTAAAAAAAATATATGTAAACTTATATTGAAGAGTATTCTGCCGGCATGGCGGCGTAAACACAACGAGAAATGTAACGTCCGGTGTCGGGTGCTGTCGGGGGCGAGTACAGCAAAATAGGCCAGTATCAGCGTGAGTACCGATACCGGCATCGGTATCGGGACATCCCTCAACCTGCTCAACACTTGGTTTGTTTGCAGATGTTGGTCGGCCCTTAAAAGTCACATGACTGAACAGCAGCGAGAAGGACTGCATGTAGTTTCAGCTAAACAAATAAAACCAGGAACGTGTCCCATGTCCATCAGTTCAGCCACAAATCAAAGTTAAATCAAAACACAAAGATTCATTTGAATGTTTGTGTCTTATCTCGTACCAGAGACGTCCTCGGGTGAACTCGTCCCGGCTCACATTTCCCAATTCACCAAACAGGCTTTTTAAAGTAAGAGTAAAAGTAGAAAATTACCTGATCGGGTCCACCGGTGGCAAAGGGGGACTGAGCCTGAGAACCATCTACAGTTCCGTAGTCATTGTCTGTATTGTAATCTCCCTCTACATTGCTTAGCTGAGTCATGTTGAAAAAAGGAAAGAAGAACGAGGTTAACACAGAGGCTCAGACCGGAGCTCAAACAGAGACTAGGGGTCCACTCAAGCTAGCTACAGACTCTGCTACTTCTACGCAGGCCAGGTTAGGGAGCTCTACGTCGCCATCAGAGATTTTCCCTTCACACTTCAGGCCAGGAAGATCTTGATGGGATTCTTTTCTTTTCTTTTTTTTTGCTCTCTAGATGAATGTTTACCCTAAAATTGCCCCTGGGTCGAGCCGGCGCTGTGGCCTGGTAGCCAGGCATCTTCTTCTTAGAGGTAAACTTTTTAGCTGGTGATTTTTTGGCAGCCAAGAACTTTAAGGGCTTGGCCTTAGATTTACTGAGGGACTTTCTGGTCCTCTTCTTTTTCATGGTGACACTACGTTTCTTTCTCTGGAAGAGGTGACGGCGACAAAGAACACCAAGACAAACAGTGATTTACAAGCGCATGACTCGACCGGTGGACGCTCGTTTCCAGCACAACCATCAGACCCGGGCGCTCCGCTCCAGCTCACGCTCAGCATCATCGTGGTTTACGTTAAAGCTCGGAGGGCTGCGACAGGAATACAGACTTTTTGGGAGCAGGAGATGGTTGTGCGGAGACAAGCTGTCCAACAGTCGAGGACTGGGCCGTTCGTGTCATACACAGTCCGGCATGTTCACACAAACACACAAAAACACACTTAAAGCAGATGACATGATTAAAGAATGCATGAAACAGACACAAAGAGGACTGACACACACGTATGTGTGGACATGCACGCTCAGATTCCCACCACACGGTCATGGGACCGACCAGGTGGGGCGTCTCAAACAAACACAAAAAACATTAGCATGACAGAGTGGATGAGAGAATGAGAAAACACGACACTGAGACAACACAAAACAAAAAACATCATCCCTTTTTCCCTTTTTTCATTTACCTGAGGTTCATAATATTCTCCGGTGGGAGGGATGTCTGTGGCACCGTCAGAGTAATCATAGAACTGAGAGTAATCTGAGTACTCAGTAGTGTACTGCAGAGAGGTTGAGAGGGAGACAGAGGAGAGTTGGGGGGTTTAGTGTTAGCAGAAGCATGGAGGATGAAGATGATACGCACACCTCGCATCATCTCAAACATGCTTCATGTTCAGGCTCATTAATGTTTCTGATCAGACACAAGAAACCAGATAAAGATGTTCAAATGTTTCTTTCTGCATTTCTTGTGACGGATCTGTGATGATCAGCGAAGCGGCATCAAACATGTTCAGTTTACGTCATAAGTTAGCTGGAAGCTACAAACATTTATTTAGCCATTTAATTCATTAATATGCAGGTTTTTACGTTTTTCATAAATTATTTATTCTCTGTTTTTTCTTTATCTGTTTATTAAGGGTTTTGTTTTACTGATTTTACATGGATTTATTTGTTTAATTAGTTTTTACATTCTTTGGTTTGTGTATTTATCTGTTTATTCAGGTTTTTATATTTTATCATTAACTTATTTGCGTATTTACTTATCTATTCATTAGTTTATTCAATTATCCAGGTTTTTAAAGGATGTTTGCATTCATTCATTCATTCATTCATTCATTCATTCATTCATTCATTCATTCATTCATTCGTGTATTTCCTTTTCTATTGATTAGTTCATTTGTTTATTCAGGTTTTTACATTTTGTGCATTTATGTATTTATTTATTTACTTATTTATTCATCCATTCATTCAATCCTTTGTGTATTTATTTCTCATTAATTAGTGTATTCATTTATTCAAGTTTTTTTTTGTTTTGTACATTTATTTATTTACTAATTCAGTTGGGTATTTACGTTTTTGATTAATTTTTATTCATTTATTTACATTTATCTATATATTTGTATGTTAATTCCTTTATTAATGAATGAATTAATTTATTTATTCATTAATTCACTCATTCATTCATTTGAGTATTTTCTTTTTTTATCTATTAGTTTACTTGTTTATAAAGGTTTTTACATTTTGTGCATTTATTTATTCATTCATTCATTTGTGTATTTATTTCTCATTAATTAGTTTATTTGTTTATTCAAGTTTTTATTTTTTGTGCCTTTTTTATTTATTCAGTTTTGTATTTACTTTTTATTAATTAGTTTTCATTAATTTATTAATATTTATCTATATACTTTTTGTTTACTCCTTAGTTTATTTGTTTATCTTTTCATTCATTCATTTGTGCATTTATTTCTGATAAATTAGTTTATTTTTTTATTAAGTTTAAAAACCTGTTTATCCAGGGTTTTTTGTTGTTGTTGTTGTTTTTCTTTTACTTTATAGTCTATTTATATGTGCATGGATCAGCTTATTTACTACTTTGTTTATCTCCATGTTTATTCAGGTTTTGAATTTCTCTTTACATTTACTTGTTTTTTTAATTATTTGTTTACTTAAGATTTGTCATTTGTTTTGACCTTAGTTTTACGAAGACTGTGTTTAATTTGACCTTTTATTGGTGGACGAGCTCTCATGTTGTGTTTTGTTTTTTTGTTTTCTTTGTTTTTGTTTTATTGGCGGGTTAATCGCCTTGTTTCACGTGGCATTTATTTTGCTGTTTGGATGCATCTGTTTATCATCTCACTGCAAAACAAACTAACTTTATGGGTTTGACTGAGTCAACCTGAACCTGAATGAACACTAAAATGAAATGAACGATTATCAATATAAAACTATTTTAAAGTTCAGATTACAGCAGATAAAAGTCAATAAGTCAAATAATTAGAAATCCATAAGGATTACTTCATTAGATGATGGTCTTACTGCGATCAAATGAGTCAACAAATGCTAAAACCTGCCATGTGGGTCTTAAACCACAAACACATGGACAGACGAGGCGTTTAAAAAGCTCGTAAAACAGAGAAAAACAACAGAGAGCTCGAACACCAAATCACCAGCTGCATTCCTATCGTCATGGAACTTTCTCACTAAAAGCATGAAAATGACAAATTTCTGACATCAGCTGGAATACAGAAGTCGGCTGTGGAAAGAAACGTATCAAAAAGACGTCTGAATGCAACTTCATCCTATAATAATCACTTGTAGGTTGTGGGATCTCCGGTCATCGCTGTTATGTTTTGCAGGCAAACAGAAACTGAACCTGCAGCCTTTAACTTGAATACAGACATGTTTAAATGCACCATTAGTTAAAACGGATGGTCTGTTCTCCACCTCTGCTCGTTATTTACTCGGTAAATAACAACAGCAGGTGAGGACCTCTGGGTTAACAAGCAGTGATGCTGCATCCTTCAGCAGGACGAGGATGAGAGCAGGTCACGGCCGGCTGTGTGTCCGCCAGCACACACTGCTGGCTTTCCTCAGGTAACGTGCACACATCCACCAATGCTGCTCCAATCACAGACATTTCAGCAGCTGCTTCGTCATCAGTGATTGGGCAGGTTAAATGCTGCCGGCTTTTTGTAGTGACGAGAATGACCGAATCAAAATGTATCACTACAACTCGGTAACATAACAGCCAGCGTCAGTGTGAGCAGCTTAAACTATCAGAATTATAATTTACTGGGTTAAATCTGCCGTTTATGCAGCTGTTATAAAGGAAAGGGAGTTTATGGAGCTACAGAGACAAAAGCACTCACCTGATGACTAGAGCGAACTTCCAGGAGTCTCAGAAACCACAAACATAACAAACTAACTCCAAACTGAGGTCAAACAGCAACACCGAGATTCTCGTGAGGAAATTAAAGTGCGTCTTTCAATGCCGAATCACTGCAAGCAGCAAGTGATGCCCAGTAGCAGTTTAACTCTTGGGTTCCTCCTCTCTGCAAATTGCTTGTATTCAGGTGATGTCACATCCATCTCATTAGTTCTACGTGGCATGAAGTGGTGGTCAACCTGGCTTGTTGAGGGTGTGTGTTGCAAACATGCTCTTGATCTCTGGAAAAATGCTTTAGATTTATTTTGTTTTTGGCTATTTCGATCTTTCAAACTATGAAAATGACTGAGGTTACGTCAGGTTTCCTTATGGAGTCATAAAAAAGGGGAAAGCGAGCCAAGAATTTTACTAAAAGATGTAGAGAAAAGTGGTTTGTAAAACTTTTGTAGACATCAAAGGAACTAGGGTCAGAGTTTGCAGTGATTGGTTAAAGCTAGAGATGTCCAACATTTCTGTATCAAGCTATTTTATGTTGGAATAGACAGAAATTATGATGAAGAGCAACCATGCTATATTCAAACTAGTTTGAAAAAGTTTGTAATTAATAATAAATCTGATCAGATTGTAATTTTATCTGTTTTCAGAGTATTAGTAATCATGATTAGTGCCTCATTGCAACTACAGTATTTTTAGAACTAGTCTGTGTTTTTTGTATTGAATGTAATGTTGTGATAATCATATTTTTAACTGAAAAAAACTGAACTGATTAGAGAATGGACCCCTGGAAGAATAGTCTCTAAATTTGTAGAGACTACTGGGGATCCTTCAATGAAAAAACAAACCAGTTATCAGCCTACGGATATAATCGGCCCATATCAGCATTAAAATGTGATATCAGAAAATATCAGTATCAATTTTTTTCAGACCAATATTTTCACTAATAAAATCTTGCAATATTTTATAAAGGAACAGTGAGATCTTGTGAGATTTCATTTGTAAAAATGTAATCGTCCTCAAAATTATTCATACCCTCAAATTAAAGAAGGAAAAAAATCAGCTGTTATTGAAATAAGTTGAAACTGACAAAAGATACAGTAAATAAAAATTATATGAAAATCTTGACACTGATTTTAAATTGTGGTTTAAAATAAATATTAAAAACAAACACACAAAAAATAAAACAAGTAAACAAGCAGGATGGGGCTCGGAAGCTAAAATTTTGTTGAGCAACACTCTGAGGCAATCACTGCAATCACTGCAATCAAAAATACTTCTACACCTGTTGGAAGGTATTTTGGTCCACTGTTCATGGAAAATTCGTTCTTATGTGTCTGGGACATTTTTGTTTGTTTGTTTGTTTTTAATTATTATTTCGAAACACAATTCAAAAGCAACATTTTCTTTCACTAAATAATAATTTTTGCAAATTTTTATTCATTGTTAATTTCTTTAGTTTCTTGTTGTCTGAATT
The DNA here is from genome assembly GCA_023101725.1 of Atherinomorus stipes. Lineage (NCBI taxonomy): Eukaryota > Metazoa > Chordata > Actinopteri > Atheriniformes > Atherinidae > Atherinomorus > Atherinomorus stipes. The sequence continues at coordinate 197,935 of JALJCO010001824.1, read as the reverse complement.
ACTACTGTGAATTTAGCCTTTTCTTTAATTGGAGGGTACGAATAATTTTGATGATGACTGTATGTTCCATTAGCACTGGTCTAGCATGTAAAAAAGCCCCTGTTATTCTGGAAGAACTTCATATCCCAGCATCCTTTCAGAGTCATGTGACTACGGTGCAGCTGCTGCTGCAACAGACTGACTTGATTTGAAGCTGCTTATAATACAGTTGACATCTTTTTTTTTCTTTTAGGAAGAGAAAAAACCGTCCCCCCGGGGGGGGAGGGGAAAGGGGGAGGGGAGAGGTAGAAATCTCTCGGGAGCCCCCCCCCCCCCCTCGGAAGAGGGAGGAGGGGAGGAAAGAGGATGGGAGTTTGTAGGTTGCTGCCCCTTTTTTTTGTTAATACCCCCCCCTTTGAATTATTAAAGAAAAAAAAAAATTTTACTATTTTTTATATTTTTTTTTTTTTTAGGAAAGAAAAAAAAAAAAATAATTTTTTTTTTTTTTCCGTTCTTTTTATTCCATCTTTTTTTTTTTTTTTTTTTTTTTTTTTTTTTTTTTTTTTTCTCTATTTTATTTCCCCTTTTTATTTTTTTCTCTTTTTTTTCTCCCCCTCCTTTTTTTCTATATTTTCCTAACTCCATGCTTGAAAGTTTATATGCCCTCTTATTAAAGACAGAAAAAAATCAGCTGACAGTGAAATAAGTGAAAATTGAACAAAAACAAAATATAAACAAAAAATAAAACTAAACAAGCATGATGAGGCTCCTGAACTAAAATTTTATTGAGCAATCACTGCAATCAGGTGTTTTCTGTAACATCCAATCAGACGTCTGCACCTGTTGACAGGTATTTTGGTCCACTGTTCATGAGCAAGGTGGTCTAATTTGTCTGGGACACTTTTTTCTTATCTTTAAACTACAATTCAATATCAATATTCCTTTTCACTAAATTATAATTTTGTGAATTTTTATTTATTATTACTTTTTCCAGTTTCTGGTTATTTGAATTACTATTGTAAATTTAGCCTTTTCTTTAACGGGAGGGTATGTAAACATTCAAGCACAAGTGCATGTCTGGCTAAGTTAAGAAGTTGTCAGAAACGTTATAATTAGCCACATGCTGGCTAATACCTGCTAGTATCTGATATATGGCAATCAGATGTCCAAAATGAACTCATCTGACTGAGTTAAGGCTATTTTGGGATCTTTTGTTTTGAAGCAGATTATAGTTGAATCTTAACTAGATACAAACTCATAAATATACACATATTTTATATTTTATGAGGTTGTATCGCTCAAAATATGACAGTTGTCTGCATAGATCGGTATCGGTTGATACTGAATGTCAGAAAGTAAAAGTTAGACAATATCGGTTTATCGGATATCGTTAAAAAAGCCAATATTGAGCATCCATAATCTAAACTGTGGAAATAGCTAGAAAACGTCTGGCTATTCTGGTTTGTTTGACCACCACTTCTTTCATCTGTAGTTTTTTGACCATGACTGAATACAGGCAACTGTACTGAGAGTAAAACTGAAGTTGATGGGGGGCCTCGGTTGGTGCTGTGTGGAACCTCCCCCACCCTCCCTGGTTGGCTGACCTCCTCTGGCTCCTGTGCCTGCAGAGATTCGCTGTGGGGAGTGTCACAGTCCGGGCTGTAATGTTCACAGTAGTCGTACGCTGCTTTGGGATCAGCAACAATCAGCAGCTGCTGGATGTCACCCTGCAGACAACAAACAAGCAAAAACCTTTTAAAACCAAATTCATGTAGACACATTTCTCTCACATGTTTGGCATCAGCTAATAAAAAATACAGTTATCATAAATCAACATTTTGACTTTTAATTACTTGCATGCATTTTCCTGCTACTGACAGCTGATGAAACCAGATCATTATCAGCCAACAAGACGAGGCAGCGCATGCCTCATCTTGCTCACACTCCCACACACACACACACACACACACACACAGGGTAAAGTAGCATAAATGAAGCCTAAAATTACAGATGTGATATTTTAGTTTCCACTTTTTTATGTAGTCTGGCAGACTCTACCAGCCTTGCATGATTAAACAGTTTCACACAAAAACCACATTTACATGGAGCAGAGAGGAAACTAAGCTGAGACGCAAGAAAATTACTGTTATCAGCGCGACTGGGTTTAACCTCAGGAAATCAAATAAACATGGATCATAAACACACGATCAACAACACCTGCACGGCTGTGACAGATGTGATGGGAAACATGTCAGCTTCAGGTCTACTGGTGAGATCTGACCGTGTGATTGGTCGGCTGATATTTTGCTTTAAAGGACAGTCTTGACATAAAAAATTCCCAAGTTTTTCCAAACTGACATACAATTAAATAAAAGGTTTTTTACCAATCACATTCCCTCAAATGGGCATTACACACTGCCTGTCCAGCCTGTGGCCGGAAAAAAAATCCTGAATGATGCTGATCGGCAATCATTTAAATATTTGGTGAGAAAAAAAATAACAGTAGAACTCAGGGTTATGTTTAATAGTGAAAGTAGGAGCATTTCCACATGCACAATGCAAAAGGAACTCAAGGGATTGGGACTGAACAGCTGCGTAGTCGTATGAAAACCATTAATCAGTAAGGCAAACTGGAAAAAAAAGGCTTCAATTTGCTAGGGAGCATAAAGATTGGACTCTGGAGCAATGGAAGGTCTTTTTCACACATGGATTGGCCACCTCAGAGTCCAGACATGAACCCCATTGAGAATCTTTGGGATGTACTGGAGAAGGCTGTGCGCAGCGGTCAGACTCTACCATCATCAATGCAAGATCTTGGTGAAAAATTAATGCAACACTGGATGGAAATAAATCTTGTGACATTGCAGAAGCTTCTGGAAACAACGACACAGTGAATCCTGCGGTAACCAAAGCTAAAGGCGGTCTAATGAAATAGTATGCTGCATTCCAGTTCACTGGTCGGAAAACCAGTTAGCAGCTTAGCAAAACAAGGTGTTTGCTAAGGCTATCGTTATTAGCTGTTGTTAGCACAGCTAGCGTTATAATTCACATATACCGCATGACAAAATGTTCGAATTACACTACAGCAGTTTCCCCCTACATCTATATAAACCAATACTACGTGTATGACTGATTTAATGCAAGGAAATATGAGTAAGAACTGTAAATAAATGCAACATTACAGGAGCTTCTAAAACTGCGAGCACTGGGTGCGGCCATCTTTAAATCTGAACTCGGAGCTGCGAGGATTGTTCGATTTCCCGAGTGGGAAATCCGACTTTGGGGGCCGTTCCAGTTGAAACTTCCTACTTGGAACTGGGAATATCCAAGTTCAGAGTTCAAATGGAATGCAGCATCAGTGTATGACCTTTTTTTTTCTGGTGGTGACGTCTTTTGGTTTGGCCAGGTAGTGTAACTGCACTGAACTGCAGTTTTTAACAACACAATGATCCATTTTTAAAGCTGCAGCTTCAGAAGTGTCAACAATTCCCCACAAAAGTTTTGAAGGCCAGGAACTGCCTTGCTTGAACATATTTCAAACTATGATAAAAAAAAGGGTCTATCTTTTTTTTTTTTTTTTTTTTGAACAATTGTTTTATTAGTGTATTTTCACAAAGCAGGGTCAGACAATACAGACAGTGCAGAACATTCTTATACCCCCCCCCCCCTCCCGGCGGCCTCCCCCCCCCCTCTCGGTCTAACTTCCTGTTGAGTATTTTAATTTGACCTGAGCAATTCCGTAACAGCCAGAGCAGCTCTCTTCCATGTGTCCAGCGTAGAGCTTTTAGCTTTGTTCACCCGTGCTGTAGACAGTTCTAGCATAACCACATCCTGAAAATATTCCAGCCATTTCCTAAAGTGCAGTCTATGAGGTGGTAGCCAGCGTTGCACGATGAGCTTTTTGGCGGCCGTCAAGCCAGCCAGCCAGACTTTGCGTTGTTTCTCATTCAGCCCCAATTGTGAGTCGTCATTGAGCAAAAGGACTGTCGGCTCCAGAGGAATACGTTTATTAATCATGTTAGATAGAGTCAATATTGCTTTCCCCCAAAAACTATAGACCTCCGGACAGTCCCAGACCATGTGCTTAAACGTTCCTGGTGTGTCCAAAGAGCATAAGCCACAGTTTGGGCTGTTTGATAGCTGCATATGAAATCTCACCAGTGGTGTCTGGTAGGCCTTCTGACACAGTTTGTAATGGATCAACTGGTGGTTGGGGTTCTTGGATGAGTGGAATGTGTTCTCCCAGACCTTTTCCCAGTTTATGTCTTCCTCCGCCACAGCCAAGTCTCTAGACCACGTCTTGGCCAGGGGTAGCTCTTTCTGTGTGTGTGTTTGAAGATGTGAATACACAACTGACACAAGTCCTCTAGTGTTCACTGAAGATAGCCAGTTTACGACAGGATGTGTCTGTAGCTTAGAGTTCGTCTGCACACCAAAGGCACGGATAGCTGACCGTAGTTGAAGATACAAAAAATGAGATGTCGTTGGTAACTTAAAACGAGAGCACAAGGTCTGGAAGCTGAGCATCCCCCCTGGGTCAAATACATCTCCAAGATTGTACACTCCCTTGGATGACCATGTAGCTGATTCAAATGGCTTGTTTCCTGATAAAATATTCTTATTCCCCCACAGCGGAGTGTTCACATGCCATTTCCAATTACCCTGCAGGCATCTCTCAACTGCTTTGAAATTTCTTATTGAATTTGTGATAATAGGCCCAAAGTGTAACATACATTGGTTTATAGTTAATCCAGAAAATAAGACCCCTTCAAGTTTATACGGAAGCACTAGTGCATCCTCTATATCTCTCCAGGCCACCTGAGAGGAACGGTCAAGCCAAGTCTTAAGCGGGCGTAGTTGAAAGGCCTGGTGGTACCTCATAAAGTTTGGGAAGGCCAGCCCACCGCTCTGCCTCGATCGCTGCAAGCTGGAGAGTTTAATTTTGGGATGGCCACCATTCCAGATATATTTCCGCAGCAGGGAGTCAACTCTTTTCCAAAACCCCGCCGGAGGAGGGAGTGGAATCATCATGCTAACAAAGTTGAGGCGAGGCAACACATTCATTTTGACGGAGGCAATCCTTGTTTGTAGTGAGGCTGGTAATTTAGTCCATACAGTTATGTCACGCTCTATTTCTTTAAATATGTTCTCATAGTTCGTTCTTACTATATTATGCAATGATGGCTGAATCTGGATTCCCAAGTACGTGATTTCTGTTTTAGTAGGGATATCACAAGACAGATTTTCCACTTTTGCAGGTTCATTCAGGAGCATCAACGCTGACTTCGTCCAGTTGATCTTGTAGCCAGACAGCATCCTAAATTCTTCCATAGTGGCTAACAGGGAGGGTATCGACTTTTTGATATCTGACAAGTAGATAAGTACATCATCAGCAAAGGCCGATATGGCATGCAATGAAGTTTTAATCTGTATAGGAGTAATGACCCGATTCTCCCTCAGATGTTGGGCTAGCGGTTCTAAGGACAGAATGAATAAACTTGGTGAAAGGCCGCATCCCTGACGAGTCCCGCGAAAGATGGGAAAAGGGCTCGAGTGTAAGCCGTTTGTCGACACCATAGCAGTGGGATTTGTATATAAAACACGAACCATATCGATAAACCCTTTCCCAAGGCCAAATTTCTCCATGACCGCCCACAAATACTGCCACTCGAGCCTATCGAACGCTTTTTCAGCGTCGAGTGACAATATTGCGCATGAAGTTTTTATCTGTTTGGTTTCATGAATTATATGCATTAGGCGTCGGATGTTATCTGCTGCTAAGCGTTCTTTCATAAAGCCAGTCTGGTCCTTGTGAATTAGTTTGTCCATATATCTCTCCAAACGCAGAGCCAACACTTTAGAATACAGCTTCTTATCTGAGTCAATTAACGAAATCGGTCTATAATTGGAACAATCAGTATTATCTTTCCTTTTTTGGGGATTAGTGAGATCAGAGCAGCATTAGTATGAGAGGGGAATGAACCTTTTTCAACTGCTGATTGGATGGACCTTAACAAAACTGGCCCTAAGATGTCCCAAAAGTGTAACAAGAGCTCTGGTGGTATGCCATCTGGGCCCGGCGATTTCCCCTTATTTGTCATCCTAAGCGCAGTCTCTAGCTCCTTTAAGGATATGGGACGGCCCAAATCCATTGCTTCCTGCTCCTCTAACATGGGCAAATTCAGATTGCTCAGAAATTGTTTGCATTTCTCTGAGTCAAAATTAAGCGTTGACCTGTACAGAAAAGGGTCTATCTTAAACTTAAGAAAAGACAATGGTTACTATAAAATAAGCATACAGACAGAGCCCAGGTCCATTTTGTGCATATTTAGTCAGTTTCAGACAGCTTGCTGATGCCCACCCCTGCAGAGCAAATGGAGCAGGACCACCAGAGATCACAGGGGGCAGTGTTGCACAGTATAACTTGCATGCAACCAGCAAAAGGAAGATAAAAGAAGAGGAAGCCCGTTTTATACACAGTATTCCTCGCCCCGACAGAACAGAACCAGCGTTAACATGCCAAAAGTAGTATACAGTAGCATTTTTAGCTACTTTCGTAATCCTGTTCATTGCGTCACAGTCAGTTGTGACAATCTTAAAAGCTCTGAGGCTTATCAGTACCTACATACAGTAGTGATAAGTAGGGATGGGCACAATTAATCTATGATCGATAATTGATCGTTAAGAATTTTTTGGATCACGTAATCTTTTTCGATCATCTGACGGTGTTATAACACAGAGTTCATTCATGTAGTCTACGACTTGCACCTCTGTAATAAATGTCACTATGTGGCGGTAATAAAACATCCTACCAGAGGGGGGCGATGTAGCCTAAAGACAGCAGAGAAAGCCCGTCTGTGAGCTGCCGTCTTCCCCGTCAAAACAGCTGAATGAAGACTCTTCTAAACCAACATGAAGCGAGCACGGCGCAGTCTGGACCTCGATGAAGTTGGTTTTAAGTTGGATATCAGACGTGAGGAAGGTGCTGCTGACTCCGCGGATCGCAAAGAGCCAATATCCAGCTTGAAACCAACTTCATCCGTGATATACCATTTAAAAAACCTTCATCCGACCAACTTAAAGGTAATGAATCCTGCCTTCAACCCACCATTTCCTCGGTCTGAAACCGGAGGAGCTGTTATGGAGGGAATCTGTAAAATGATTTTCGCGGATTTGTTGCCCAGAATTGTCGTCGATGCAAAAAGGTTTCCCAGATTTGATGAATTTACTCAAACCAGTCTATCGGCTTCCTTCACAGCGCATCAATACCAGGCTTATTGAAACACGAGAAGCGAGAGCAGGAGCTGCTAAACAAGTTAGCAACAGCAACAGTGGATGCAGATAACAATTAAGAGCAACCTCACCATCACGTGCCACCACTGCCATCCTGCTCGCAGAGATGATGATTGAGGCTGTAGAGCAGTGGGGAGTTGAAATAAATACATAATTGAGAAAGAAATGTGTGTGTAATCATTTTTTAACATGCATTTCTTAATGATTAATCAATATTTGATCGTTAATTCTCCCGACGATCGATCAAAAAGATGATCGCTAATGCCCATCCCTGGTAACAAGGTTGGTCGTGTTTTGTTGAAAGAGGTAGGATACAATCTTTTTAAGCAGATGTGGATTTTTTAATCTGAGGCCCTGTAGCCTCTCTCTCTTAGACCGAGGTGCATGTTCGACACATCGCTCTTGTAGCCACAAAACTAACTTTCTCTGGTTGTAAGTAAAACCACAAACAACGCAACATGTTCCTGAGCCACGCAAGCATACTTTTTTATGGGCAAATTATTTAGACATGTTCTGAATACTTTTATTGAAATGTTCGAATAAACCGTTACCAGAAATGACAACTTACACTGTTAGCCAATGGCTAAGTGCCATATCCAGTATCTCACAGGAAGTTGATCGTATAATCGTTTCTACATTCGCTACCTCAGGAATAACGTGGATTAAAACTCCTACAACCTGGTGTCCACATACATGCACTTCACATTTTTGGTTGTTTGCACTGTTGTACAAAATTCTGTGTAACTCGAGCTTGTTAAAGACAAATGTAGACCCACTGCCATCTGGTGGAGTCAGAAGACATCTATATTTTATTTATGATTATATTTATATCTATACAATGCATAAAGACATGTCTAGAACATGCAAAATTGACATTCTTATATAGGCATATGTATTTTATATATAATTCAAAAAGCAAGCCAAACTAAGACTTGGATCTTTGAATTTGTGGATGCGTAGACCACCATCATCTCCAATTGCCCGGCCTGCTTTTGTCTTTATTTGAGAATGCACTTTATGATGATCTCCTCCACCATGGCCATGTTCGCTACCATCTGCAACTGCCGTGTGATCTCAGACCTCAACTCTGCGCTCTGCACTGCCCTCTAGTGGATGTATTGTCTAACAACTATGCCAACATTAAGCATGTACTGGAGTATGTTGGCAGCAACATTTGATATTTACATACATAAAAGGGAAAAAAAATTGGCTCCAACACACGCTTGCCTCAACCTACCATCATAGATTCCGACCAGTTGAAACTAGTACTAATTAAATTACATGCCAACCTCTCATTTGCAAGTTTGACCTGGTCAAATAGGGACACTGAAACAGACAAACCCAGTAGACTTGTAGTCAAGACCACCTAAACTGAGACCAAGACATTACCAAGACCAGAGAGTGTCAAGACCAAGACCAAGACAGACCAACTCGAGACCAAGACGAAAAAAAACGTTTTTTTTTTTTTTTTTTTTTTTCCATTTTCATGATGTGTAGAACCTAAAAACCATACTGGGTTCAGCTGCTTAGTATGAAAATGAAATTTTATTATTTGGTACTTGAAGGGGTGTATAATGAAATATAAGACAACAATACCTGCCTGGAAATTATAGGTTACAAATCCCTTCAAGACTGCTCGGCCAGTACGAGACATTGCAAGACCAAGGCCGAGACCAAAGACTGCCGAGGCCATGACAAGACCAAGACCACGAAAAAGCGGTGTTGAGATCGATCTTGAGACCAAGACTGGTCTTGAGAGCTACAAGTCTAAAAGCCGATAACCAAGTACACTATGATATTATCTGAATAACATGCCAATTTCTCCATAATCTGTTGTCAGCAAAATGATATATGTATCTCAAAATAATATCATCAAAATGATTGCAGGAATGTCCGCTCTCAGCTTCCATATGAACATCATTTTATTTAAAAGACACACAAACAATGGGTAACTCTTAGTTTTTCATTCCGTTTAAACAGAAAATAGTTCTCATAATGTGCAGCCGAAAGCCTTTATTCCATAATTACTACTATTCATTGTTAATTATAGCTATGTTTTTTTTTTTACCTTCATCATATAACCCACTTTAACATTGAACAGTCTCTTTTAATTCACTAAATTAAAAGAAACAGAGTTTGACAGTTTCCAGCTATGTGAAGTTTCGTTGGAGTATTTCAGGTTGAAAGAAAATAGCTTAGATAGCTTCGATATTACACCTTTATTGACTTTAACACCAAGGGAATACAACTTAAATCCCATCAATTGGTCATCATCTGATCACTTCAAAGAATTCATTGTAATAAACTCTTTTTGATTCTTGTTCATTTATACACCTACTAACAGGTTGCAAGAACAAGAGAGACTGTAACCTCGCTTATCTATCCCCAAGTCGCCCACAAAAGTCTTCTCTGAACTGTAAGGATTATGAGATCAGAGTCTGATCCTGGACACAGAGTCTCTGGTAGCATCAGGCCACTAGCGGGATTTTACGTCTCAATCTGTGAGCAATGGAATAAATTAGGGGTCTGAGAAAATATCAATACGTTGATCTATCGCGACATTTTGAGTTGCAATATCATATTGATATTCAAAAGCGCTGTATTGATATTTTTACTAACTGAATCTTGTTGTTTCATCAGGACGGGTACAGCATGTGGAATAGTCAGTTATTCCAAAAGAACTTCATATCCCAGAATTCCTTTCAGGGTCATGTAACTACGCTGCAGCTGCTGCTGCTACAGACTGACTTGCTTTGACGCTGCTTATATTGGCTGTGTCCACATTTGGGGGCTACGTTCTTCAAAGGCTGGATTTGAAGACAGCTTACATCACAGCGATGTGACCGAGGCTGTCCAGATTCAAAGGCTCCTTCAAAAATGGCCTACAAATGTAGTCTCATTTGCCCCAGATTTTTAGGACAGTCTGATGTATTCTTCGTGGATAATCATATCCCAAGATACATTGCAGGCCGAATGGGACATTCTTCTGCAGAGGTGTGTAAACTTAAGAGAAATTTTCATTTAATCTATTATATGATTTTATTATTATGTACAAGTTAGTATTATGGTATTTCATTTGCTATTCTCCATGAAATTAGTTAAAGTTAACATGAGACTCTTGAAATCTTGTAAACTTTACAAAATAAATTCACCTGGATTTGATTTTCTCTTAGTCGGAGAAATAAAAAATGCTGCAATGGTAAAACTGCTGTTAATACCTCTAAAATCAGCAGAGCAACCAGAAAAGTTAAGATTTTGAAACTCCATTCTTGCTTCTGTTTAGCGCCATCACAGTTGCTAGGCAACGACATATGCAGAGGAGGCCAGAACATCCATATTTGACAGACTGTCACTTCCGCCTTACGCGGTCTAAGGAGGACCCGGCCTACGTAGACTGGTCTTTAAGGACCTAGCCCCTGAATTTGGACACAGCCAATATGTCTGGTTTTAAGTTGTTGGTTAAAGGGATACTGTGTAACTTTTGGCCACTAGGGACATTAAACCTGTAACTTCCCACAGGCCACACAACTGTCACAAATTAAACAGTCTCAATCCGTGTGTTGGAATCGTGTTTGCAGACCACTTTGATCAGCTGAAAGACTAAATAGCAATCAAAGATGAGTTTTACTGTAAGAAGATACTACACAAAGTATTTCCCAAGATATTGCACATTTATGTATTTACACACAGTAGATTCACAGTATGCTTGTATGAGTGAGAATTTACAGCCAGATTATCCACGTAACATTCATTTCATTTTTATTTTAATCTCAGGATGAATTATAATGATGTAACTGGGATTGTTGTGTTCACTTTACGGAACAGCTAAAAAACAACAAAACTGGACAGACGGGACACAAAGTACACCATTAAACTGCAGCTCCACCTCTTTATTGTCCCCCAAAACTACAAATCTCACAAAAATGGACAACAGTCTGCCTACTCCATAGTTACCCAGGGTGGACATTCGTCTGACTAATCCCACCCCTACCCCTCTGCCCACTAAGGCTGGGAAAAAAATATTGATACTGAAAAATTGTGATATTTTCATCACAATTTTTTTGATATCAAATCGATATTTAAAAACTCATTATCAATCTATTTTACAAAAAAAAAAAAAAAATCGTGCGAGATTTTGTTGGTAAAGTAGATCTTTTTGCAGTTACAGTAAGTACAATGTCATAACCATAAGAGACAGATTAGGTACTTAAAGTCCTCGCTGGGATGGGATGTGTCAACTTCTGTCTGGTTGCCATGGATACACAATGCTCCAGTCTGTGGAATGACTGCTGGGCGCGGTGATTAAAAAGCAGATGTGACATGGAGCCGTACTAGCTGAAAATTGAAACATTGTAACCTCTTCACTGCTGCGGCAGCGCCTGGCTCGACCCAGATATGTGTGAAAATGACCAAAGACAATATGCTCACGTTGGGGGAGTTGTTCATGCATTAGTAATTAGTGGCAATAACACGTAACACCACTGCAAATGTGATCCTGTCCCACCCAGTTACATATACTTTCTTTAAATGTCACCAAACAGACTCTATACCGTAAAAGAAGATAATACATTTTCTCATCACAGTCTTATCACTTTCCTCACACAACTTATGCTTGATCATGGCATAATTACCTCGTTCCCACAATTAAGTAATGCATGGCATAAATATTTTTCTCTGTACTACTACTACTGTACTACTGTATATGTAGTAGAGTTAAAATTCATTCCCACCAGGATACTATGCTAGACTCAGTATGATTGGGGTTTCAGTTGGGGTTGCAACATTCAGCTGGTCCAAGTTTCAGACTGCACCAACTCAGATGAACTGGGCATTTTAAATGTATTAGCATCTCCACCAGAGGCGGAAAGCAAGCAAGCTAAGCAAGCTAAGGAAAAGCAAGACCTGTTTCCACCATGTATGAGCAAATCATGAAGCTGCCCCACATCCTAGCAGTCTCAGGTTGACCATATTTCTGTCAGAGGTTTTAAGATCTTCTTCCACTGACCAATCTTAACGGTTCTGACCATCTTTAGATATTCAATAAGTACTAGATCCAACATGACTGTGTTTCGAACATCCGCACTGGCTGCCATCTTGCCATAGTCAGCTCATCTAGTCATGACATTGTTTTAATGGTGCATGTATGTTTTAACTAACCTAACTTGGTCAATTTTCAACCAGTTTTCAAACAGTACTGAGATGTAGTCATGAAACTGCATACTTATCAATAATTATAACCAATTCTTCTAGAGCAGAGCAGAGCTATAACCATGGACTTTCATATGAGAACAAACAGATAGTTTTAGGCTACTAAAGCTCAAAATAGAATGGCAAAGTTATTCATATATATATATATATATAGTCTATAGTATAGTATAGTAGTATAGTATTCATACCCTCAAATTAAAGAGGGTATGAATCATCTGTCAGTGAAATAAGATAAAATTGCCAAAGGTAATAATAAGTAAAAATTCTATGAAAATCATGACCTTGATTTTGAATTGTGGTTTGAAAGAAATATTAAACACACACACACACTCAAATAAATCATGTAAACAAGCATGATGGGGCTCCGAAACAAAAAATTGAGCAACACTTTGAGGCAATCAAAAAGACTTCTGCACCTCTTGGCAAGTACAGCATTTTTGGGAAAGGTGCTCTTGTGTGTCTGGGACAGTTTTGTTCGTTTCTTTTAATTATTATTTCCAAACACAAATTATAATTTTGGTAAAAAAAAAGAAGGAAAAAAAAAGAAATTTTAGTTTCTTTAGTTTTTGTTGTTGTTATTTGAATTACAATTGTCAATTTGGCCTTTTCTTTAATTGGAATTAAACATATATGTATGTATCTATATATACATATAGATACATAAATGTATATATATACCCCTTTGACAGCATTACTTCTGGACAACTACTTCCACATGACCCATGCTTGACATCACCATGACAACCAAAATAAAACAAGCCATCAACCCAGTGACCAGAACCCCCAAAACAATATTTTGGTTTATGTATTTCATTCGAATCATGGTTCATTCAGACGTCCCCAAACAAAGCAGATTTGAAACAAAAAAAGACTAGAATCAGAGGGAGGCACTGCAGACATATTTTTCTTTTTTTTTTAATTTAGAGCTGTTACATGATATAATTAGTCAGGTAATTTCCCAAAAGTTAACAAGAAATATTATCACTCAGGTTTTTTCTACATTTAATACATAGGGATGATTTTTACATTTAATACATAGGGATGACGATCCTGATCAATCCTGTGCTTTTCCCCCACTGCCCGCAACAGCAAAGAACTTTAATAAACACATTTGCCAAAAATGATGTGATAATATTTTTGCTTCATATCAAAAACAACACTGCCGTTCAATTATTCAGCAAAATTAATTAAACCTTGAATAAGATAAAAAAAAAAATACATCATTTGTATTCTTAACCAACAGCAATGATCCATTAAACCCAGTGATCTTCCAACATCCATTAAAACAGCAAACTTGGGGGATTTAAAAACAGAAAAACATAAATCACTCAAACCACACTGTTTTCTTTGCAGCTGGAACAAGACACCACAATGCCTGACACAGTTCCAGAGCCGCCTTGTTTAGTTATCAATCCTTCAGCCAAAGCACACAGCAGTCAGTGAACGCAACGTGAAGGCGTGTAGATGTTTCTCTGAAGTCTGGGACTGCCTGAACAGAATTCCTGAAGGCTGCTGTCTGAGTCTTCATGCACATTGTAAAGACAGCTGATGATGGTTCTGAGAGGTGCAGTGAGGTTGGGGTGTGCTCGGAGATGCCTCAGCCCAAAGGTAAAAACCCAGATGCACTTGTGTAGGCAGGGACACGACTGGCATGAAAGCAAGTTGCAACTTGCCAGCAAAATGTGTGTGTTTATACTCCATGTGCAGAAGATCTATGGAACCCAACGTGCACCTTAGTATAAACATCCATCTGCTGCAGCATGTCTCACACGGAAACGCTGTATAACCATCAATTCTTATGTCCCAGCTTCAGTTTTACAGTAAGAGTCCTTCCTGAGTGTGTGCATGTGGCTGGAGCAGCATTTTTAACACTTGCACTGAGATTTCTAAATAACTGGTCTTATCAATTATCCCTAATTTTAACAGCCTCAGGCAGGACAGTCACCTGTCCATGGTGTCCTTACACTATTCTGGATGAGCACTAACAGATGTGTGGTTCTGAACCAAATTGTAAGCAACTGTGAACATACAGTAAGGGTGCATTTACACCAAGAAAGTCCAGGACTCTGTGTTTCTCTTGCTTTTACGCTGCATTTTACTCAAGCGGACCAAACTGCTTGGACAAAAGCAGCGGTTACAACAAATGTTCACTGGGGGCGATATTATCAAAAACTATTGCTAACCACGAAGAAAGAAGAAGAAAATCTGGCTTATTGATTGGCCAGGGTCAAATATGTCGATTCACCTCAAGTAAACATCAAAGCAAACAGAGTCTAAGGCCCAATTCCAATTCCTATCTTAACCCTCAATCTCAACTCTCAATATTAGTAGCCCTCAAAACCAAGTGTTAAGGGCTATTTTGTGACTTGGAAATGGGACACCCTTAAATGCAGATACGTCTTTAAACTGTGGGGGGCAGCATTACGCCAAAGCGGCATTCAGTCTGTCAATTCAGAGGAAGAAGACGCAGAAGAAGAATTTATTTACATTTATTTGCACGGTTAACCCTGCCTATGGACATATTCAGCTGTCACCGCATACCACGGCTTATTGAAAGGTAAACACCAGCTATAACGAAAGTTACGTAGGTAACTGTGTTTCTGTGAATTCCTGGATGACTGTAAGTCAGCTGGTCTGCACGTCACCTGACTGACAATTGTCATTAGGACGATCGTGAGGAGGGGGGGGGGTTTTTTTTCGGAAGGAATGAAACAAACTTTCTTTCCCTAACCCTCCGCTTCCGGGGGATGACATCAGCCCGGTTTTCTTATACTGTTATCGGCACAAGCACGTTATAAAACAACGACATTAGCGCCGAGAAAAATTACCATTTTGTAACGTTAACTAACTTAAACGATAGCAACATGGCTTGACCGCACACGGCCGCTATTGACAAAAGATCGTAAGATAAAAATAAATATTATGCAACAATGAAGTAACTAACCCATGACATGGGCCTAAACTAAGATAAAACAATGGTTTTCGTAATATTTATATCTCCATTAACAAAGAAAATGCTTAAGATTTGTTGCTCGCTCCTGCATTCTGGGTAGCCCTGACTCACAAGGGTGGTGTCGGAGAATCTCAATATTGAGGGCGATTCAGCCCCAAACTTGCCCCTTAACTTAACTTTCTAGAACGGGACAGCACTTGCTCTTCGTGGAGTGCGCATTTTTGAGATTGAGGATTAAGACTGAGGGTTAAGACAGGAATTGAATTCACCCTAACTGTGTGTTCCCAGGGCAAACTCCACTGGAAAAGTGAAGCCTGGAAGTCAAGTTAAATATTTATAGTTCTTTCTTCATCCACTAGGGGCTGGCTCCAAAACAGAGCAAATCCCTGTTAGACTCCCATGTTAAAAAGGCGAACTTCACAGCAGAAATAAACATGTTTACAGTCTGGTTCAAAAAATCATTTTAGGTTTAATAGGTCAAGGTTACCTTCATGTCAACCGTGAGGGCGGTGAATCTTTTTTATAACACTTTCATTTAGATGGTATCTAATCTTGAAGTTACACATAAGGGTGTATCCTTTTGATTGTCAGGGGGCAGGCCAGGTGCCGATTTTGACGGTGGAAGCTAATAGTTAGCTCCCTGCTTGCTCCCCGGAAGGCCTCAGCCTGTAGCAGAGTTGAACAACGTTGGTTTTTAGCTGGTTAACAGCAAGTCTGAGCGTGTCTTACCTTTAAACCGCCTATCGTTGTTCGTCCCTGTTCACTCTGGATTAGCTTGGTTAGCATTAGCTTGCCTGTCAATCATTTGTCCAACGGCTTGGAGCAGCCCTGTTTTTGCCCATTTTAGTATTTTCTGGGAGTGATGACACGCGACGTGGCAAGATGGCGATGGTGGGAAACACCCAACTAGCTTCACCTTTAGCTATTCAAACATAACCAGATACTATGTCCATTTTTTTATAGTGTTTGGTGTTCACCCTACTCCAAACAGACTGGACCGTCTATGGAAGCGGACAAGGGGTTCTTTAAAGCAGTGGTTTTCAAAATTTGTGAGAGACGACTCCCAAGATAACATATGTTGGTGTTCACAACCCCCCCGTGACAACTGAGTGGTTAATTGTTTGATATATATCTAATGGGTCATCCTGTGGCCATCTTATTAATTTAAGGCTTAGACACAGTCAGAATCTTCATAAATAAGGACAAAGTGGTTTATGGTGGACCGGGTTAACAACTGTGAAAAACCACATAAATCCCAAAATTCAGCTTTTCTCACTGAGATAGAGCCAAATTGGGATTTTTAATATGCATGTAATAACTTTGTTTCTGGACATTCAGTGATAAAAATTCTACATGTAAAGCTTGAAAACTACCAGAAACTTTATAAATAAGGAAGATCAATGATTTTTAGTGGATTCAGTTCACATACAAGACATCTACACCTACGTGCCTAAAATCACCTTCTTTGCTGAGATAATGCCAAATTCAGATTTTTAAATTGGTATGAGTAATAACTTAGTTATTTATGCAATAATTGAATAGTCAATGTGTTAGTTTAACAGATAAATCTGTTTGCAATAATGCTCTAATTTTGATATCCCTAAGAAACCCATATTTATTTGATAAATGTAGACCATCTTTATTTTTATACAATGATATGGTGACCCCCTGAAAATATCCAGTGACCCCAATGTGAGGCTCGACCCCTAGTTTGGGAACCACTGCTTAAAGCACACTAAACCGTGCCGTGTGAGTGCCACCTGATTCCATACATACTCATATTCAAGTGTCAAAGCTGTGTGCTTTTCACACATTTTTTTCCACATCATTAATGATTCTAAGGCCTAGGCCAAGCCTAATTATCAGATTGCCTAATATGGATCAAATCTGAGGAAAACTATCCTGATGTTGGTTTTATAAACAGTTTTTGTAATAGTTTTCTTTTTTAGCTTTGTTATAACTTATCATTTTTACAATTGCTTGTTTTTTCCCCTTTAAATCAATTAAGCTTATTCCATGTTATGTTATTCATCTTGAATCCATATTATACTTTTAGTCAGTCGGATTTTAATTTACATTGACCTTTATTTCACTGTTTTGCTACCAAGTACATTTATTTAATTGATTATTATGGCTTTAATCCGCTAATATCCACTATAAAGGTCTAAAACCTAATGATCGTGCAGCTTTTTACCTGCCTCTAGTATTTTCTCACGCATTTTGGCTGATGCTAATACTAGCAAAAAATGTAAATAATGACCTGAAATATCAGCTGCCCAATGTATTGGTCTCTCCTTATTCAGGATTTAATCCTTTCAGTCCATAAGAGTTGATAGATTTGTTGTTTTCACTACTTGTATTTATCTTATAAGTCTTTTACATTTTGTAAAACTCTCTGTTTCATTCAGTTTTCTATTAAAAATGCAGATCAGACAGTCTGACTGATTTTGTCAGACTGATTTTGTCTGAGATGCAGTGATGTGCCATGGTTTTACATTCATCTCAAGTTGAATTGACTTTTCACTTCCATTGTGTCCTGATACATGGACCTTTAGAAATTATCTATGACACCAAGTAATGTCTGTACAGTCAGTTAAAAGCATTTGGAAAACTGCTCCTGAACATACTAAATAAACCTGGATGATGTCAATGGGACAGCCAAACAGCAAGGCTAGGAAGAAAGATGTTTGTCTGCGACTATTTGTGCTCTGCAGAAAAAGAGAGATCAAGCGTTGGCCTGAGTCAAGCTGACACATATTACCTCATGTGCCACCCTAAGACCAACAGCGAATGCTTGAACCCTGCTTCCACTCGGCTCTAATTAGTCCGTGTCTGAGAGCCACCCGTCTGCACACAAACAGGCTGTGGAGACGCCGAGTTCAAACCCCGAAACCACTTCGGAACGATTACGAAACTCCTCGCTGTTTCAGCCAATGTGACGGGAACCATCAGGAAAAGGAATATTCAAGCGGACATAAAGGAAAATCCACACTAAAACCACAGAAAACTCAAATTAGGGATTACATAGAAACTCTCAAAAGCCATGATTGTGCTTGCTTCAGTCACTAACTTGTCTTTGCGACACAATGTCAGTCTGCAGCAGCCAACACCGTAGAGACGAGAGCGAAAACGTCAACTTCAAGGAGAACAGAGAGGGATTCAGAGACAGACAGGTATTCAGAGGGAGCAGCTGGAACAGTAAAAGCAAAGTTGTGCTGGGAGACACCTGGGGTGAGTTACAGCGCGACTCTGGGCCTGTCTTCCATTGTGGATCGCTAAGAAGAAAAAAAAAAGCCCCTGGCATCTTGGAGCGAAGCCAGAGCTCTAAAATATGCCCCTCCAGGCTGCAGGATGGAAGAGCGCAGTGCAGAGGCAGGCCCATAAGTTCTGCCTTAATGTCTGCAGGGTCACAGGTCAATGAGAAAAGAGAGAGGCAGGGTCAAGGTCAACAGCTGACACTTAAGAAGCCTCGTAGGAGTCAATATAGCACTCTTTACCTGCGAGGAACAGGCCTTTGTTTTCAGTTACTGACACAGTTCACTTCAAGAGGGTTTAAATCTTTCATTAAGATATGAGAAATGTAACTGTGTCCAGGAAGTATTAAAGGAAACAAGCCAATCACAATGCAGAATGGTTGATCTGGATTTTTTTAATCATCTCCACTAAATGTATACTAAAGCTAAAAATTAATTTCTGCATTAAATTTCTTTTCCCTCTATCATCGGAGCTGTTTAGTAGCTTTGGAATCATTTTATTTCCTCAAAATGCTCCGCACCAGCACAAATAATAGAATAATAATAATAGAAAAATATAGATAAATCTGTCAATAGTGTTGAACAACGTCCTTTTCAAAATGCACCATCCACCTTCACAACAAGTAATACAACACAGTCGCATCACAGATTACAAAACAAAATCAGCATTCGTCTTTTGTCATACAGTCCCTCTTCCCGGGACCCCATGCTCCTATTGCAGGGGTTTTCAAACTGGGGGTCGAGACCCCATGTGGGTTGCATGATAATTTCAGGGGGTCGCCAGATCATTGAGAAAAAACTAAAAAGCAGGCTACTTTTATCAAATAAAGTTGGGATTTGGGGGGCTTATCAACATTAACACATTATTGCAAAGAAATTCATCTGTAAAATTAATACATTCATTTTTAATTATTGTATAAATAACCAAGTTACACATAAAACTACACACTCCTGGGTCAAAAATAACCCATTGACCCAACTGATGGGTTAAAAAGGAACCAACTAATTTCTGGGTTACTTCAACCCAGAAAATTGGGTTATGTTTTTACTTAACTGTCGGGTTGAATATTTAACCCAGAAGTTGGGTTTGACTGGATGTTGGCCTTTTTAAACCCAGAAGTTGGGTTGGTTAAAAAAAACAAAAAAAAAACACAAATGTCTTTGTTGAAATAACCCAGAAATTACCTGGTCCGTCTTAAACCCAGCAGTTTGACCCTAGAGTTTTTAGTTTGTGTGTTAAAAATCCTAATTTGGCCACCATAAAACATTTACCCTCCTTACATATAAAGTTTCTGATAGTTTTCGAGCTTTACATGTAGAATTATTATTATCGACTGTCCAGAAACAAAGTTATTACAGCTGTTATTCTAAAAATCGAAATTTGGCCCTACTTCGGTGAAAAAGAATTTCGGCATTTGGGTGTTTTTTTTGCAGCTGTTAATATAGTCCACCTAAGTACACTTTGGTACAATTTTAATTATCGTTAAAACCGTGAATGATTACTGCACTTTGAAAAACTCACAGTGATGCTGCTCATTGCTGGAAGAGCAGCAGCCCTCCCAGTTTGCAACACTTAATTTATGAGAACATGGCAGAAGGCAACAAAGGCACCCACATGGACAGCACCCCCTTTAAAAAGGACAAAGTAGACGTCTAGACTCATTTTAGATATTTTTACTGATACTGGGAGGGGATTTCAATAATACAGCGATAAAAATGATAACCGTGATCATTTTGGTCATAATAACCGTGATATGAAATTTCCATATCGTTAGATCCCTAATCACCACCTATGTTGGTGATAGACGGACCAAATCAACCAATCAGATCAACGAAGTATACAGTATGATGGACTAGCACAGTGACGACGAAAACACAACCACAAGCCAGGCTGCTCTCGCTGCTGCTGGAAATGGCTCGTTAGCTCAGCAAACAAGAAACATGTCGGCAGTAATTCCGATCAAACTTGAGCGATAGCTACGCTGACGCTAGTTTCATCCGCTGAAGTCGCCATGTTGTTTACACTGAACTGTCGCTTCTCGTTGCGTCACACCTCAACATGCCTCAAAGCCAACGCAGATTGGACGTTGGTTTGGTGAACTGCTCCAAATTCTCTTCAACGGAAACTAGCCAGACTGATCTGCGAGTGAAAACCTGAAGCTCGCGTAATCAGGATGGTCTCACGAGGCTAGTAAAAGCCAACAACTACACAGAAGTTTGGCTAATTCTAACCTCAGCAAATGTCTTTGCTTCATTCACCGATTGATGTCCTGGCAATATTCATGATGAAGATGACATAATCAAGAATCCACAACAGAGGAAAATACACAAAAAACACATACTTTAAAAACACCACTATGCATGCTTACAACAGCAGAATCAATGCAGCATTTGTCACGAAGGATCTAAATCCTATCTGCTTTCATCCAATCACACACCAGACTTCAATGTTTTCCATGTTTCCTGCTTTATATCCGATAGTTTCAGTTAATGAGGACCTGAAATCACTTCATTTCTCAGATTTACAGCTTAAATCTCACTTGAGTGATGTATAAGGATCTATGACATCATATAATTCAACTTTTTAAGACAAACAACCATGGATGTAATGATAAGAAAAGTTCATATCACGTTTATTGTGACCAAAGTGATCATGTTGCGGTATTATTGAAATACCCCCTGAGCAAGTATCCAAAATGTCTAAACGTCTACTTTGTCCTTTTTTAAGGGGAAAAATCTCCAGAACTGTCCATGTGGGGGCCTTCGCTGCCCTCCGCCATGTTTTCATAAATTAAACATTGCTTTTCCAGCAATGAGCAGCATCACTGAGAGTTTTTCAAAGTTCAGTAATCAATTACGGTTTTAACGATAATTAAAATTTGAAACGGAACTACTAATTGTTGGGAATTTTATCAGGGTTAATCATTTTATCAGTAATGGTTACATCCCTACAAACAGCCTAAGAAAACTAAACATACCAGAACCCTGAAATAACTTTGCTATAAAGTGGTCCACTGCTCTTTAAGCAGATCATTTTCATCCATAATCGGGTAGATGTAATTAATAGAGACAGACTGAAAGGACTCGAAGCATCGAAGCGTTCAGCGCTGATGGCTGTAGGCACAGGTATGTCTATACATGTTAGCTCCATTCAGACAGCCAGTGTCCGCCAGGCATGAATAGACAGTCTCCTGTGTTTGGGACTGCAGGGAGGCCACAAGGTGGGGAGGGTGCAGAGGGAGGAGGAGGTGAGCGGAGGAGAGCGTACAGGGGAGGGGGAGCGCAGGAGGAAATAAGGAAAGCCTGATGGTGGCATGAAAGGCTTCCATTCATCTCAGTCAAATCCCTTTGGTGGTCGCCTCCAACCTGGGGCAGGTATGGCATGAATAGACGTTTATGAAAAATGCAGGTCAGGTAGTGAAAACAAATACCAGAGTTTGAATGTTTTATAAATACTGAATATATCATTAAACCTTGAAAACTGGCCTCCCAGACTGAATTCAATGAGGTGCAAAAAAACTGACCACGTATTTAAGGCAGCAAACATTTGGCATTTTTGCATTTTTCATTGTACTTTCCTGGCAATAAATTTATACATTAGATGTCAAATTTAATTAATCTTCCGACTTTTCTTTTTAAGCTTTGGCTTGAATCCAAGAGGCAGAGATATTTCCTTTCTGGGTCCCTTACATCT
This sequence comes from Atherinomorus stipes, assembly GCA_023101725.1. Classification (NCBI taxonomy): domain Eukaryota; kingdom Metazoa; phylum Chordata; class Actinopteri; order Atheriniformes; family Atherinidae; genus Atherinomorus; species Atherinomorus stipes. Next base: position 175,554 of record JALJCO010001824.1, on the reverse strand, counting down.
AGATCCCAGCATGCAATGGGCCTTGTGGATCTCTGAGGATAGCAGGGACAGAGAACAGGCAGGAGACCTGTTCCAAAAACTGCACAGAGAAGACCCTGTTATCTGACTTATGGCTCCTATTTTCAGCTCTTCCACTGACTCAACTCTCACCAGACACACTGCAATATAAATCAAACATGAAGGCAACCTATTCAGAAAAATGTATTATAGCACAACAGCCATGAACTCTTATGTTCTTATATGAGTCATGACAATCATCTCTTCACCTCTCATTCATAACAGCTCAGTCTGGCATGAGGTCAAAGACAGGAAAAAAAAAACTTCTGCACGCTCATGAAACACTCAAAGTATGGCATCTTGCACCGCTGCAGCAAATGACAAGACAAAAAAATATGGCTTTAAGACAAGAATAGAAGCGACGCTCATTTAAACATGCCATCAGCACAAAGACTCGCCATTCCTGCAGCACTTGAGCAAATCAGCACCCTTTCCAAGCAAATGCAGCTCCAACACAACCGCTCTGGAAACTTTCACTGAAAGACAATTCAGCTGTTTTCCATCTTTATGTGTGTCTGATTGGTGAACTTCGAAAAGAAAGACGGGCGATTCATGGAAAAATGACATCCCAATTCTAGAGAGGAAGATTTGGCCCATTGTGTAAATAGTTTTAACAAAACATGGTAACACATCGTTTACAAATGTGACACACTGAATGTTGAAATTGGACAAGACAATTGTTTTTTTAAATTTTTTAAAAAAAAATGTTTACTATGGAATTTAATGCCAGATGTGTGTAGCTAAAAATAGAAAATACCAGGTGGAAGATTCTGTTTCATTACGTTTTACTGGGACAGCCATGATGGTGTCTGCCAGTTAAAATAAGGTGGAGTTCTGTAACTGGTTGCTATGGGGAACTACGCACATAAGTTATGCCCATCTACTTCCGGCCCCTGGGACCTTAAAAATGATATATAAATAAAATTTCATTTAAATCCACAACCAACATATCTGGAATTCAGGGCGGAGAACAACTGGGACCAGAAAATAATAACTTTCTCTCCATTGACTTCTAGTCATATTTCTTTGTTTCTTAAAAGGATACAACACCCACAGAACAACACCCCTCCAGTTTCTACTCACCCTTAATGCTGAGCAAGCACTTTTTTGATATCTCAAATGCAGCCAGAGATACGGGGGGATGGGGGTCTTTATCTGCCGATTGTCATATATGGGGCTCACTAGCGTTTGAAACACAAAGGTCCATAAAAGTCCACAAAAATTGTCAATATTCCTCCATTCTGCTCGTCCAATGATATCCAAGTGTCCTGAGTGGGTAGCGTCCATAATTTACTTGAAACAACATCATTTAGTAAATTTCATAGCGTAAACCAGTGGTGACAAAAGTCGGTCCTCTAGGGTCGCTATCCTGACGGTTTTCCATGCCTGCTTGCACCAGCACAGCTGACTCACATTAAATGAATCTAAAAGCCTGTGAATTTGAGTCAGGTGTGTGTTGGAGAAGGGAGACATGGAAAACCTGCAGGACTGTGGCCCTCGAGGACCGGAGCTGGACACCTCTGGCCTAAACAGTTCTACATCGAACTTCCTGGACGTGCGTTAAGGCGAATTCATGACACTATGGAAGAAAGAAAGAAAGAAAGAAAGAAAGAAAGAAAGAAAGAAAGAAAGAAAGAAAGAAAGAAAGAAAGAAAGAAAGAAAGAAAGAACGATCTTGTCTGGTTTGGTCTGCCGTGGCTTCCGTAGTGTCGGGAACTCGCATGGATACCCAGGAAGTTCGATGTTCTACTGTTTATGCTATAAAAATATACTAAATGATGTCGTTTCGAGTAAATTTTGGACGCTACCCACTCAGGACACTTGGATTACATTGGACGAGCAGTATGGAGGAATATTAACAAGTTTTTGTGGACTTTTATGGATCTTTTTGTTTATAGCGCTGTTGAGCCCCAATATATGAAAGTCAGCAGATAACAAACCGCTCCCGGATCTCCGGCTGCATTTGAGATATTAAAAAAGTGCTCCAGAGTCTTGCTCAGCATGAGGGTGAGTAGAAAATGAAGGACCATCATTCTGTGGATGTTGTATCCGTTTAAGTCCCATGGGGCTCACTGGAAGGGGTGAGACTTTGGCTCCCCATTGTGATGCCTGACTGGGCAGTATGGGGGAGGGGCTTCACAAAGACAAGGCGAGAAAGCAAAACCCAAACTACAAATTAACTCTCAAATAAACAGTCACAGTTTAAAAACTACAAGTCGTATCAAAACAGGTCTTGAACTGTGAGAGGCTGAAAAGTCTGCTGCACACACACATTACTTCTATTATTCTAGTCTTTACACTGTAGTTTTTAAAGGGACTAGAGGCAGGAATTAAAAAAAAACAAACATGCATGTCCATTTTTTTCATACTAATGGGTGATGAAGCGCTAAATACCAAAAAGAACGTTTCCACCCAGGTCTCTCTCCGTTGCCTTGAACAGTGTGTGCTGCAAAATGCGCTGCAATTCAGTGTCCGAATTTCCCGCGCTGCCCTGCGAACGTGACGTCAAATGACGCTGCATCCGCAGTTTTGTTACAGGAAGAAGACGGTCATGGAAAATTCAAACACTGTAAGCGATTGTTATGGATTATTCTGCCGTCAGCAAACGATCCAGATCAACTGAAAGACACTAAAAAGTGTAACTACGAAGAAAAAGTGCACGCTTCCGTGACGGCTTGGCTTGTGACTGCAGTTTCCTTGAAGCGGCAGTCGCAAGTTTCATCTCTTAATCTTGCCTCTAGTCCCTTTAAGGCGTGTTAATTAGACCCCTCACCTCCTGACTAAGGGAGAACTATAATGGGAGTCAATGAGAGCCGTGGTGGGCAGACTCTGCACTCTAAGGCAGCTGGAGAGAAATCCATAAAACCAAACTCAACAACAGTCACACTGGGTAAAAGAAGACAAAAATGCCTACACTTTAATGTGTAATTTATATATGTACAGGAAAAACTGTGGTCATAACAGAGTTATGTTTCAGAATTTTGTGTGGCAGAATTTGAGTGGGTGACAATTTTGCTCTAAAGACTGAACATCAGCATCAAACTCTACAAATGTCATAAACCTTAAGCTTTGATTGTGGTAAAGCTGTCAAGATGACAACATTACCTGCCCTTTCAGACAGTTAATATTTCATCTTCCATTAACCATCAATCAGCTTCTACATGAAAGAATGCCTGAATTATTAGACTCCAAAAATGGCTTAGTTTTTTACTAGTTTCAGCAGAATCTCATTAATTCCTATGAAGCTAATAATTTAGCTTTTTTTTTCTTTTTAATTCTTATAAACACTGCTTAATCCCCCTTCCCCCAAAAGTGGGAACGATTTTGCCCGTTAAGCTGCATGTTTGAATATATATCTTTAGAGGGACTTTAATGTGTTACAAATGTCTAATTATGAAAAATTAACATATTAAAAAAATGTAAACATTTAATCGCAGTTTGCATTAGAAGCAAAGCAGAATGTTTGTCAATGCTGATTTCCTGTTACAACTACACTGATGCATACAGCAGAACTCGGTGACTTTGTTGCTATATTTAGCAAGTTTTCAGGCCCCTTTGGTAACTTTCTTTTAATAAAACAACTAGCGACATATCTCGCGACATTTTCAAATGTTACTATGGAGACTTTTAAAAACTGATGTGAAATACTGTATCATTTACTCCTCAATTACAGCGGGTTCTGCTGCAGGCCGTCCCAAAACACACACTAGAGGCTGCAGGAAGCATCAGCTTCCAGATGCAATCAAAGGAGCACATGTTCAGCTCGGCTCCATGAACCAGACTGAAAATTAAATTCAAAGCTGCCACTGATCATCAGATATTGATGCCTCTTACTTTTATCCCAATTCATTTTTCTTTTAAATTTATTTTTATAACTCCATTAAACTTGCCTAAAAACCTGGAGTTTGACAGGCAGAATTGTTTGTTTGGCTTATTTATTCAAACCAGAATAAATAAATTTTTTGTGGTTCATTCATTCATTTTCTGAACCGCTTAGCTAGTTCAGGGTCGCGGGGGTCACTGGAGCCTATCCCAGCTATCATCAGGTGAGAGGCAGGTACATCCAGGACAGGCCGCCAGTCTGTCGCAGGGCCAACACAGACAGACAGATGACAAACACTCACTCTCACATTCACTCCTAGGGACAATTTAGAGTGATCAATTAACCTAACCTCATGTCTTTGGACGGAACCCGGAGTACCCAGAGAGAACCCACGCATACACGGGGAGAACATGCAAACTCCACACAGGAAGGCTGCTGTTGGAATTGTTCAAACCTCTTCCCAGCTGGGACTTGAACTAGCAACCTTCTTACTGTGAGGCTGCAGTGCTAACCACCACACCACTGTGCAGCCCGCTATGTGATCAAAATGTGATCACTTGACAATAATTGATCACAAAGCCTCTGATATACTTGCTTATTTTTTCTTTTAATCGAGTCCCATCCCTAATATTTTTGCAGCAGCTCTCTTAAAGGCCTGCTAAGAGTAGCGTACCAAAAATATGTGGAAATGAGAGAGATGAAAAATAGCGCAACAAGTACAGTCAGCACCAGTCTGTGTGTCCTACTGCCTTCAGCATTGGCACCCAGAATAGTTGACTGACATTCCTTTACTGAAACCTGTACAGAAACGAATAAGCTGCAGGAAAAATGATGCCACTATCAGTATGTGACAGCCTCGGTCCTGTCACTGTGCCTCCGACTGATCATACGCCCTGGCTACTTGGCCACAGGAACATCCCTTTGGCTGACTGGTAAGCGTGCATGACTCTCACCTAAGAATTTGGAGACTGAATCCTACCCAGGCCCTTCTTGCATACCTTGCCACAGTCATGTGAGGTAAATTCACTCTAATGGTGGGCCGATGAAGCTGTCAGCATCTCTGAAGTATGCTGTATCTCCAACAAATTTAACCAAGTTACAGAAAATTGCTTTAAAAGCTGTGTGTCAAAGGATCCGTCTAAATCACCTATGAATAAAACTTTTTATCTACATGAGGACCAAGTCAGCAGAGCAGCCCCATCCTGACTCCACTGCTGTCATGACTTACCACCATAAGCACCAGGGTAGCACTCTGGTTTAAAAAGAGAAAAGTGGGGCAGGACTTAAAATGGGTTCTATAGCTAATTGCTAATAATGCACATTAATGTGTGAAATGCTGTTAGCTAAGATGGGATCCTGATGTGCAAACATAACTGATGTTGATGTTAAATATTGTCAACTGCAAGGAGACCATACTTATGTCATGCCTTATTATACTTAAAGTCAGTCAACTGATCCCAGGTGTGTTTGGCTGTGTGACCAACGCTGCAGGTACTGTAGCAGCGTGTGACGGCATTCTTCTCAGAATAATGGCTGAAGCTGCAGCAGGGGACGACAAGCTGAAGGAACATCGTAATATTCGGCTAAAGCAGCACCGAAAACATCAAGAGTTCACGTCAACAAGTGTGAACAAGCTAAACAGCTGTCAGATCTGAGCAGTTTTTACTGTATATCTATGGTTCATGTTATCATGGAGAATCGGGATGTGTCTGCACTGGAGTAAACTAAAAATAAATACATGACAAATTCCTCTGAATAATGCATGTCCACACAAAAATCCATACATAGAAAATCATAATGTGCAAAATCTCCCAAAAAGTTCAAATGTTTCTCTTTTTGCTCACAGATTGCATCTGCAGCGTCACCAAGCAACCAGCAAGCTGAAAACTTTACCTGGAAAACGTCCTCATCCAGAATCCTGGTGCCGAACACGGTGATGCCGTTGGTGCTGATGGAGGCATGCTCGCTCCTGAGGAGAGGCTTGATGATCTTCTTCTTACAGTCTACAATGATGGTGACCGTCTTCTTCTCCACGCTGATGGCCACACGGTGCCACCTGGTCAGAGTGGTGAAGGGCAGAGATGAATGACAAGAGAAGGGCTGGAGAGCTGCTGCTGCTGGGATGCAGGTGACTTTAATCATCAGAAACCAAAAAGATGCCTTCAGCTTCTGGATATTCACTAAAATATAGTAAAAGTAATGAGCTTATAAGCTGAGGTGATGGACAGAAACTTAGTGTCATCAGCCACTAAATGCTCTTCTGTGATTGGTTACAGTCACAGCCAATCAATGTTCTGCAAATTCCTTTTTTTCTAAAATTGTGCTAAAAATGCCGCTTTTGACAAAAGTAACATTACAACTAGGGGAGGGACTTTAACGCATTAATTAATTAATTATGAGGATATTAAAGTGTTAAATTAATTAACTCATTTAATTGCAGTTTGCATTCATGCTGACCTCATGTGGTATCGTATTTATGGTAAATAACAAAGTCCGACATGAATATTGCACTTGAACAACCACTGATTTTGTAATATCTACTGGAGAGCTGGAAAAATTTTATGATTCCCAAGTTGCCGAGATGAGGTAAACTTGGTAAACATTCCATTAAAATTTCCTCAATGGGATGCATTGTATTATGTTTAAAGTTTTCTGCTGCTGTTATTTGGTTAGTTTGTTGTCTGAATAATTCTGTGACATACAGAACTTTAATAACATCACCATTTAAACTTAGCTTTGTTTGGAAAATATGGTTATTATCTGGTTTTAGCTCCTAAGAGCAGATGCTAGCTAGCTACTCAGTCGAAGATAGCCTCCAGTGTTACACTTCATTACGACAATAAATCACTTGAACACAATGTAGGCTACTAGTAATTTCCAGTTATCAAGTAGAAAGGATCTTTCCCCGCGCCACATGAAGGCAACATAAGCTGCATTCACATGATCAGCAGTAAAAACGCTTTGCGCTGGCCTCCCATCGTTTTCCTATGGTGCCTGACTAAGCGGCACTTCAACCCTCGGCGTTGCGCACCGCTCGGTTTTGCCACTGTAGTTTCCACTGACCTTTCAGAGTGCAACCAGAGAGATAACAGTTAATGTAGTCAGAAGCGCTACATACAGAGGAGGAAGAGAAACTACAAAACAACATTAAAACCACCTTAAAGGCATATCATGATCTTTATAGGAAGAGCAATGCATGGTGAAACGGCCGGACTGAGTTCGGTGTACTAGCTTTGTGAGTAGGTAGAGTTTACGAACAACCATTAAGCTAAATGCAATGCTAACACTAGCTTAGTTGTTTGTGTATATTCCAGGCAGACGCTCTGAGCTCCGCCACGTCCACTCAGCATCTCTGCGCCCTACCTGGTTGTGGGCGAAGCATAAACCTCTGATCATGTGAATGCAGCTTTAGAAGCAAAGCAGAACCTTGTTAGGGCCAATTTTCCGGAACCAGTAACGCTGAAAACTCTGCGACTTTGTTGCTCTTTTTAGCAATTTTCCAGATCCCTCTGATAACCCTTCTTTTTTTTTTTTATAAAGCAGCTAGCAAAGTCTAGTGAGATTTTCTGGCGTTATTGGAGACTTTTTTAGACAGTTTTGAGAGAATTTATTGTTTACTTGTTTCTGTTAGCGGCATGCGGTACCACAGGCCCCTCCCCGTCTGTAAACACACACAGGAAGCATGCATGCTGCAGGAAGCAACAGCTGCAGACAACGATAGAGATTCACCTCTGCTCCATGAACCACAAAATAAAAAATAAAACTGCCACTGACCGTCAGATATTAATGTCTCCTAATGAAAAGTGTGGGCAGAAATATTTTCAAAAGTACTGTAACATTAGACTAATAATTAGAAAACAACCAGTTTAATAGTTAAAGTATTTAACTATTGATGAACTTCAACCTTTGGTCTGTTCAGTTTTGGCCTGGGATAATTTTTTATATCTTCTTCTATTTTCTTAAAAAGTTGAACTACACGCATTTGGTCAGACAATAATAGAACTTGAGTTTACAGTTTTAATGTTTGTGTCTATTACTTGATTCAGTTGTCCTTGAAAATCTATTCAAATAAAGAAAATGTTACTTCTAAGGGCAATTTTTATGACGCGATTAATCGAGATTAATTAATTACAAAGCCTCCAATTAATTCGATTAATTTTTCAAATCTTGTCCAACCCCTAATTACAACATAAGTCCAGAAACTACACAAGTTTAGGGGAGAAAATAAAGGTTTAGGCTCCATCGATCCCCAATCAGACAGATTGTGTCTCCAGAACGATCAGCTGCTGTTTGCTTAAGATCACGTGAACAAGCATTGACAGGAACAATTCTGAATCATTTCAGCGAACTCTGAGGGGAAAATCTCTGGACGTGTCGGGAGGTCGGCTGCGTGCTTCTGCATGCTTCTTAACGAATGGTTAAAGAAGAATAAAGTTAATGTTTTGGAACAGCCGAGCCAAAATCCCGACCTTAATCCAGGAGAAATGTTGTGGAAGGGCCTGAAGCGAGCAGTTCGTGTGAAGAAACCCACCATCAGTGAGCCGAGGCGGATGGGAGCTGAGGAATGGGCTAAAATTCCTCCGATCTCAGGTGTAGGTCCTACTCCTATAAGAAGATCAGCTCCTAGAAGAAGTGTTTATCTGCATATTTTGCCTCACAAACACGCTCAGATTTGGATATTTACTCATTTTCCCATGACAAATACATCATAAAGCATAATCTGAAATATTTTGATCGATACCTACGTCAAATGTAAAGGGTTAACCGGGGTCACACGTGAGACTGACACCTCCCATCGCCATTCCAACATTTGCCACTGCACTTAAGAGCTATTGCATACCAGGCAACAGTGGACCACATTCTTGCCCCCACACTTTGGCCCTGTTTAACACAGGATTACACTCATTAAACTCCAAACTTAATCCTCCTTCTGGGTTACTCGGCATGACAGACGTGGTGAACATTGTGGAAAGTGTGTGTCAAGATCCAGGAAGGCCTGCCTCGCCGGAGCAGGAGACACACAGTCAAACATTGTTCACAGGTGGAAGATGAGACCTGGCAACGCTGAAGCTCCAGCTGGAAATATCAGGGTTGCTCATTACACGTGATGTTTAACGTTTCATTTCAACCGGACTGGGTTATTAAAAAAAAGGAAATGTGTTTAAATGTCTCGGAGTGGAGCCAGATCGCACATTTCTCCTAACTTCTTGGATCCATTCTCAGCAGCAGTGATGCCGTTCGCAGGGACTGCAGACAGCACGCAGCCTGAGTCACAGAGGATTTAGTCGTGGACCACGTCCAACTCGGGAAGTGTCCAAATCCTCCTCAGAAAGCATTGTTCCGTGGACAGAAGTTCACAAAAAGTACATACAAAAACAAATCAGTGTACAAAACCAACACAAAGCTGCAAAGAGTTTTTCCCTTTGCTGAAACACACTCATGAAGCGGAGCTACTGTTGACATGAGACTTTCAAAGGATTTACTAAGCTTCCTTCTGTCATGATAACAAGGTCTCATCTTAAGCCCGTTGGGTCCAAAAAACCTAGCAACAGGGCTCTGACTTCCTTGAGAAGTTAAAAAAAACTAAAGCATGTTTCTAAAAATGAAAAGTCTTTAATAAAGAAGAAGCTGTAAAAGTGAACGGATGCTCGTCTGTTAATTCCCTCCATCCTGCAGCTGGAGGTGGGCTCCGAGGGAAAGTTCTGCAAGCATAATCGGGTTTATGCAGAAAGGTTAGGAGCATTGTTTCTGGTTGCATGAGGTAATCCAAGGGGGGCAAAAAGGAAATTTAGCACTGCCTCTGTCCCCTCCATCCTCCACCCCCCTCTCTAAAATAACAGAGGCAGTGAGTTCATGGATGAGGTCAGGTTGCCCATAACAGCCCTGCTGTGCACCAATAATCCAGTTTCTCCCTGTCTCTGACCTGTCTCTGAGCCTGCAGACCCCCGATGAGATGGATAATCCGGTGATGAGCACCTGTGGCGCAACAAGGGGAAGATCTGGATTGTTTTCATCAGGAAGAAAAGGACAGTGGCTCACGTATGCTCGGCAAACAAAGTGATGGCCAAACAATCCGAACTGGCCAATGCTGGGCAAAGATGTGAGTCGCTGTGTGCACACGCTTAGGGCCACATGTTTTTGGTGTAAACAAAACCATGACACCATGGCAGCTACTTCATGACTTCATGAGGAACCCCGAAGTACTGTATCCTCCATCAATGTCACAGTTTGAACAATTGGAACAACGAAAAACAACACAGACATAAAGAATTTCCCAGTGATCATGAACAAGTTTGCGACCAATCTGAGGTTTCTGAAGCAATGTTTCAGGACTTTTATCATCAAGGTTACCTTACTCACTTATTTTGTGCCAATTAAATGCAGTGTCAACTAATACAGTACTATTTTTCATTGTTAATAAGTCAAAATGGTTAAAATTAGCATAAAAGTCTCATTCTCTCACACTACACAGTGTGAGCTTACTATTACCTCTTGGGACTGCAGAAATCTGCTCCACACACACACTGGTCTACAATAAGCTACATCTGCCACCACTTCATGTTATGCACAAGTAATGAGGTGGACGCGACATCACTGGAGTACAAGCTATCTAGGGATCAACCGATACAGATTTTTTAGGGCCAATACGGGACTGATACCTTCTCATCAGCCTCAGCCAATGGCCGATACAACCTGCCAATATTTTGGGCCGATATTTGGGGTTGATACTGCATTTGACGATAAAAAGTAATTTTACAACTCTTTTAATATAAACAAGAACAAAGCGCTTCATACATATATATATATATATATATATATATATATATATATATATATATATATATATATATATATATATATATATATATATATATATATATATATATATATATATATATATAAAGGTACACTTGTAAAAAAAAATAGAAACCTTAAACTTGTAATGAATATACAGTCGTCCTCAAAATTATTCATACCCTTCAATTAAAGAAAAGGCTAAATTCACGACAGTAATTAAAATAAAGAGAAACTAAAGACACTAATAATAAATAATAATTTTCAAAATAATAATTTAGTAAAATACATATTGCTTTTAAATTGTGGTTGAAAATAATAATATTGAAAAAAAAAAACAATCAAAAATTTTAGGTTCCGGGCCCCATTATGATTGTTTGTTTGTTTACTTGTTTTCTTTTTTGTGTGTTTGTTTTTAATGTTTTTGTTTAACCGCAGTTCAAAATCAGTGTCATGATTTTTAAAGAATTTTTATTTATTATTGGTTTCATCAGTTTCAACTTATTTAATTTACAGCTGATTTTTTTTTTCATTTTTTAATTGGAGGGTATGAATAATTTTGAGGACGACAGTAACTAAAAAAAAGTCTAAATTATGATGAGTGGGGATATCAGCCTAAACATCAGACGTATTGGCCAATGCCGATTCCAGCAAAAAACTCAAATATTGGCCTAAAATATCAGCTGACTGATGTATCGGTCTGTTCTAGATGTATCTATGAGAAGACATATTCATGGAGACTCATTTAAAAGTCAATCCATCAATTTAATCTGTCCATAGAAACAGAATGCATCCATGTATTACAGTACAGGTGAAATCAAACAGGTGGACCATCAACTCGAGAGCCTTCAGGAGCTTTCGCAGCCATTCAGCTTCAGCTGCAGTAAATCCAGACTCAGCACCTCTACTTCATCTTATTCTGATTCCCTCTGAATCAGCTTCAGCTGGGAGTCTACAAGTGTGTTTCAGAGTGGAACTATACGAGAGTGTGTTTCCGATTTCACGTACTTTCCATCAGCAAGGTTGAGAGAACGGAACAGGGGGTAGTCCTCCGGAGCGGGCTTCCCGGTGTGATCCTCGTACAAGAAGACAGGCGAGCGTCCCACTTCCACGCCCAGCTGCTGGACTCCCTGCTCGTTGTAGATGGACAGCAAGAAGGACTGGAGGCCGGACTTGGGGCGCAGTGTGGTCAGGATGGAGAAGTCCTCAGGAAAGACACCACCTGCGGGACCAAAGCAGGACTTGAGACTGGATTCCCGAGGACCATGTTGGAAAGAGAGAGCTTGATCTTACCAGGGATTAGCTGTGTGGTGGGGGCACTGATCTGGATCTGCTTGGTGACTCTGTATGCTGAGTCCGGCGACGATGCTCTTCGGTTTGCACAAAATCCTGATGTTTTCGTCACTCCTTCGGGGTAATTTTGAAAAGCTAATACTTTTAGGACATCCACTGGCTCTGCTGTTCAAAGAGCAAATGAAAAGAAGTTAGATCAGAGTGCCTTCCTCAGCGATGCGCTCAGCCGATCATGATGACAACAAGGCATTTTTTTTCAAACTTCATCCCAAGTTATTGAGGTTAGGTTTCAAATTCTACATCCATGTTTGTGTCTTGGTTCTGCTTTAGTGAAACTGAGACTGAAACTGATAAATAATCTGTTTTAAAAGCAAATTCAGTGGATTGTGTTGGTCAGATGTCCATCTAAATAGTTAAATTAGGAAATGACGAGGCTCAGCTGAGAGGAAATGTCTCTGCAAACACAATAATGAACAATGTGCCAACAAGGTTCTCATTCTTTCACACCTGGATAGGTTTACCCTGATAACGCTCTTCAATCTGATTCACTTTATATAAAGGGGCCTGTGTCGGTGCCCAGAGAGGCCCATGGGAAAGCATAATAATTACACTTCCTCACTGGAGCGCCTTCTCAGTATCAAGCGTTTATTTGGGGGGAAATTTAAGTGGTTGACCTGCTATTAGTGCCAATAGAACCAGGAAGGAATTTCAAGGCCAAAGACTAAAACAAACCTCGTGTTTCATTTCCAATACTTCAGTTCACAGCTGACGAAGTGAATGTGGACCCTGTTCCAGGGATCAGCAACTCCTGACCTCTTGATCCTGTGTCCTGCAGGTTTTAGAGGTTTCCCTGCTGCAACATACCTGATTTAAATGAAATGATTCTCAAAAAGCATGTTGTCAAGCTCTGCACCAGCCTCTTGATGACCCATTAATTTGAAGGAGGTGTGCTGCAGCTGGGCAACATCTAAAACCTGCAGGACACTGGTCCAAGAGGTCCGAAATTGCTCATCCCTGCAGTATTCTAAGCCTTCACTTCAATATTGAAGCCTACGCTTCAATAATAAAGTCAAACCAGCAGATTATCAGTTTTAATGACAATGTTTATTAGTAGGGCTGTAAATAACTTCCATTATGATGCAATTTTATATTGATTCTCTAAAAATTGATCCGATGTTAATTTAGTCTCAAAACTAGTCAGGTGATTAAAAATTAACCTAATTAATCACATTTTAATCTCATATCTGCTAAAGTACTCGTGGGTAGGGATGTAACGATCACCGATAAAATGGTTAATCGTGATAAAATTCCCAACAATTAGTAACACCATTTCAAATTTTAATTACCGTTAAAACCGTGACTGATTACTAAACTTTAAAAAACTCATTATGATGCTACTTATTGCCAGGAAAAGCATTAACAGTCCCAGTTTGCGTGATTTAATTTATGAAAACATGGTGGAAAGCAACAAAGGCCCCCACATGGACAGTGCTGTGGAGATTTTTCCCCTTTGAAAAGAACAAAGTAGACGACTAGACCAATTTGGGATATTTTTAAAGATACTGGTGGGGTATTTCTATAATACCGTGATAATAATGATAACGGTGATCAATTTGGTCACAATAACCGTGACATGAAATTTTCATATCGTTACATCCCTACTCGTGGGGAACAATGGTCCTCAAGTCCTTCAAGTTTTCTATGCAACCCTGCTTCACCACTGACGCGTCTTTTTCTTCTTCTTCTGGTGTTTATTGGTGGTTGGCAAACAGCTTTAGGTGCATTACCGCCACCCACTGCCCAGGTCATTCAGTGGGCCAAATTTAAAATGCTAGTGCATTGAATTAGCACTCGGAATTAATCGCGATTATTTTTCGGAGTGCATTAATTTGCAGTGTAATTAATTAGTCTAATTAATGCGTTAAACTGACAGCCCTGCTCAAAACTATTTCAGTTTTCAGATTCAGTCGTTACACTCTTACGTTATGACTTATCACCATACAATTAATTGATTCTGTGATGGGAATTGTGGAGTCAAAAATTCTTTTCCATGTCATGTATTCTGCCCAGCCACTGAACCAGGTGAGTCCAATCAGCACACTGAATTAAGTTGCGCTGGGCAGAACAATACATGGTATGGAGATGACTTGTTGAATCCACAATTCCCATCCCTGCAATTTGATTTCAACTCTATTAGAGTCAGAGTTCATCAGGGCTGGGTGATATGATCTCAAATCAAAATCCTGATTGATTGAAAATGTTGCCTCGATTACAGTTAACTGCCATTTATTTCAGTGCTGTTTTGTCTTTAGTCGTCATCGCTTACTAAAAGCATTTGTTGGAAATTTTTCCATAGTAGAAGAGAAGCAGATATTGATTTTAAAATAAGTGAAAGGAAGCCCACACAGTTATGGTCATCCAATGAATATATTTCAAATATTGCTAACATAAATGATTGAAATTTTTGACATGAACAAGATTGGATCTATTAAATGCTTTTTTTTATTTAACCTTTATTTGACGAGGAAAAGTCCCATTGAGATTAAAAACCTCTTTTCTAAGAGAGAGTAAAAAAAAAAAAAGAGTCCTGGCCAAGAGGCAGCAACTATAAGTTACATGACATTATAAAAGATACACAATGAAAATAATTAAAAACAGTTGCAATTTAAGGAGGCAGTTTCAAGTGCTCCTGCTCTAGACCGAAAAGCATTCAAAGAAATAAGTTCAGGTCATTTCCAGACTTTTTGCAAACAGTTCCATGTAGAAGGAAGCAGCGTAAGCAAAAACCTTTTTTCCCAGTTCTTTACTGGCAAATGGAACAGAGAGCAGCAGGTGATCATTTGATGGCAAAGAGTAAGTTTTAAAGTCAGTTTTTGATTAATTGCCCAGGCCTGGAGTTCATGATATGAAACGGTTTCATATTCAGATGTAACACAGCCACTTCCATTCATATCAAATCACAAGAAGAAACTAAAACATCTACCATATTTTCCAGACTATAAGTCGCTTCAAGGTCGCATCAGTCAAAAAATGTCATGAAGAGGGAAAAAACAAAAATAAGTTGCGCCAGATCAATTGTATTTATCTATCTAAAGTAGGGTGATTTTCAGATTCTTCATATCCTATTTGCTACTGCTAAAATGTCCCCAATCACTCCATTTCCAAAGTTAATGCCTGTAAATGATGATAAACATCATAATTAAGAAGGATAAACAAGTTTTTTGAGAATTTGATCCACTGCACAGACACTACAGCCAGATGTCTGAAATGAACTTCTCTCGCTGAGATAGGGCTATTTTGGGATCATTGCCCACAGAGAAGAATATAGTTGTCACAAATTTTGAGCGCCCTCATATGACATTAGATGGTAATGTTTGCTCCCTGGCTCATGTCAGACAATATGAATTAACACTTCAACTTACTGTTAAATAGTATATACTTTGATATATAAGTCGCACTGAACTATGAGTAGAGAAGCAGCAAAACTATGATAAAAGTTTGACTTATAGTCCAGAAAATATGGTAAAAATATGTTTAATTCCTGTGAAGAATTTCAGTTTAGATTGATGCCATTGGATTGAGCATCTTTGGACTGGTGCAATATATAGATTTATCGATATGTCGATACACTCACTTATCTTATTTGGAGTATTTCTGTAAAACACGTGCCTTTGTGCCCACAATTTTTTCTATTTTTCAAGCAACTTGATTAAAATCATCTTAAACGTTTGCTGTTAACTGATTGATTCCATTCAGAGCAGCTTGTGTTGCATTTGATAGAAGGCAAACCCCTTGATAAGATCCCTATCAAGCCCTTTGAATGAATGTTTTCAGTTTTTCACTTTATTTCCGTGTTTATCTTATCCAACGCCAGCAGATACCGTACAGCTCAGAAAATTAAAGCTGCTCTCCTTTAATAATGCAAAACTTTTAATCCAAAAAATATGATCTAGAAGACTATGGAAATCGGCAAAAATCTGCACGAGCCATTTCACACCCATCATCAACGTCTGGTGTCTTAAAGGCAGCTGTACCTGTCTGTGCTGCATGATCAAGCCCAGCAGGAAGAAATGACCCTCATCCATGTCAACCCACCACAATTAATCCTGCACGCATTTCAGTGGATGGCATACATGAGAGTAAAATCAGCTGTGGATGTGCATGAAAGCCACAACAGCAGCCTGTCTGCAGCCTGTGAGGATGAGCCATCTACTTATTTTGGAGAGCAAACTGAGGACTTCATTGTGAGTTCCTGCAGCGCTGCTTTCAATCCAAACTTTGGGATTCATACGTTCCAGATGTGGCAGTTTGGCCAAGCTGCGACCCTCACGCAGAGGTGCTGAGAAAACGTCAACACTGACCAATCCATTAAGGTAGCCAAATGAGTGTTTGCAGGTTTTAAAAGCCTCCATGTGATGGGCCGGGGTGTTTGCCCTCAGGGCTCAGCAAACAGGCCACATAGCTACCAGCAGAAGTCAGGCAGCATGCAAGGATGGCTTAGATCATCGGATCATGCAAACTGAGGCCTGTGAGTCTGGGAGGAGATATGACCTGACACTTTAAGACTGATTTCATCTCATTGATTTAACATTTTCTGTCTGGGATCATCATATTAGTTTTCAACATGCTGATATCATCAGTCCCATTTAGGCCGTCACGGGACAGTAAAGCAGGCTGGTGAACGGAGAAGGGACCTTTTCACCTGCAGCTCCCTGAGACTCTAATAACATCTTCAGTCAGAGTGTCTCTCTCTTTCTCTATATACCCCCCCCCCCCCCTCGCCCCACTCTCCCTCTCTGCTTCCTTTAACCTCCACCACGCTGCCGGCTAAAACAAGACGGCTTTATGCTGGTGTCATACCAAGGAAACTTCACTGAGACCTACCCAGTTTTTCAAAGCATTCCTTCCCACTGCTTTCCCCGACTTAGCTTTTCCTCACATTAACTCAATTCATGAAAAACACACACACATCATGTATGCTGATAAAAGTGTGTTAAATCTGTTTTTCAAAAGAAGATGAAAATTTGAAGTTTAAATTCATAAAGCAGGAGTTTGTCTCCAAATGATGCGGCAATCGCTGCAAAAAGCACCCAAGCTTCTGCAAACAAAGGTCTGGCGTTGGGTTTGAATTTGCAGGTTAAGCATATTAAGGCAGAGGACTCTGAAAGTGCTAGCTTTGTCTGCTGGAATGCACATCTGAGCCTGCGCCCCGGGGGCTGAGAAAACGTGTCTGTACACTGCTGGATGTGGAGGGCACCCTGCAGAAACAGCTCTGAAGAGGCGCATGCAAACACAGAGCCTGCAGGAGAATACTTGAAATTTACATATAGTGGTTGGAGCTGGGTTGGAGTTTTTTTTTTAAGCTGAAGTCGATTATCCTTAAAAACTAGCAGGATTTCATACCTGTAGGCGAAAACTAATGAGAGCATTTAAAGGTAAATCAATAAAAAAGGGGATAAATAATGTAAATGATTAATGCAGTGTTAATAAAACTCCACAATTTTGATTTCTTGTGAGAAATCTGACAAATTCAAATTATTTTAACCCCTTTAACACCATATTTATAATCTGCATGCAATACATCCTGGATAGTCGTCTACAGGTGAACGTGTGGGGCCTCAGTAATCCTGAATCTTCGACTTGTGGCCTGCCTGTATGCAGGCCTGCTCTTTGAAGGCTCTCAAATCATAGGGAAGTGCAACAAGCACCATCATCAAATAACTGCTCAGTACTTAGAGGGGAAGCATTCCCACCAATAGCACAACTCAGCATTGTCCTGCAGTCCACCAAACATCTAAGTGCAAAGTTAGAAGTTGGTGGGGGTGGTGGGGCAGAAGAGGGGGGTTTGCACAAGCCAGCTATTGGGCTTTGGTGTGGACCAGGGCAGTGTGGAGATAGGGTGAACCTGCCTGACCACTTTTAGTCCCCCTCTGCTCTCTGACTCAGGAGCTGACAGGTCTTACATCCCCAGAGAAACTTTAACTTCACTTCTAATTAAAAATTCATAATCACACTTAAAGATTTTTTTCTGTGGAAAAAACATCCAGTTTACCATTAATTAACAAGCATCCTTTACCTTGCCAGGAATAAATCAGATTACTGAAAGGGAAATCGATTATTTTTAGTGAACCTGAAGTTGTGAGATGCGGCAGATGTCCATCTGTGCGGAAACCCACCGTGTCCACACGCACCTACCGAACCACAGCCCGAACAAAGAGGCTTCTTTGAGCCAACATGGATGTTAAAAAGCAGTGAATGTTCCCTGATCTTTAGAAGCGCATACCAGCGACTTAGGATCAATTTAATTAGACGAGGTGTTTCATCCTCGGGGCGCACATCATCCATTCATGCGTAAAACAGCGCGCTGTAAACTCTGCTGTCGGTAATAAAGTGGTTTAGATGCTGAAATATACACAAAAGATTACACATTAGTGTGTTCTGTGTGTCTGAGGTTAAACTTGACTAAAGGAAAGGGAGCCGGGTGAAGTTTGTGCCTTTTGTTTGGTGGCTTGTTGCGCAAAACACCAGCTCAATCGTCGGTGTTTAATGGAGCAACTTTGGTTGTGACAAGAGGGAAATACATTTGGGTGAGATGCTGAGTCCAGGTAAGGGTGTAACTCCCCCATCAGATCCCGACTTTTCTCATCCGACCGGCGCTCCGTTTCCCTTTTCGGTCGTAAAAAGTTGTTTGAACCCGTTTTGGTTCCTGTTAATCTTACCTGCTCCGACATTAGCAGCCAGTAGAACCAGGGTTAAAGTGATGAATGCAGTTACAGTGGAATCCATAAACCATCTTTTCGTTTTCCACCTTGTGGACCACCTTTGCATCTCCATGGTTGGGCGCCCTCAAGTGAGTAAAACTTCAGGGCGACTTCAGGTGATTTTTAACGACGTCCCTTCCACTATTCCAACTGAAGGTAAAAACGGTCCTACAAAAGAGCCATAAGTGTGGGGGTTTAGCCTCTTCTCTCAGCCACAACGAGGCCCCGGTCCTCCTTCCCAGCGCCCAGCCTTCACAGTGAAGGTATTCGGGCTTTAACCAAAGCGCACACAGTGCAGTCGCTACACTCCGCGCGTCTACGGACAGGAGGGCTGGGCGAGCTCCACGAACCAGAGGCACGATTACAGGGGACTGACAGGGGAACCATCCCCCGATTAGCAAATCACGGGGCTGGAAATTCTCCTGCGGGTCCACCCATCGGTCCTTCAATGCGCCCCCAAGAGTGCGTCTGAAGAGGGAAGAGGAAAAAACTCCAGTCTGGCTGCCAGCAAGTGTCATGTTTGTCACAAGTTTTCATTAGTTAGTGGCAACAATCAGGAGTTTAAGACAAAAACTTCACTTTAGTCAGAGCACTGAAAGTCAAAACATTTAACATGCTGTTCAGTCAGACATGAAAATTTTAATTAGGATAAATGGCAGCTTTAATTTAAAAAAAAAAAAAGATCTCACATGGCTTTGATGACTGGAAAAGATAATGAATCAGATCTGCCTGAAGGAATGAATGCATTTTCTTTAAAAATGCAAAATAATGTAGGTCACACAGTGTGGCTGCTCAGCGGCCACTTCATTAGGTCCACCTGTCAGTTGTTCCCAGAGGAAAATAATTTTGGAAAGGAGATCTCAAGGTCTCATTTACTTCTCCAAGACAAATGTGAGATCCACATGAGAGCTACATGAGATAATGGCTTATTTCTCCTGTTTCTCAACCGCTTCTCCAGATAGAAAAGTTGCGCAAAAATCTCAACTTAGTCTTACTTTCAGTTCCAAAGGAGATCTCAATCATTTCTGAAATAATTCTCAATTTTTTCTCAAACTTTGAGATCTTTTACTCCTGTTATTGTACTGTTGTCTCAACTATTTCTCCTATTGATTTTTAAGAGAAACAAAAGCGACATTCATGAGAAAGATTTGAAATCTGAATGAGGCTGGGATGAGATCTTTTTTTTGTCACCTGAGATGCAAAAGAGAACGTTTTGAGAAGTAAAATTTTCCTCTGGGTTCATTAACACTGATATCTGATCAGCCAATCACATTGCAGCAACACAATCATGTAGACATGGTGGAAACTTGATGATGTTCAAACTGAGCTTCAGAATGAGGAAGAAAGGGGATTTAAGTGAGAATAACGTTAAAATATTTTATGTTGTTGGATTCTAAAAAAAAGAAAAAATTACTTCTTTATGATTGGTTTTTCCCCCCTCCTCCTATTGTGGTGTTTTCCCGCCGTCTTTTTATTGTTTTCTTTTTCCTCTTACTTTTTGGAATTCTGTCAGTGTGGTGCTTGCATACATGAGTTCTTTGACGTTCGTATAGAATAAGAATTTAAAATATAAGTTATGTTCTGTTGTTCCCCCTGTTCTTTGAAGCTTTTTTTTTATTCCTTTTTTTCACCTCCTCACTTACCACTCAATCCAAAAAATAGGGGGGGGGGGGGGGCGGTACATAAACCTGGGAGGGGGGGGGGGGGGGGGGGGTGTTTATTTGTGTTCTTTTATTGGGAATTAATTTCGTGGATTGATAAATTCGTGGATTTCCCTCTTATTATTTTCCTTTTCGAAGAAACCCAATTAAACGGAACTTTGATTCTCACTCTGACATTCCCTTGCCTCTCCAGTAAAATAATTATTATTTAACCAAACCCCAGAAAATTAAATTTATTTACTTTAAATGTAGCATGGATGTTTGAGTGTTTCAGAAACTGCTGATTTACTGGGATTTTCACACACAACCATCTCTAGGATTTCCAGAGAATGGTCTGAAGAAGAGAAAATATCCAGTGAGCAGCAGTTGTCTGGACCAGAATGTCTGGTTGATGTCAGAGGAGAATGGGCAGACTGGTTGGAGATGATAGAAAGGCAACAGGAAGCCAGATAATCACTGGTTCCAATTAAGGTATGAACAGCATCTCTGAACACGCAACACGTCCAACCTGGAAGCAGATGGCTACAGCAGCAGAAGATGGGTGCCACTCCTGTCAGCTGGAAACTGAAGCTACAGAATCAGCCTATTTATTTAATATTTATTGTATTTGTACTGGTATTGTACCTTTTCATTGTATTTTTTAAATCTTTTTTTATATTCCATATTTTCAAGTCCTAATTTAATTGTACAGTGATGTTTATATTTTATATATTTCATTTTTATTTTCAAACTGTGACTGAGAGTTTTGCACAAGAATTCCAATGTGCCTGACTGCTGGTTAAGCACAAACGGCAAATAAAAACCTCCAACTTGAGTTCGAATTCACACAGACTCACGAAAACTGGACAATAGAAGATGGAGAAACGTTGCTGGTCTGATCAGTCTTCATTTCAGCTCCACATTCAGTTGCGAGGCTCAGATTTTGGTGGAAACATCATGAAAGTATGGATCCATCCGGCCTTGGATCAACAGGTCTTCTGATTCATCTTCTGATGCTACTTCCAGCAGGCTAATGCACCATGTCACAAAGCTCACATCATCTCCAGCTGCTTTCTTGAACATGACGATGAGTTCACTGTACTCTAATGGCCTCAACGGTCACCAGATCTCAATCCAACAGAGCAGATTTGGGATGTGGTGGAATGGGAGATTCTCATGATGGATGTGCAACAACTGTGTGATGCTATCATGTCAATATGGAACAAAATCTGTGAGGAATGTTTCCTGTCTTTACCACTAAGAATCAAAGCAGTTTTGAATGCAAAACTGGTCCAAGCAAAGTCCTAGGAGTAAATTTTAAGACATTGGTTTAATTAGATCTGAGAGTTCCACATGAAAACATTATACACTATATTGCCAAAGGTATTTGCTCACCCATCCAAATGATGGGAATCAGGTGTTCCAATCACTTCCATGGCCACAGGTGTATAAAATAAAGCATTTAGGCATTCAGACTGTTTTCACAAACATTTGTGAAAGGATGGGTCGCTCTCAGGAGCTCAGTGAATTCCAGCGTGGAACTGTGATAGGATGCCACCTGTGCAACAAATCCAGTCATGAAATTTCCTCATTCCTAAATATTCCACAGTCAACTGTCAGCTGTATTATAAGAAAATGGAAGTGTTTGGGAACAACAGCAACTCAGCCACGAAGTGGTCGGCCACATAAACTGACGGAGCGGGGTCAGCGGATGCTGAAGTGCATAGTGCCAAGAGGTCGCCAACTTTCTGCAGTCAGTCACTACAGACCTCCAAACTTCATGTGGCCTTCAGATCAGCTCAAGAACAGCGTGCAGAGAGCTTCATTGAATGGGTTTCCATGGCGATCAGCTGCATCCAAGCCATACATCACCAAGTGCAATGCAAAGCGTGGATGCAGTGGTGTAAAGCAGCCGCCGGTGGATTCTGGAGTGACGAATCACGCCTCTCCATCTGGCAATCTGATGGACGAGTCTGGGTTTGGCAGTTGCCAGGACAACGGTACTTGTCTGACTGCATTTTGCCAAGTGTAAAGTTTGGTGGAGGGGGGATTATGGTGTGGGGTTGTTTTTCAAGAGCTGGTCTTGGCCCCTTAGTTCCAGTGAAAGGAACTCTGAATGCTTCAGCATACCAAGACAGCATGCCCAACTTTGTGGGAACAGTTTGGAGCTGGCCCCTTCCTCTTCCAACATGTACCAGTCCACAAAGCAGGTCCATAAAGACATGAATTCAGAGTCTGGTGTGGAGGAACTGGACTGGCCTGCACAGAGTCCTGACCTCAACCCCATAGAACACCTTTGGGATGAATTAGAGCGGAGACTGAGAGCCAGTCCTTCTCATCCAACATCAGTGTGACCTCACAAATGCACTTCTGGAAGAATGGTCAAAATTCCCATAAACACACTACTAAACCTTGTGGACAGCCTTCCCAGAAGAGTTGAAGCTGTTCTAGCTGCAAAGGTGGACCAACATCATATTAAACCCTATGCATTGGGAATGGGATGTCACTTAAGCTCATATGTGAGTCAAGGCAGGTGAGCCAATACTTTTAGCAATATAGTGTATTCATCCAGTAGCAGGACCACAGACATGTAAATTTATTTTTTGCTGATCTTCTTCTCATTTCACCTTTTTGTATTTCTCACTGAATGGCTACAAGTGATGCTAGCTTGCGGAGACTTGAAGCGTACCAGGTATCCTGATGTAATTGCCTTTTGAACAAGCTCCTTACATCTCTTTGGCTCTCTGTAATGAAGGCATGGATGCTGACCAGCCGCTGTCTGTCAGCCAGTTCATCCCTCTCAGCCAGCCAGTCAGACTCACATCCAGCCAAAAAGTATCAGATGCTGCTCCCAGATGCCCGTTGGGGTTTTTTTCTTTTATCTGGGATGAATTGATGTCTTGGCAGAGACGGTTTCATGCTACATCTCATCCTCTCATGGTTCATAAAGCAGGGCTCCATGGCTTCCTCTTCGAGAAGCCCTAAGGAAAGTTACTAAAGGGTTGTTTTCAGATTTGGTTTAAAGTTGTCGGATGTTTCTAGATTTATTTGTAGACTGTTATCAGCAATGCTGAGTTTTGGAGTACACATAAAAGACGTACTTTTACTGTGTCATCAAATAGCTGAAAGATGCTGCGCTGACGGCAGCAGATGGTAGCCTCGGGGACAGACAGCCACCCTTACCACTGGAAGTTTACTGGTTTGATTTCCTGTTGGATGGAGGACATTTAGACAATGAGGGAATATTTCTCTTTGATTCAAGAAATACAGAACTCCCAACCGAAAGGACAGAGTCTCTGGTAAAGCTGGATTCTGAAAAACCTTTTTCAATTATCAACATGTCATGTTTGGTGTGATACAGCAAACTAATTCCATGCATATATTCTAAGTTTTTTTTTTTTTTTTAAGAGAAAGGATATTCTTATAATTCTAAGGTTATATGTGTTAGTAGTAGAAAGAAAATAATCTAGTCCTTACAGGGTCTTGAAATGGGGAAAATCCATCCATAAAAAGCCAACATATCACACTGCCATTACTCACTGCCTCCGGGATTGTTGCTGATCAGTAGATTTGAATAACTGATCATCATCAGTGTAAGTACCAATATAAAAACATTTAAAAAAGTTTTAGGAGTTTGCTCGTCCGGAGCATTTGTTTTTTATTATTTTATTATTATTTTAGGGATAATTTTTTTTTTCCTTTTTTTTTTTTTTTTTTTTTTTTTTTTTTTTTTTTTTTTTTTTTTTTTTTTTTTTTTTTTTTTTTTTTTTTGAAAATTTGTTATAGTTCGTTCGCTATATTTGTTTACAGTGAACGACCCACAGAGCGGTGCACATGGGGGACGGGGAGAAGGGAGGGACAGAAACGAAACAAAAGGCATCGATTCATTCTTTCTATACGTTGCAAATTCCCAATTCCTGCCTTTCGGTGCGAATGGCAGGGGTTTGTCAGAGGTTTTACAGAACTACAGTTCTCACAGAGGTCTGACTTTTTTCCTTCCTTACATGATGTGTTGACTACTGTCAGGATGGAAGGACCATTTCACCCAGTAAAACAAAAAGAGTTTCTGAATAGGATTACCAACTCTGGCTTTAAGAAAGATTTTTAAAGGAGTGATGACAGTAAAAACTGGTTCTTGTAGTTGACATTACTGCATATGTAAATACTCCAAAGAAAAAAATTGTTACTTTTACAGCGGAGGATTGTTTTGGCATGTTAGACCTCCCTTCCTCAGTAATACAGTTGGGTGCAGTAATGATATGCAGTTTTACCCGGGGACCAAGTTGACTTCATTTTGATTGGCTACATCTTAATTTAGCGTTAACCTTATTTAGACAAAGTAGGTCAAGCTGCAGTCAGACTTTGCTAAAGACTATCTGTTAGCAACATGTACATTTCAGACAGTGAACTACGTTTATCAGACAAGACAGCATTTAGAAAATAAATAAACTTACAGGTAATGACAAGGTTGTGGCCGCCTCCCTCAGTGTTGCTGCAGAAGTTTTCTTTTAAATCCATTTGTTTGAAAACCCAGACCTGACTGCTCAGCAGTCAATTAGCTCCACTACGGAGTTGAATCAGCGAGGGAGGGGGTGAGAGCGGAGGGGTGGAAGGAGAGAGGAGGGGGCTGTTTGCTTGATATTGTGCTCTTATTGGAGCAATGGGCGTTATGCACAGCTCCAGTACTTTCTGAACTTAGTTCAGGAAATACGTAGAATGATAAAACTAGTAGAATGATAAGCTGCTGTCTGATTCAACCGTTTCTGAACAAAGAGACAAAGCTGACAGACCATAAACAGACTTTGAACTTTGATTCTCACTCTGGACATTCACATGGCCTCATCAGTGCACAACAGATCATATTTAACCCCCCAAACCCCAGAAAAGTTCAATTTGATGTCGTCCCAGATAGCAAAAGGTCAGCGCCGTGGATCAGCAGCAGCTGCGCTGTCACATTTGCCCTGGATCTGCCTCCTGGAGTCATATAGGAGTCCACCTGCACAACGGGACGGACCCGCAGCTGATCTGCGTTCTGTTTGGAAATTCTGATGTTAGGCAGAGCGCAGGCGAACCTCAAGCTGTCGCTGCACCTTCGTCCCGGACCCACGGCGAATCCGTTCATGATCCTGTTATTCAGCCGTGGGTCCAGTATGGACCCGTTATATGGCTGGATTTTTAACCCCTGCCCTTCAGGCAACAATATAATGCTAAATAATCTACATTAAATTAGACTGTGGAACAATGTATAGTTTTAAAACTTTATATTTATAAAGAGTTCAATATAGTATAACAGTGAACATGAGTAGTTACAGTATATATTCTGGTGCAGCTCCTTGGATGACTTCTTTTCGCAGCCAAACTGAAAGCGGCTGGCGTTGTGCATCATTCCTTCTTCTGCGGCATCTTTACATCCGTGGTTCTTCCAGACAGCATCTAAAACCACACAAACACACAGCCCCGCTTGGTTATTGCCATGTCTATAAGCTGTCTCCATTCCCTCTGTGCAAACAATAATGAACGTTTTTTCTGGTGATGATGAATAAGCTTTATTGTTCATGTGGACCCCTCGTTGTCTGCCAGAATATAGCTAAGTTAAATCCCCAAGTCTTGCAACTCTTAACCGCAGCTGATGTAACGGTGAAAGTGTTTGATGAAAATAATGCTTTTATCCCATAGAGAAGTACTTTACTCATTTAATATGCGATCCGATAGCCTACTGTACTATGTAAGCAAAACCTCGAAGTCCGTTTTTAAAATGACGTGATCTTGCTAGCAACAGCTAAAACGTATAGAGATCAAGTTCTGAAAAGGTTTTGTCAGAAATATTAATGTGATTAGCCTTATTATAGTTTGAAAAGTAACCTTTCTCTAGTATCTATGGTAATTATTCAAAAGCTGAATAAATAACCAAAAACTACCTACAACGTTATTCACGTCACTTAAAGGTTAAATATGTAACATTTTTATTAAAAGTTATATTTTTAAAAAAAATAATACCTCCACAGGTCGTTTGGGGGTGTGCAGAATGAAAGAACAACATTTCCTAGAAAAATTATATTTAGCCTAAAAATAATTATAAAATAAATTTTAACGGGTTTGATAATGGCATTATATTTACGTCTATAAGCCAATACACGCCGCCATTGCGGGTTGCCAAATACGATCTCTGTGTGGAAACAATATTTTGGGCACAGTCAGGCTGGTACAGGGGAAAACCGTGGAGATGAGTGAAGCAGCTGCTTCAGAGCCCTGGAGAAATTGTTATCTGTTTCTGAGGGGGAGTGACCTGAGAAGAGCAAAACCTGGGGTAAATTTAGGTGAAGACTACACTAAATGGACCCACATAAACGTTTTCCATGGAGTCAAAACACGGAAATGGCGACTTTCCTCCTGGATCAGTAAGCCAGCTTGTTTGCTAACATGGCTAACGTTAGCTGTCAGTTATAAACTCCTCTGTGTTACTTGTTAAACATGCTGCAGACTGTTGGTCACTTGCGTATCGGCAGTGAGCCTGGCATCCCAGCGGCTGGAGTTGTTTTTCTGCCTTTGCAACTACAACCTAGTCACACGTGATGTCGCTGTTCTGTCCGTGTTCCATATTCAACCTTTAATGTCAACTTTATATTTCTCGTTCATGTCATCCAAATAAAATTACACGAGTTGATCCAGAAATTATTCATGAAAGCTTTCACATCGTTATTCACCCTCAAATAAAAGTAAAATCCACATTTATAATACTTACATTTGTCCGCAGACGCCAAGATCGAAACAGCTACTGAGGACCTTCCTTTTGTGATCTCTTTTTCTCTTTTTCTCTTTTTTTAAACCAACTTCCGCCTTGTAAAATCTGATCCGCCGAGGATCCGCAGCGGGTCCATACAGGTGACAGTGAGACCCCACGTGGTGGCGCTGGGAGAAAAAATCTGCACCTCCTGTTTCTCGAACTTGATTCGTATCCGCCGCGGGACCGAGGTTCGACAGTCCACCTTTCCCACGCTCAGCTGAGTGTTGGGCGGAGGTCAGTTAGCACTCTGACTGTCCGGCAGATCTGTGGACTTGAAGGCCGCGGAGTCCACTGCTATCTGGGATGGCACCTTTAGAAATTCTGATTTGGGAAAGAAAAATACCTGAAGGTTTTCAAGAAGTGTGTTGTATAAAATCAAAGCCCCTGAATTCTAGGATCATCTGTGACTGTATATTGAACTGTTCAATAAAGAAAAACAAAACACATCAAACAGAATTAATTTACTTTTCTTTGTTCTGTTTTATTGTTTGTAAAACACTTGGAAACACCACATTATTTGTCTGAGTTTCTATTTTCTGTCTTAGCGGCGATCCTTGGCTCAGTGTTACGGCCTTGTTGCCCCGTCTTTCCTGCCTTCTGCATCCAAAACCTCAACCAGATGGCTGTCCTCATGGTTCTGGTTCTGCTGGACAATTTCCATCCTGTTAAAAGGAGTTTTTCCTCTCCACTATCACCTCATGCAGCTCAGGACAAGGGACTGAATTAAATAGAAGATTTAATGGAATCTGCTTGTTTCCTTAGCTAGGCATCTTATTAACTGCCTTCATATCAATATAATTATTATGAAGTGGACTCTTTAAAAGTATTTTGGGATGACTGATCAACACTTTACAGAAAGCTGAATTGAACTGACTTTGGTGTCCCGCTCCACCGTCACCTCTTGCATGTTCAGGATCCAGACAGAATCACAGAGAAGATCTGATGCAATCCGTTGGTCTCCTTTACAATTCTCTTTTATGAATTAGCTTCATATGAACAGTTATTATAAACTGATCCCATGTAGTTCTTAAAATGGATTTGTTTTAGTTGGATTATCATAATTAATAATCAAGTGAGTTTATGTGGGAACTTTGCCTTTTATCAACCGTGGCCATCATTTCAGATGCTTCTCAGCTCCAGGGTGCTCAGACAGAAGGACATTCCTATCTCTCAGACACACAGACAGCTTGTTGCATGTCTGGCTGCACGATTGCTCTCCATCTTGTACGCTCTGTTGAATCAAGCTGCTTCCTATTATAGACACCTGTACCCCAGAGCAGACTGACTTCAGCTCAGGACAAACTTTTCTACTCCTCTCCACTCCACAGAGAACAGTTTCTATGTGCAAACAGCAAAAATGTGTACATTTAGAAAACAAATGTGACAGGACACATGATGATGAGGATTTTGATTTAGATAAAATATTCAACTATCTGGTACAAGTCCCACATAACAGGACACGCTGGATTATTTGAAAATGGAACAAGTATTTAATCAGATTTACATTGATACCTCTGAAAATGAAGAGTCTCAAAAAAAGAACAAAAAAAGAAACTTTACCATACATATAAAGAAACATATTAATCCTCAGCTTTTTACTTAAACATCTAAAATTACTGGAACTCAATTTAGGTTTCCAAAGAAAAAAGTTTTCACTGCAGCGCAAAGTAAATTCACCAGCTGATACAAGATTATGAAGCGCACCCATTCTTATGGAATACTCCAGCAGCCAAAAATAATGTTAGTAAAGTGAGGGGACGTTTTTTGTTGCTTGTATTAGGAGGAGGACCAGAGCGAGTGCGGAGAAAGAGCTCTTTATGCTCTCCTTGGCGCAGTGTGTAAACAGTGACAGACGCTGGCTGGTGGTAGGCTCAAGTTTGCTCGTGAAAAGTGCTTGTGTTCAACCATGTTGGTTAAAACTGGCAGTGAGTATGAGACCTTTTCCTCATTTTAATATTTCTACTTTATTGACTCATGTGCATCTTTAAGGGGTCCTGTGTATTTATATTAAAATATCTTAGTCCAACCCAGAAGAAATCAATAACAAACCAGGCCTGACGAGGATGAGCAAATGAACCCGAGGAGTGTTAATGGTGACGCGGTTAATTACAAACAAGGAGCAGGTGTGGCAATCAGCTACAGAAATCTGGGCTGTACACAAATTTGAAGGCTACGTCCTTCCAAGGCCGGATTTGAAAACGGATTACATCACAGTGATGCGACCGAGGCTGTCCAGATTGGAAGGCTGCTTCAAATGCAGCCTACAAATGTGGTCTGATTCTCCCCAGATATTAAGGACGGTCTGATGTATCCTTCATGGCTAATCCTATCCCAAGATGCATTGCAGGCCGTATGGGACATTCTACAGCAGAGGTGTCTAAAATTAAGAGTCATTTTCATTTTATTTATTATATGATTTTATGATTACGTTATGATTGGGGGCCCTAAGATAATTTAAGGGAGTTGCCAGATCACTGTTAAAAAAAAAAAAAGGCTTACATTTATCAAACTGGGATTTTTATGACAGCTGTTAAGAGATTAATCTGTGAAATTACCGTTAAAATGTTAAATTTTAACGCATTAATGCAAAAACAACAAAGTTGTTATTCATGCTATATTGAAAAATAAAATTTGGTGTTATCTTAGTGAGAGTAGCTGATTTTAGTCATGTAGATGCTTTTTACAGCGGTGAATGAAATTCATTTTTTAAGGATTTAGACTTTTTGTCATCGGGTGTGCAGAAACAAAGCCATCACTCATGCTATTTCAAAAATAAACTTACACTGAATAAAGAAGGAACAGTGACTCCCTAAGCGATATATAGTTTTTAGTCACACATATGCCAACGTCATTAAATGTCATTTTTTCAGAAATGCCCTTTATTCCTCTGTAGCTCTGTAGCCATCTGAGTTTTCAAAAAATAAAGTACTTGATATGGCCGGTTGAAGAAGAACAATTACAAAAACAGATCTTTATTGGAATTATTGTCCAAACTTGACTGCCATCGCAGTCCACCTCAATCAGACATTTTACACAAATGAATAGTTTATTTTCTCAATGGTCTCATTCCCAACCTGGAGATATATTAGGACTCTAAGCTGCAAAACAATAATTTAGAAACATTGAGGCCTTAATCTCTCTTTAATCTATTTGAGGCTTTGCATTCCTCTGTAAAAGCAGCTTTCCCCAAATTTTGATTCATAAAGAAAGCTGTCTGAACAAGACTTGACTCAAAAATCGCTTTCAGAGATCTTTTGGCTGCTCGTGGCTGCCAAAGCAACGGACACATACCTACTGCTCTGCATTTATTCTGCAATATTAAACTTCTCATTTAGTTTCCGCCCATTTGTTAGCACGATACTCCTCCTAGGCATTTGCCACCACCCTCATTAAAGTCATATCAAAACATGCATCTTGACCAGGAATGCGTTACTATTTTCGCTGTACAGAAGTCTTATGTGTTTACGCAATTTGAAAAAAAAAAAATTATTATTTTTTTGTCCCATAGGAATGAATAGGATTTGGCCAAAATCAGCCAAAAACCCAGGTTACTTTGGAGCTCTACCGCTCAGCCATACTGTCACATAGAAACATCACTCAAGGTTTAAACAGGTCACGAAGGATAAAACTTTTACTGTCTGAAAAGACATTTTGATATCCTTTTTGGTTTTGATGCAATTGCAAATTACGTTTTAGAAAAAAATCTGAAAAATCTCAAAACCCCTCTCGACTCTAGCAGCATTTCATAATCGGCCATGATGCGTGTTCATAACAACCAATGTGTTCATATCCAGTTGCTGGCGTGTTACACTGTGCCTTAAAGGTACAGTATGTAAGTATTACTGACATCTAGCAGCAAAGATGGGTATTGCAAGAAAAGATGTTTTCCTTCAATTGACTTCATATTCTAAGCACTGTTGTGAATGTATGGTGGCTGTTAGTGGCCAAAGTTCTCCCAGTGTGTTTTTATCTGTGAGTGGATCCAGTGGTCTCAGGTGTAGCTATGACTGTATGATGAATAACTACTTTTAATGTCTTTTAAGGCGTTACTGATCCCAAACAGTCTCCAACTCCCATTAAACAAAGCTGGTACAACAGTTTTAAAGTTCAGAGGGTTCTGACTTCACACGCATTGTTTTGTCCATTCAGGGGCACCGTAGTAAAAATGGTGGAACAAATATGACAGTCTCTATAAGTGCACCACCCAGCAAGTAGATATGAATGACTCATTCTAAGAAAATAAACATAACAGCTATTCTAGTGCAGCGATTACACATCCATAGAAACACAGTTTTGATTTATATATCACATTTTCTGCCATTGACCTTTGATTTTTTTACATACTGTACCTTTAAAGCACAGCGTCACAATTTTCTTTAAATCTTGCAACATTTAAAGTGAATTGTTGTTGTCAATTAATACCCCAGACTGGAAATCAAAGATGTGAAATGGTTTTCAGCCTCAGGATGCTGCAGGGCAACAGCTGCAACAAATGTCAGAGTGCCATCAACACGAGTTAGAAGCAGAGACAGAAACTTGTGGGGTAGCTTTAACGTTTCCTTACAGCATTTCAATCAGGTTGAAATCTGGACTTTGACTAGATCTGAGCTCCATCATTTACGCCGGGATAGTCACTTTACTGGATTATTTTATGCAAAGATGCCCTATGTGCCCACACACATGCTGTAAGCAAACATGGAGGAAAATGGTGGTGGATGCATTTCAGACCATGATTGCAGTGTGCATGGACACGTGGTGCATATTGACATAAAATCCATCAAAAGCAGTACAAACAATAATGGCATATGTTATATGATTAATAATCCTTGCTTGGAAAAGAAATAGACTTTAAATAAAATAAATATTTAGTAACTACTGTCTATATTTGTTTAGTATATCTTTTCAAACTGCTTTCCCATATTTTAATTTCAATATTGATTAATATTTATTTTGCTATTTATTAAATGAATTTACAAAGAAATGTTGCTATATTGTTACCGGGATATAAAATAAGCTATATCAGGATATGAGATTTTTGTCATATTGTCCAGCCCTATTCGGTCTCATGTAGTTCTGCGTTTTTTGCAATTTTTCTGGATGTTGAACCAATCTTGCACAAGATTCTCATCTGCTGGCATGACATTATTTCACCAAAAAATCTGTATTTTATTCAAGTTTACCTAAGGAATGTGTATTGTTAGGATTTTATTGATACCAATACCAATATTGATACTCCTTATCAGTATCGATATTTATCAATAACAGAAGCTTCTTACATCTAAACGCCTCTAACAGAAAATCATGTAGAGAACATAAACAGAACAGAGCATTGGAGGCACTGCTGCAGCATTTAGCCTGTTTCTGTTAAGAAAAGGGAACATGTTTACTTTCTCAGGCTGCAGCTCAGACCTCTCTGGACAGAGTGAGTCTCCAGTGGTGGAGAACACTTGTTCAAATGGTGTTAAAGAGGCTGGACGCAAAGGTAGGTGAAGGACAGCTGTGAGAATAAGGGAAGTGAGTATTACTCCACCTCCACCGTCGTGATTCCACAACGGTTTGGTAGATGTGGGAGGGGAAGGGCTAAGGGGTGAAATGGGATTCAGGGTATCTATTCAGCCAAAGGCATATCTCTGTGGCTTAATAGCCAAGTCACATGATCAATTGGAGGCATGAAGGACCTCCATATAGGATCTTAATTGTGAATAATTTCATCTTTAAAGGGATTTAAAGCAATTTTCCCCCACTACTGTAGGTGTGCTGTTGCCCACTGTGAGACCAGTTTTTGTCAGTTTCATACTCCACAAAAAGCGAGCACCTTTCTTGCCTCTGGTTCTCGAGGCAACTCGTAGACCTGATTATTATATGACTGGTTGGACATTTGAGCTGTTTGAATGATGGAAGAAGAGACAAACAACCAAAATATAGCCTACACAAATACAAGGACATGGCCTAACGTACACTCCCTTCAGGCCACAGACAAAGGCTCAAGATAAATTTGAAATTACCAGGTCAACTATTAAATGTGCATACACATATGCCTGCAAAGGTTTTTGCTCATAAAACTTCGGCAACCACAAAGTGTCTTGCATGGAAATTTCCATCCATAGTGAGGCTACTGGAAATTTACAAAATTACTATAATGCATCATGATAACTTCATGGACAGTCTAAGTACTCCAGCAATTTCCATCTTTCAATAGAATAAAGATTTTCTCCTTTCAGTCATATGGGAGTTGAAGGCAGAGTTGTATGTTCACACCACCTGGTCAGGGCGGTTCTTCAACAAGCCCCCAGGATAAAAACATGACGCTTGGAGACTTGCATGACCTTGTTATGTGAGAACAGGCCCTTTTTTTCTATACAGGACACATATATTTGACATGTTTCTGTGGAAAAAAAACAGGTGTAGAGTCATGTGTGACCCTGATTTTGCATAGTTGGAGTCAGTTTTTGGTCATTAGCTGGACTGTTGGAGAAACCGAGGAATCATTGTGACGTAACTGGAAGATAGAGGTGGTTCTGTGATGTGAGGGTGGGTGGCCTTCAACCAGCAACTGTGGGTGTGTGCACCAAATCACCTAATAGGCATTGATCGTGAAGGGGTTTACGTTTGAACGTGTGGAGCACAAACCAATCAAATTAGTGGATAAATAGCATAAAACTGTCCTCTGATAGCAAACCATGCCTGAAAATGGTTGAAAAGTTTGGAAATTTCGTGTTAAATGGACAGAAATATTAAAAACTGCTGAATTTATTCAAAGAAATGAATAAGATATTCTTTTAACGTTACATGTGTGAGACCACTCACATTAGTATAAGCATGAAAAGCATAGCAGCAATAATGTAAAGCTTTACGTTTACATTCAGTTTACTATTTTATCGTGTAGTTTAAAGAAATTTATCAAAAGCAGCACAGATGCTACTAATATCAAGGTCAAGGTAAACTTTATTGTCCCACCTGGTGGGAAATTTGTTCCGGGTTGACCAGCCATGCTGTAGCTCTTTAAAATAAATAAGTTAGACAAAAAAAATTGACAAATAAAATACACACCAATGTGCACATAAAGTATACAAAATAAAATAAACTCAATAATAAAGAAACACCACTGCCCAATTTGTGCAGAGCAGAGGTTTTCTTCTGTCTGTCAGCATGAGCTGGAATATTCTGTCCCACATTTCCTGGTCTGCTCCGTGAGCGGCTGGAGTCAGGTTCACTCATAGAGCTCCTTTTCATACGTCTCTGTCTTACTCTCCTCCTACCCTGTAAATGAGTTGTTGATAACTCCGCGTAACCTCACGGAGAGAGCACCCACGGGGTCGGCACTGGAAGACCGTGGCCTCTAAACGGAAGCCCATAAGTCAGGAAGCCTGGCTGAATGATGCATTGTGGAGGTAAACTGTATTTCACTATTCCCATTAGAAAATGACAGGGCTAGTACAGCTTAAAAAGCAGAAAACGAGTATTACCAAACCTTTTTCTTAAATCGCATTAAGATTTTTGTTCCTGTGCACTTACGTGACCCCTCCATCGTTATCCAGAGGCATGTCAACCACCACATATGGACCACCAAACACCTGTTCCCAAGATTCATTCTCAATTTAACACAGCCCAAAGACCAAGTTTATACAAACTTATTTATAGCTGACTCATCGTATGTAATGATGGGTTCCAGTTGCAAATGTGGATAAATGCATCATGCATATGCTCTGTATAATCCTAAATTTGCTGTACGAGACCACAAAAGCATGTGTACGGACTTTGACCTGTACAAAGATGTGCCACAAAAGGTTCCCTTAGAGAGAGCTGAAATGGTCAAGATGACAGAAGACTTAATTAGAATTTTCACTGCTTATTTTTAGAGACGAACAGAAGATTTTAACTGCAGTGTTGACTCTGACTTCCATCCACGTCCTTGTGATTTTGAAGATTAAGATGAATGAGGGAAATACAACTGGCCCATTATAAATTGCTTGCAGCCATTTAGAATCAAATGGTCACTGTTTAGCAAATTCTTCCAGACTTTGAATGTTTTTGTTAGCAGAAACTTAGAAGTCAAAGATTCGTGTGCAGCAAAAGAGGAAAAAGTAAGAATGAAGTGAGCAGTGTGTTCTACTGTGACTGATCATTAACGGTACAGTATGTCAAACAGCTTCCATATTTCTGCAAGTTGGTGCTCATACCACACAGTCTTGACTTGTCACCAGCATGAGGAAAAAATGTATTTAAATCTGTGCATTCAAACCTAAATCACGTTTTTGTTTTTTTTTTTTTTACTTATTAGTGTTAAATGCAAATATAATTTGTGACATTTATTTTTATACCATCAAAGCAAATACAGATTTAATTTGGTGATAAATGCTGTGAAACTTTTTTTTTTACCTTGAAGCCTGGAAGGACATCAATTTGTTTCATCTACAAACTCGTGCCAAGATTTCTAACAATCAAAGGGGAAGTTCAGGATTTTTGACATAGGGCCTCATTTTGGAGTGAGCCAGGGTCCTACTTATCACTGGAGACAGTTTCATCTTATTTCATCTCATATTCTTGTTACTGGTGGTCCCCGATGCTAATGCTAGCATAAGTCAATGGGAATCTGCTAGCCTACACGCCCCCAAAAAGACGCCCCCCTGCCATGGGATGCGTTTTTTGGCACAACATCGGTCGGACTCGTTTGGTTTTCTTTGTCTCATGCGCCCCCTTGAGGCTTCGTACCCGAAACTCTCGCATTGAGCATTCAGAAACAGTATTAGAGACCACCGCAGTGAAGAAAGATCAGCTCATTCTACACATCAGGCAATTGCAAGAGCATGTGGAGGAAAGAAAAGAATAATATTTAACATTTAAACTTCCGCAATGCACCTTTAACAGTTAGCCGGTTCTGTAACATTGCTCATGCTAATTGAGTAAACAAGTCTGAGTGCGCCACCTACTGGCATTGATGGATTTAACTTGTAGCTATCACCTTTAAAACTTAATATCTTTTTCAAATTGAGTACTTTTCAGTTTAAAAATCAACAAATGCAGGTGACTGAATGGCTTCTTTCTTTTAATTTTGAAGACATCTCACTCGCTCTGTGACAAGGTTTTTTTATGAACTCCTCCCAGCCTACAAAGGCAGAGGAGATTAGCAGTCGAGACATGTGGGAATCTTAATGTTAGATTCTACAGTACACCCTCCCACATGAAATGAGAGGACTGGGCTTGAACCTGACTTTTACTGCTCTCTGTACCTTTTTTTCAACATTGCGGCTCCGCCAGCCCGCATGGTGAGGTAAAACTAAAGGAGCTAATGAATGAGGCTATTTGAAGATTAACAGTAAGTCAAAGCTCAAAGCAAGGAATCATCACATGAGGAGAGAAGATGATACCAGCACACTGATGCCAGCAGTGATCTTGAGGAAAGCTGTAAGACTATGTCTGGAATCTATTAGACTCATGAATGGACTCCTTATGTGCAGTCTTTTGTTACCAGTGCCATTGCAATCTCACTCGGTATGTTATATGGCCTTTTTATATGATGTCAGAGCAATGCAGAGTTTCGCTGCACTTTAAAAAAAAAAAAAAAAAAAAAAAAAACATTAACCTGAAACCAATCAGTGTTAAGAGTTTTGGCTGATTTTCAGTCCCTGTGGCCTTTATAGGAGGAGCTTTTGCGGTTATGTTAGAATGTGTGTAAGATCAAACACCCCACGTTGTTGTTTTACATGGAAAGAAATAACACAAAGCCCAAGCACAAGCAAATGATGTGGCTTCATCACCAAAGAAAAATCAAAACCAAAACAGTTCCACCCATGCAGCTGCCCAATGTTGTTCGGCTTTCTCTGAGTAAAACAACCTTCAAAGGATCGAACATGTCTCCCAGGGAGTGTAATTTTCTTTAGAGGGAAAAGTGAAGGATGCCCGCTGTATTCCAGCTGTGTGCCTTCCATCACCATGTGGTCCAGTCGAGCTCAGGGAGGTGCCCTCGCACCACAGAGATAATTAAGAGTTTGGATAGAGTAGTCTGGCTGAACCAGTAGATTAAAATGATGTGGGGAGACAAACTATCACATGGCAGGATACACAAGACTCTTCACAATCATGAATAAGGGATCTGTGAGCTGAAATAGAACAGCTGTTTCCTTTTATACAAGTTAAATACTGGCCCAGTCTTGAGGATTGGTGTGGTTTATTTGACCGACAGATAGGGGGAAAAAAAAAATGCTGGATACCATCTGACACGCAGCATTTAAGCTAGGATGGATGCAGGGATTGAGTTGATTCAATCTTGATGACTTTGGTGGTCCTATAAGTTTTCTCAAGCTCTACATTGAGGTTAATACAGGTGGTTTTGCGTTGCCTCACCATAGTCATTGGATTTTAGCTTTTTACTTTGCTCATAATAAAGAGAAACCACACATTTGCCCCTTGGAGAAACACATGGAGAGTAGAAAATGCTGCTTTTGGACAGTATCCATATTGATGTTGGTAGAGCTGAGTAACAAAGATGTGTGTCACATAAAGTGACTGGTCAGCTAGCCAAAGTGACACATCCAATATTTACTCCTCTGCTCAGCTTTTTGGAGCTGGACAGGTAGAGCACAAAAGAGGTTATATATCTTCTCAGGGCAAACAGCAGTTTGCTAAAAATACAGAGAGTAAGCTGAAACTACTGAAAGAAAAGTTGAAAATTTACGTGATAGTAACTTCAAGCAATGTTAGCTTGTTTTAACACTTATATTTAATGCACTGCTATCAGAGAAATGTTGAATTCAGCTATTTTCAGTCTATTAACACAATAAAAAATGGAACTGAGTTGAATAGCGCATCATTTTTCCAAAGGAGAAAATTCATAATGCACAATTCAACTCAATTCCATTTCTTTTTTTTTTAATTTCCAAAGGGGGCTGCTCGGTGGTGTGATGGTTAGCAACGCAGCCTCACAGTAAGAAGGTTGCTAGTTTGAGTCCTGGCTGGGGAGGGGGTTTGAACAATTCCAGCAGTGGCCTTCCTGTGTGGAGTTTGCATGTTCTTCCCGTGGATGCATGGGTTCTCTCCAGGTACTCCAGCTTCCTCCCACCATCCAAAGATGGTGGAAAATGTTAGTTGGTCACTCTAAATTGCCCCTAGGAAGGAATGTGAGTGTGAATGGTTGTCTGTCTCTCTGTGTTGGCCCTGGATAGACTGGTGTCCAGGGTGTACTCTGCCTCTTGCCTTATAATAGCTGGGATAGGCTCCAGCAACCCCACGACCCTGACCTGGATAAGTGGTACAATGAGTGAATGAATGATTTCCAAAGGAATATCATATGTTTAAGAAAAAAAAAAACTAAATGAATGAATAAAAGGATAGAATTAAAACATTGGAAAGTTGAAGGTGTAGCAAAGAGGTGTGGTTGAATTCTCCATGAATCAATTGTGGTGTTTGTAATGCATGTGTAATACTCTCTTGGGGATACCTGTTAATAGTCTTCAGATAAGAGATACATTTCCAACAAAGATGGACAGATGTGAAGTCTTAAGAAAACCTAAAAATGTAGAGCTCGCAGAGGCGACGCTACACATTGCTACAGTGCTAATTGTCGACAGTCAATTCAAGCTGGGAAGGCATGACTGGCCAACAACTGAGTTCATAACAAACAGGATTGAGAGCCAGAAAGTTCTCATGAGAACTAAAGCATCACTTTAAGTATGTTTCCTTTATGGTTATTTCACTTTAACAGTGTCTTCTCCTAAAGCTAATTAGTTCTATGTGTCATGTAACCCCCCCCCCCCCCAAAAAAAAAACTACAGGACAAACAAAACTATTGCACATCTGTGGGAGTTGTTAAGGCAGACAACTACTGTACACAAATACTGCCTGACACCCTCTTTTTTACCCTTTTACTATTGTAATAAGAATGTATTTTAGTTGTAATCATTTTTTTTCAACTTTAACCAAGTCATTTTTATTTCAACCCCTAACAAAGTAATTTAATTGCCCAAACCTAACCAAGAAGGGATAAAGTTTTTCCTGTGTACATGTAACCAAAGCAACCATTAAAATGGCCTCCATGAGGGTGAAACTGCACTGTAAGAATAATGCATTTCAGCTGTAGTTGTCTTTTTTAAACCCAATCAAGTAATTAAATTGCCTAAACCTAGGGAAGTCCCGCTCGAGCCCGCCTGCTTGACTCCGCCTCAATCTCATGAACCAGAGGTCTTGCAAGTGCTGTGTTTGTGGGAGTCTCAGCATGCAGAAAGTCACGTGACATCAGCCTCGTTACATCATCCACGCGCAGGTTGAGCCTAAACCTGGAAAGGGCTGAGTTGATCAATCTTTCAATGCTTTGTACAGGTTCCAATCCCTTCTGAATGAAATAACAAATATTTTATTTATTCCAAGATATTAAAGGTTGAATATGGAACATTTTTAAAAGCTATATTTTAAAAATATAATACTCTCATGAGTTGTTCGATGGGATGCAGAATGAAAGTACAACATTTCCTAAAAAAAATTATATTAAGCCTGAAAATAAATGTAAAAGAAATTTTAACGGGTTTGACAATGGCATTATGTTTACATCTACAAGCCAATACATGCCGCCATTGTGGGTAACCAAATAGGATCTCTGTGTGGCAACAGTATGTTGGGCACAGTTAGGCTGGTACAGGGAAAAAAGATGGAGTTAGCAGGTGAAGCAGCTGCAGAGCCCCGGAGATATTATCTGTCGCTGAACAGGAATGACCTGAGAAGAGCAAAAACTGGAGTAAATTTAGGTGAAGACTACACTAGATGGACCCATATAAACATTTTCCACGGCATGGAAATGCAGAAATGGCGACTTTCCTCCTGGATTGGTAAGCTAGCTTGTTTGCTAACGTTAGCTGTCAGTTATAAACTGCTCTGCATTACTAGTTGGACATGCTGCAGACTGTTAGTCACTTACGTATTGACAGTGAGCCTGGCAACCTTTGGACCCCCTCAAAAACAAGATGTTTCATCGCAAGGGGCTATTCA
Source organism: Atherinomorus stipes (assembly GCA_023101725.1). Classification (NCBI taxonomy): domain Eukaryota; kingdom Metazoa; phylum Chordata; class Actinopteri; order Atheriniformes; family Atherinidae; genus Atherinomorus; species Atherinomorus stipes. Next base: position 135,423 of record JALJCO010001824.1, on the reverse strand, counting down.
ACAAATACATTTCAAATTTAAAATTACAACCCAGCGGATGGAGTTGTTTTTACAACCTCGACACACGTGATGTCACTGTTCTGTCCGTGTTCCATATTCAACCTTTAATCACAGAGAAAACACTAACGTAAGGTTGAGAATGTATCTTTTATTATATACTTAGTCAGAGGTGAGACAGGTAGACCGACAGCAGATCTCAAGTAGTTAACCCCGACACTTCCCTCAAATGCAGTACACATCCACAGCCAGCAGATCTTTCCGACTATCTCAAATTTCTTGCGATATCGTGTCTTCCCGGCAGTTGTGTCAGTGTCTCAAAGTCTCATGAGGCTTCGGTTTCACCATCCCAACCTAAAACTAACCAGAAAGTGACAAAACTATTTTCATTTTTATTTATTTTCACAAAGTCATTTTTCCTCCTGCTGCTTGATACATTACAGGATGCAGATATGTGAGCAAATGACCCATGTTTGCTTCAGTTGGAGGATTGGTTGCATTTCACATGTTTTCATATTCTAGACAGCTTGTGATTCCTTAAGAGCTGCTGAATACATATAACTCACCTTGTTGATATAGCGTGGAAGGATCATTTGCAGATCGTAGGCTTGTTTTCATTTGCATGGACTACAAAGAAAGAAACTGCAGAACCTATTCCTTCCAACAGCTTCCGATGTTTATCATTAGCTTACTTTGCATCCAGCATCTCTTTCTAACACATCTCCTCCTGTAAATGAGACTCTGAGCAATTACGCTACAAACCTTAGGATGGCAACTCTCAGTGGTTGCGGTTTCTCAGTGCTCAGGTCTGTAGGCAAAATTCCTCACATTCTGCCTCAAACCTGGATTCCTGACCTCCCTTCACCCTCACTTGGCAATCTTCATCCGAGGAGGGCGACACCCTGTTTGGTTCCAGCACACTTCTTACCTTTTCTGCACCAATCCCTCTCTTTTGTGGCCAGGTGAAGAAACTGCTGCATGCAGGAACAGAGGTCACATTTTGAGCATTAGATTTCGATTTAGTTGCCTTTGAAACCTTAAAAGCAGAATACAAAAATGATTTCAAACTGCAGCTTTCCTTCTATTTCAGCCTGAGACTTTAACTTTTCATGTCTGGCATCTAAATTGAGCTTGAAGTTTGCATCAGTGTCAGCTGTCTGATGTCAGGTCAGTTTAAAATGCACAATCATCTTGTGATGAGGATATAGAAGTTGTTTGGGCCGACTCTGAACCTGCTTATCATGTAGGCCTAACAAGATGAACACAACCATTTCCTCTACATCACCACTTATCAAATGCTTGTTGTAAAATGCTGATTAAACAAAGACGAGCTCAGTTCATATTATTTCTGTGTCTGCCTGGACTCTGATCAGCTGTGGAATTAGAGGTTAGTTCAGAGCCTGAAATCCACGCTGCGCTGTGATTATCCACCTGTGCAAACTACAGTGTGCAGCTTTAAGTGGCCATGCAACATCTCCCTTTTTTGAAAGCATTGTTTAGTTTAAGGGCAAAACATAAATTTCCCCTCAATCCAACAGAGCCAGAGTCATTTGGTTTAAGCAGACTGACTATGCAGCTGAAAAAGTCGACAGATAAAACATGGCAAGTATGTTTGGAAACAGAATAATAATTATTACCTTCAGTATGCGACATCTGGAGACCATGTGAGTCTTCAGTTTTTAGATATTTTTTATAATCTGCTCTGACATCAATTAAACAGAATTCAAACAGCATGTCATCTCTGTGGTGTCTGGCTCAAAGATAATTCCTACATGTTCTTGGGCTGGGACCAGACAGATTTCTTTGGGACATTGTAATTTTAATTTTCCTTCTTTTTTTAACCAAGAAAAGAACAGCCTTGTGTTGAATGGTGAATGAATAAAGCATAAGTCATTTAAAGGATAAGTGTCTTTTTTTTCAACCTGGACCTTATTTCTAGGAGTATATTCGTGCATTTACTCATCGGTAAAGTTTTTGCATCACTTTGAGTCCTGTAAAATGGCGATAATGGGGCAGCCACTATATAAGACATTATCTGCAGCAAAACTCTTTGATTTTCGCCAATACTTTAAGTAGAATGAACGAGTACTATTGTCCTGTGAGTCCAGATTTAACTTTCCGTTAGTTATCAGGGTGTTCTCCTCACTTTTTGGGGCCGCGCTTTCACGATGCGTGCTTCTGTAGTACAGCTGAGACGAGCAGTTCGCTACCCAGACAACAACAAAAACACAATCTGCGAAACTCTGAACTCACGGGACAATAGTACTCGTTCGTTCGTTCATTCTACTTAAAGCATCGTTGAAATTAAGGAGTTTTACTGCAGATAATGTTTTATACAGTGGCTGCCCAGTCTCTGCCATTTTACAGGATGTCCACTGATGGGGGAGTGAACGTAATATCTTCCAAAGGACTCAAAGTGGTGCAGAAACTTTACCGGTGAGTAAATGCACATATATACTCCTAGAAATAACGTCCAGGTTGAAAAAAAAAAAGAAAGTTATCCTTTAATTTTTTTTTTTTTTTTCCCCTTTATTTAAATTCTTCTAAGTCTTGAAAGAAGCAACTGCCACTACAAGAAAGTTAAAGCAACCCTTACCGATCTTGCATTTCAGAAAGCACAGCAAGATAATTTGAATATAAACAGTCCAGCCTCACTCCTTAGACACACCCACCCATTCCCTCCGCCTCCCAATGCAGAAGCAAAGGTCAGACAGGCAGGGCCCTTGGCCAATCCTAGGGGTGCAACCCACTTCAAGGATTGGTTGGAGTTTTCATTGAACATTTAGAGATTGGAATAATATTTTTGTTTTTATTAACGATGGGTCTGTCTGGTATTTCAGAGTTCCATTACCTCATACATAGCATTTTACCCTTTTATAAAAAATATTGTAACAATGCAACATCAGTAAGTGTTGCTTTTACTTTATCAGGTTCACCTAGCTAGCACCGGGTTGGACTCCTTTTTACCTTCAGCACTTCCTTAATTCTTGGAGTCATAGATCCAACAAGTGTTGGAAACATTCATCAGAGATTTTGCTCCATATTGACATGATAGCATCACACAGTTGCTGCACACCCATGATGAGAATCTCCCGTTCCACCACATCCCAAAGCTGCTCTGTTGCGAGTGTGACATCCCATACCCACTGTAGATGTGGACGATACAGTAGGTACAGAAAGTATTATTGCAGTTTTATTGCAGCCATTTGCCGAAATCAAAAAAGTTCATTTTATTTCTCATTAATGTCACTCAGCACCCCATCTTGACAGAAAAAAACAGAAGTGTAGAAATTTTTGCAAATTTATTAAAAAAGAAAAACTGAAATATCACATGGTCATAAGTATTCAGTAGCTTTGCTCAGTACTGAGTAGAAGCAGCTTTTGAGCTCGTACAGCCATGAGTCTTCTTGGGAATGATGCAACAAGTGTTTCACACCTGGATTTGGGATCTTCTGCATTCTTCCTTGCAGATCCTCTCCAGTTCTGTCAGGTTGGATGGTGAACGGTGGTGGACAACCATTTTCAGGTCTCTCCAGAGATGCTCAGTTGGGTTTAGGTCAGGGTTCTGGCTGGGCCAGTCAAGAATGGTCCAGAGTTGTTCTGAAGCCACTCCTTTGTTATTTCAGCTGTGTGCTGAGGGTCATTGTCTTGTTGGGAGGTGAACCTTCGGACCAGTCTGAGGTCCTGAACTCTGGAAGAGGTTTTCTTCAAGGATCTCTCTGTATTTGGGTGCATTAATCTTTCCTTCAATTACAACCAGTCGTCCTGTCCCTGCAGCTGAAAAACACCCCCATAGCATGATGCTGCCACCACCATGCTTCACTGTTGGGATGGTATTGGGCAGGTGATGAGCAGTGCCTGGTTTTCTCCACACATACTGCTTATAATTAACTCCACAAAGTTCAATCTTGGTCCCATCAGACCAGAGAATCTTATTTCTCACAGTCTGGGAGTCCTTCATGTGTTTTTTGGGAAACTCTATGCGGCTTTCATATGTCTGCACTGAGGAGAGGCTTCCGTCGGGCCACTCTGCCATAAAGCCCCGACTGGTGGAGGCTGCAGTGATGGTTGACTTTGTGGAACTTTCTCCATCTCCCTGCTGCATCTCTGGAGCTCAGCCATGGTGATCTTTGGGTTCTTCTTTACCTCTCTCATCAAGGCTCTTTTCCCATGATTGCTGAGTTTGGTTGGATGGCCGGGTCTAGGAAGAGTTCTGGTCGTCCCAAACTTCTTCCATTTAAGGACTATGGAGGCAACCGTGCTCTTAGGAACCTTTAGTGCTGCAGAAATTTGTTTGTAGCCTTGTCCAGATCTGTGCCTCACTACAATTCTGTCTCTGAGGTCCTTGGGCAGTTCCTTTGACTTCATTTGCTCTGACATGCACTATGAGCTGGAGGGTCTTATATAGACAGGTGTGTGCCTTTCCTAATCAAGTCCAAATAGTTTAATAAAACACAGCTGGACTCCATTGAAGGAGTAGAACCATCTCAAGGAGGATCAGAATATATGCATATGAGTTAAATATGAGTGTCACTGCAAAGGGTCTAAATACTTATGACCATGTGATATTTCAGTTTTTCATTTTTAATAAATTTGCAAAAATTTCTGCATTTCTGTTTTTCCTCTGTCAAGATGGGGTGCTGTGTGTATATTAATGAGAATTAAAATGATTTTTTTTTATTGTAGCAAATAGCTGCAGTGAAACAAAGAGTGAAAACTTAAAGGGGTCTGAATATTTTCCATACCTGCTGTATATGCTATATAATATGACCAAAATGTGCAAAGATAAAAAATAGTCTGTACCAGTTGGTGCAACCTTGTAATCATGAAAGGCTACAGAAAATGATGACTGCTCTATGGGGGACAACGGTTCAGACTCAAATCCCAAGTGACTGTGTTCAAGCATTCCACACCAATCTGAGAGCTGGCCTTTGTCAAACAAACACACACTCACAGTCTTGCTCATGCTCAGTTTTAAACAGATAGGAAGAGGAAGAGGAGCAGCTAGCTGCCGCCGTCATTAAAGGAATGGTCGACATAAAGGGAAACGTGTTGAATATGTTGATTCTTGTGTCTGCATACTAAAAAAGAAGCTTATTAGCTTAGTATAGCACTAAGTGTGGAAGGAAACAGCCAGTCCAGGGACGATAACACATGCACACCACCTTATTTAGATATTGCTAATTCATGTTACGCACTAGTTTGGCTCCAGCTGTCCATGTTATGCTCTGTGATAAAAATTCATCCCAAAATATGAAATAATTTCTTTAAATGCACGTCAGTTTCATTATTAGAAAACTGAATCTATGGGTGAATGGCCCCTGCTAAAACAAAAAGTTAGGCCAAGTTAAGTTTAGCCAAGTTTTCCAGCCAAACAAAGTCAAACTTTTATTTGACGTGTTTCCATCAGCACAACAGAGGCGACATATAGTACGTTTTAGTGTTTTTTTTCCATGTGGACGAATGAAAATCCACTTTCTCCTACCGTAGAGGCCCCGCTGCCCACATTCACTGCTCTCACCATGAAAGAGTCTCTTTACAGCTTCGACTGGATGTGACCAGAGTTTACTGTCTTAGGTGTATTAGCCTCCCTCTGTGTTCAGTCACAGGGGCTTGGGGAGAACTGTAGCCTTTTTATAAAGAGATTTTGCTTTTTTTGTTGTTATTCAGCTAAGATAATTTAACCCCTCAGCCTCAGGGCAAAGATCTTTAAACCAGCTCAAGTGTTAATGATGATATAATCCTGGGTAAAACTTTTAAGTTTCCTCTGTTCTCTTTTTTTCTTGCTTCTTTTTCTGTATAAACAAATTTAGAAACAGGGGTGGATATGTGAAGTTGCCAGCTTTTTCTTTAAAACTTGTAGGAAAATACTGTTGTGGACAAACTGAGAGTGAGTGAAAGGTGAAATACTGAAGAGGAGAACTTTAAGCTTTATTTCTAAGGTAGCCATAGCACACACTCAAACATGATCAAGTTATGACTAATTATGTTTTTCCTCCCATTTAGTCCAGTTAAAACTAGGAATAGGCCGATACAAACTTTGTTTGGCCGATACAACACTGATATTTTTCATCAGCCTCAGTCAATAGCCAATACAACCTGCCGATATTCGACCCAAATATTAATATAATGAAGGACAAAATGAAAACTAATTTTGAAAACTCTTTTAATATAAAAACGAAACAAAGCACTTTCAATAAATATGTAAAAGAGGAATGGTGCACTTGTATCCGAATATTAAATAGAAACATTAAACTTATAATGAATTTATTTTTTTAAAAAGAAACAGTGCAAAAAGAAACTTGTAACAATATCAAGAACAAACATTAAACATGTAATATCTACATAAAAAAAACTGCTGCCTATATAGATGCCGGTCTGTAAATAATGCCGAGGGAGTGTATTGGCCAGCACACCTGACGCATCACACTGCAAAGACTCAAATCTTAGCAAGTATATGATCATAATATCTCCTCACACTCAAAAAGACAAAATTACTAAGAGAAACATTGCAGTAAGAAATAAGATCTTGTTTTAAGGCAATGCATCTTATTTCAAGAAATCTTATCAAGAAAATTTAGCTTGTCCCATTGGCAGAATTTTTTATTTATTTATTTCATTTTATTATCATTTTATTATTATTATTATTATTATTTGCTTATTACAAGCAAAAAAAAAAAAACACTTTTTTCACTAGTTTTAAGAGTGAACAAGATTTTTTTTTTGCATGTAATCAACAGAAAAAAGTTTTGACAATTGGACAAGCAAAATATTCTTGATAAGAGTTCTTAAAATAAGATGCATTGTCTTAAAACAAGATCTTATTTCTTACCGCAATGTTTCTCTTGAAGTAATTTTGTCTTATTTTGAGTGTGATGATATATTTTTACTAGAAATATACTTGCTAAGATTTGAGTTTTTGCAGTGTGGCCGATGCCAGTACCAGCAAAAAATGCAAATATGGGCCTAAATGTATCGATGTAACAGTCTATCCTTATAAAAGAACAATTATTTTCCTCTCCGGACTGCCTTTAACACCCTCTTTTGGCTTTGAAAAAAGGTTTTGATTACATTTTATTGAATAATGGTGCCTCTTAAGAAATTCCCTTCAGACTTTTCTTGCTGTCTGATTTCATTCACTGACTGTTCAGAGAAGTCCCAAAGTGGACTGTTTTCAATCAAATAATATTCGCATATCAGCCAAACACATCTGGCTTCTGGGAGACTTTCAGGAATATTTTAGCATTTACTTAGATTATAACAATAGATCAAAGTTATGGAGGGTTATTTTTTCAGTTTATGAACATTTCAGATTCTCTCAGCAGTGCACATGATTCACACCATTTCTAGCCATCATATCTCTGCTGTGAATGGCTTATACATCAAGTCTGTCAGCACGGCAGGACCTCAGGAGCTCTCATCCTTCACCTGTAAAATTAGCAGTTTCGTGTCGTCTACTCCAGCTGGAAAATGAGAGTCTGACATCTTTCATTTTTGCTGTACTACCACCCTTTGTCTTAAAGCTCCTTTTTCCTGAAGAGCTCAGACCTCTCTGATTGGTCAAAGAAGCATGCGAAGACAGCTGCTCATTCTTTGTATTAAGGTGTTTAAAACTAACCACAAGGCAGGCACTCTGCTAATGTGTTCATGGTGATGGAGATAAGAGGAGGAAAAGCTTTGATTTCCAGTGAGGCATTTCAGAAAGGGTTTTTGGGAATTTTGTGGGATGAACTAAATATGTTTGAAGATCTACTGTATGTGACACAAAAATCTTTATAACGCATTTAATTTGCTGTCAGAGTTTTGATTCAATCCAACCTTCATGTTAGTTATTAGTGGTCATGTTCTCTTTACAGGGGAAGTTATTTTTTTTTCAATCTGGACCTATTTTCTAGCATGAAATATGTTCATTTACTCACCCAGACAGTTTTCGTACAACTTGAATTCCTTCGGGAGATATTTAGATCCACTCCAGATCAGCGTACGTCCAATATAATGGAAGTAATGGGGCAACAGCGCAGCAGCCTCTAAATAATCTTCCACAAACTCCTTCATTTCACCAATGTTTTGTTACGAAACATTGGTCGCCCAAGAGTGAATTCCAATTCCTGCCTTAACCCTCAATCTCAAAAATGTGCACTCCCCGCAAAGTGCAAGTGCTGTCCCGACTCTCAAAACGTTAAGTTGAGGGGCAAGTTTGAGGGCTGAATCGCCCTCAATAGGGGATTATCACGCTTACCGGAACTTCCCAGTATTTGGACACTTCCTCTTCCGGGCCATGTTAACAACAGCCGTTTCTGCTCTGTTATACTGTTTAAATCGTATAAACTCCAAACATATTTAAGCTTTCATTCCAGACTGAAGTGATACTGGATCAAAAGCTGGATCAAAGCGATCGATTCGCCGCGGTGAAGGGCCGAACTTTATAATAAAACACACGTTTGTTTGTCGCCGGTGGGGCACAACACCGCACGACACCGGCACTTCACAGCATGCTAGCATTAGCCAGCTAGCGTTTACTGACGTGCTTAACATTGTGAGTCTTAAAACACACAAACATCTAAAAAATCAGGTGTGTACCTCCCTGTTTCCAGTGGAACAACTGGGGACTGGCAAAAAAAGGAGACGCTTTCAGATGCTTGTGTGTTTTCAGCCGCACAAAGTTAGGCACGTCATCGAGCTGGCTACTGCTAACCTGCTAACAATAGTCCGCCAGCTACTACTCTGTTAAACTTTGTAAATCTGATAAACGCCAATGCCAAGTTTTTATTCCAGACTGAAGTGATGCTAAGGAAGAAGTGGATCAAAACGACCGATTCGCCGCGGTGAAGGACTGTTTGTTTGTAGCCGGCAGTCTGCACAGTCGTGTTGGCAGGCTAGCATTAGCCAGCTCGATGACGTGCCTAACTTTGTGCGGCTGAAAACACACAAGCATCTGAAAGCGTCTCCTTTTTTTGGCAGTCCCCAGTTGTTCCACTGGAAACGGGGGGGTACAGACCCGATTTTCAGATGTTTGTGTGTTTTAAGACGCACAATGTTAAGCACGTCAGTAAACGCTAGCTGGCTAATGCTAGCATGCTCTGAAGTGCCGGTGTTGTGCCCCACCGGCGACAAACAAACGTGTGTTTTATTATAAAGTTCGGCCCTTCACCGCGGCGAATCGATCGCTTTGATCCAGCTTTTGATCCAGTATCACTTCAGTCTGGAATGAAAACTTAAGTATGTTTGGAGTTTATACGATTTAAACAGTATAACAGAGCAGGAACGGCTGTTGTTAACATGGCCCGGAAGAGGAAGTGTCCAAATACCGGGAAGTTCCGGTAAGCGTGACAATCCCCTATACTGACATTATCCGACACCACCCTTGTGAGTAAGGGTTACCCAGAATGCAAGCGGCAAAGAAGGCGAGCTACAAATCTTAAGTATTTTCTTTGTTAATGGAGATATAAATATTACGAAAACCATTGTATTATCTTAGTTTAGGCTCATGTTATGGATTAGTTACCTCATTGTTACATAATATTTATTTTTATTGTACAATCTTTTGTCAATAGCAGCCAGTTGCGATTGTTTAAGTTAGTTAACGTTACAAAATGGCTGTTTGTCTTGGTGCTAATGTTACTGTTTCATCAAGATAGCAGCCTGTATAACGTGCTTGTGCCGATAATGGTATAAGACGACTGGGCTGATGTCATCTCCTGTAGCTGCAGTTATCTAATGATAGTTCTGTTTCATTCCTTCATGACTCCCAGTGGCAGTTAACAAAGTGGATATGTCTCCTCGCGCTCCCTCGCAGGTCAAGTCCTAATGACAACAAAGTCAAACAGGTGGCGTGTCGGCCAGCTGGCTGGCCGTCATCCAGGAATTCACAGGACCACAGTTACCCACGTAACTTTAGTGATAGCCGGTGTTTACCATAAAATAAGCCTAAATATGTGGTGACAGCTGAATATGTCCATGGTGGTGTTATTCATACAGACTATTGCATGATAACCTGGCAGAAGGAATGATTGACAGATAGTCCACAACAATTTAAAAAAACATGGACCTTATGGAGCCGTGAATGATAGCTGCGTTTGTGGCTGATGATTAAACAGGCAGGGTTAACAATGTAAATAAATGTAGATAAAGTAAATGCTTCTTCTTCTTCGTCTTCTTCAGAATTGACAGACTGAACGCCGCTTTGACGTAATGCTGCCCCCCACAGTTTGAAGACGTATCTGCATTAAAGGGGTGTCGCATTTCTAAGTCACAAAATAGCCCTTAATGGGGGGGGCAGGCAGACGAACCGCCTCCCTCCTTTTTTTTTGTTTGTTGTTTCACAACAAACAACCCCTCCCCCCGGCTCCCCCTCCCCCTCCCACCCCCCCCTCCCCAAAATATTTTTTTCTACTTTTCTCTTCACCACCTTCCTCCCATCTCCCATCCCTCCTTTCTTTTTTCTCCCCCTCTTTTTTTTTCATTTTTTCCTCTCTTCCTACTTTTTCTCCCTTTTCCCCTTCCCCCTCCCCCCCTCCTCAGAAACAAATATCTCCTTCCCCCCCTGCGCTCCTCTCCTCTCCTCTCCCCTCCTCCCCCTCCCTCCTTTTCCACATTTTTTCCCCCCCAATTTTTCCCCCCCCGCTTTTTTTTTTAATTTAAAATTCCTTTATTATCCCCAAAATTTTTTTTTTTTTTTTTTTTTTTTAATTTTATTTTTTTTTGGAAATTTTGTTCTTTCATTCTTACACCCCCAAACGACCTTGGAGGTTTTTTTTTTAAAAATTATAGCTTTTAACAAAAATGTTCCATATTCAACCTTTAACACTTGGTTTTGAGGGCTACTAAAATTGAGGGGTGAGCTTGAGGGTAAGATAGGAATTGGAATTGGCCCTTAGACTCTCCTGCATGACTTTACTCAATAAGAACAGTTCCCAAGCAAAAAAAGGGACTTTGGGACCAGATCCCAGGCTTGTATCTTGAGCAAATCCAGATGCACAGATGATGAAAATGCATCAGAATGTGCCAAAATTCACAAACCACAATCTTCCCAGATTTAGAAACTATTGTTTGTGTCAAGCTGGACAAACACGTGCAAATATTTAGCCACAACAGTTCTTTAAATGTGAGTCCTTCTGTACGTCAAATGGGTAAAGTAACTAAAATCTACTGGATTATTGTGAATACTGTTGGCTGGGAGTAAAGATTGACTCCATGTTGGTGGAGCAACAGCTAAACCACAAACAAATCAACATTCATCAAGGGGACTGCTTTGGGCTTTATTGTGACTTGCTGACAGAACCAGTTGTTTTTATTACCTCAGCTTGCCTATAGAGGCCGTAACAATCCTTCATCTGTGTCTTTCACCACCTAAGAACTCTATCGGGTTTACTCTTCCCTCGTCCTTCAGAGTCCCGCCTCTTCTTTCCACCATGTGGGCTGGAAGCAACCTTTCATTCAGAATGAGAAAGCACAAGGTGTCCCTCCTCTATTAATCTTGTCATGACACTTATTAATTGATTTTATTGGCAGAGTATCAGCTCCTGGTGCTGCTTTCAGTCCAGTCACCAGAGTCTGAGTCACTCCTCCATCACCCTCAGCTCAGTTTTCCTCTCTCTCAGCAGCCACCGCATTCCCGATCAGCATCTCTCTCCCTTTTCCTGTCCCTCGGCCTGATGTGTTACGTCGGTGGGAGGAAGGAGGATCGAGTGTCTACCGTTCCTCCCATCACCTGTGAAATTTCAGAGCCAGGCCATGGTGAAAGGGGGTATTGTGTCCCCCTGACGAGGAATGCCCTTGCGTTGCTCGTCAAAGAAAAGGCTTCATTTGGCCAGGAATTTGGAGGCATCTCGAGAAGTGTAGGGCAGATTTTCTCGGGGGTTGGAATGGGACCATGAAGGCCTTCATGAGGCTGGACAGAAAGACTGGCCTTCGATCTCTCTCATAAGCCTACTGTTAGTTTGAATATCCATGATAAAAAAAAAAAAACATCCTCTGTAGGGCCAGAACTGGTCTCGCTTTGGGAAATCTTTATGAACAACAGTTTATGAACAATAACCCTGTTGAAGATTAGAGTCATTTCAATTGAAAATTAAAAAAAAAAAAAAACTTCATACTTCTTCAGGCTGTATTTTTTAGCTAATATATTTTGGTTGATAGAAGCTGAAGTTAAAAGTCTGACCACACATACGGTATTTTGAAATTTCACCTGAGTGCAGCAGCAGTTCTTATTCCATATGATTAGGCTGACATCTGCTGGTAGGCGGCTGCAGATTATGGACAGAGAAAGGCTCTCTGCTACCATTGTCGTGGATAAAATTGACCACGGAGGAAGAATGAGAATTACTCAGAAATGGTCTAGTGGTAGAAGGTCGACACCTCAGGTTTATTAATGATAAAGAGTAACAGAATCCATCCTAAGGAGAGGTAGAAGACCCCTCCTTGTTTCACACAACAACCTTTATAGTATACAATCGCTCCACCTAGTACAGGCTTTTATTTTAGATCAGACCATCTATGGTGTTTGATAAGCACAGACACATCATGGCCCATATCAAATCAAATCAATGTCATAGCTATAATAACATTATCTTAAGCCCTCATTACTTTAGCAAAACAACACCTGCTCTCAGTCCATTACTTTTAATGACCCTTTGGTGAACTATAGTTGCACAGCTTATATTGTAGACTTTTAGGATTAAGAAATCCACTACATTATGAGGTTTTAGGCTTAAAGATCTAGGACTGTCTAAGCAACTGGCTCATTGCTCTGGCTGTATGTGAGCATGCAAAAGACTGGATAAGTAGGGTGGTGAAATGTTTGGAACCCAACCAGGGCGTTCAGGTCAGCAAACCAACTCTTGTTGGAAGTCCCCAGAGCCAGGTACAAGCTTTGGGGTGATGGGGGCGTTCTCGGTCGCTGGGCCCAGACTCTGGAACAAACTGCCTCCTGACATGCGCTCTATAACAGACTTTGGCTTTTTTAAAGCCAGGCTCAAAACGCATTTATTCAGACTGGCTTTTAACACACAGTAACGTGGTGATGATATAGGCCTATTTTTTATATCTTATTTGTATTTATTTGCTTATTATTTTCTTTATGCTGTTTTTATTCTCTCTCTATAATGATTTTATTGAAAGCACTTTGGTCACCTTGAGTGCTTTAAAGGGCTACATAATTAAAGTTGATTAATTGATTGATTAAAATGTCTTTGAAACTGTATTACTTGTGTTTAGTTTTAAACTAAGCCAGTGCCGATGGCCTGTGTTAGCATGTATTTTCCCAATCCTACCTTACATAGTCACATGTCTTAGACTTAATATGATGAAACAATTTAGAAGTTTTCCAATGAAATAATCAGTCAGCATTTTTTCTCTTTAAACCAATGGCAGTGTAAATATTAATTAACTTAAAGATATGTTTTATTGTTTTGTTTTGTTTCATAAAGATGCTTGTTGGCAGTTAAATTAGCTAGTGGTGCTCGATATTATCAGCCTGACATCGGTATCAGTCAATATTGACTTTAAACTGAATATCGATATCAGCCTGATATCGACCTGATATTGGCCGATGTTGCTTTGAAAATTTTTATTTGTTTAATTGGCAGGGACAGAGCATGTATCACAAAGAAAAACTTCTAAATATGCCATATTTAGCCAAAAGGCTAGTTTTCATTTGTTGCAATGAGGGCATGTGGGAATATCAAATTTTAAATAAAACACAAGCAATGTTACATCATTTTCAGCTTTAATATTTGTGTTGGTATCGGCAATGAAAAGCAGAAAATTATCTTTTTTTTGTCTTTTAACTGAAATAAGAAATTACATCTTTTAAATAATTACTGGAATATTAGTAGTAAGAGCTCTGTAGAACATTGGCCATTTCTCAGTAACATTGCAGCTATTTGACAAGTTATTGTTAAGTCTTCTAAACATAGAGTGAAAAGATGTTTGGGTACAAATAAAGTGCATAAAAAGATGAAGGAAGTCATAAACTGTTGGATGGAAAGACTGTGTGAAGGTATACGTACAACTGATGTGGCTGTAAGGGCAACAGTATAAACGCTTTTCATTTTGATGATAGGGTGAACTATTAATTGAATATCGATTGGATACAGAAAGTCAAAGATGGCTGCTTTAAGAAAACAATAGTAAAGACCTGTTGGGACAAAGAGGTAGCTACGCTCAATCTATAATCTGTAGTATAACTACAGTTTAGAAGGTAAGAGATGTGGAAAAGTTGTGGCAATCTATGAACTGATCATAACTTGGATAGACTAAGACAGAAGTAGAAATACTGTGGTGTACTTTATTTCAGTCAACGTTGAGTATACTTTCTTTTATAATTTTTCTCTCTGATGTGATGAAAATTTAGCTGCTGCTGGCTTGCCTGTTCAGAGGCATCCCGGTACACAACTGTTCTGGGATGCCCCTTGAAAGTGGTGGAAGAGAGAGGAAGATTATGGCCAAGCTCTCATCCACGTTGCAGGACCTCAAACAGCCTAGGAGAGCTCCTTCAGCTACAGACTGCTTCACCCAGAGTGTTCCTCACAGTCCAAACACACGCACGTTTGGCTGATTTGAGACTAAATTCTTACTGGGAGTGAGTAAGAGTCTGAATGTTTGTCTCTCTGTGTGATGGACTAGTTACAGCTCCAGCCTCCTTGCATTTAGGGATGGGCATATCGATACCCTGGAGCAGATTATTGCACTAAAATGTAATAGTAAATTTACCAAAACATAACGTCATCATGTTTTGGTAAATTTATTATTACAATTTTTATTTGAACATTGAATGAAATGATCTTAACCTGTACATATTTGATCATTTAAAGAAGTTTTAATTTAATTTTTGTTTCATTTACTCATCAGTATTGTTTTAAAACATTTCTTTCCACTACTGTTCTCAAGTTTTACTTATATTCAACATTGCTCTTGGATTCAATATATTATTACAAACTGTACAATCATGTAATTTTTAAAGGAAAAAAGTATCGGTATCAATATTGATGAGGAAGTACTCATGGTATTGGTACAGGAACAATTTTGGTATCGCCCTTGCGACTCAGCATTTAATCCCTGATCTTGAGAAAGATGACAAGATAAATTAGCCCCAAAACATGTGAGTTCGGCCGCTTCCCTAAATAGGAAACCTGAATGAACACACTTTTGAAAATGAAAATAATTTTAAGATGTGGCGCAGTCGAACAACTGCTTTGGTAAAAGCTACCGTAAATCCACCAGAAGAAGAAGAAGCAACCGGAAGTCTGTTTGTTTACACGCTGCTGCCTGAAAAGTGGGTATGATATGAAATGCGCTTCTGAATTTCGTTTTGTTGTTGTTGTTCCAGCAGTCTTAGCACTCTGCTCGATGTTATACTTGTACTGACTTTTAGCTTCATTTATTCACCAGAAGAAATTGAGCATCACATGTTACCAGTCGCTGTCATGTTGAGTTAGCTTCAGCGTTAGCAAAATAGCTAATTCATTGTGGGATGTTGTAGGCGATTTAGCTTTCCTTTGATGATCGATAATTGACCAGTTAAAACATGACTAAAGATACTTTAAAATCACCAGCTTTTTTTTTAATTCAGCATTTTTTTTTAATTAAATGGTTTGTTATAATGACCTAATCTCCACCTTTACATAGTCTACATCAGACAAATCTTGGATATCTTTGCTAACTGATCATTTCTGTCACTGACACAAAGCAAGCAAAAATAATCAGTGTTGTAACTTGCTTTTCTCTGCCGGCTGGCTCAGAGGGAAAGGGACATGACTGAAGACGTGGTCCAGACTAACTGCAGTAAAACGCTGCTTGTCCGCCACCTGCCAGCCGAGCTGAGCCAGGATGAGAAGGAGGACCTGCTGAAGTATTTCGGAGCCGAGTCAGTTCGGGTCTTCTCAAATCGAGGTCGTCTGGTAGGTTATTGCTCCACTGATGTCCTGTGAGCTTCTGAAACGACTTTAAGCTGCCAGTCTGATCAGATGTGTCCATCTCCACAGAAACATGCAGCTTTTGCAACATTTGGGAGTGAGAAGCTGGCAGCAAAGGTGGGCGCTTATTCAGGTGGTGATTGGTTATTTTGCTGCAGATGATGATGATGATGATGATGCTTACTGAATCTATTGTAGGCTCTCAGCAGGCTCCATCAGCTAGAGATTCTGGATCAGACTCTTGTTGTGGAGTTTGCGAAAGGCCAAGATAACATCACAGTTTTAAAGGACCCACCAGTGTTGGACAGGTATGTTGGCTGACAAAACCCCACATCCTGCACAGAACTATCATTTCATTCTGGTCTTAATTATGTGGCTGTTTCTTCTCCGAGAATGAGATCCTTATGTACTTTATTCATCCCCTTGGAGGGAATTCAAATTCACCTGCAGCTTTCAAATGTGCACATATTTAAAGTAGGACAAGTAATTAAAATTAAATAAGTTTAGCAGTAAAAGATTTGAGACATATAAGAGTAATCGTTGTGGCCATGGGAACAAAGATTTTCTGAACCTCTCAGTCATGCAGCCTCTCTCTCTCTTCCATCCCCTCTTTTCCACAGTGGCAAACAAGTCAAAGCAGAGCAGAAGACACAGGAGAGCAAACAGCCAAAAATCCCTCTAATAGACACCAGCGTTGCCCCGAGCCTTGGGTAAGAATGGAAGCATGTTGTCAATTTAAATGCCTCATGTTGTTGTTTTTCTATTTCTTTGAGTTGAAAAGAGACCGTGTCACATTCTGCCTTAGTTGTCCCTTTGCCTGTAGTGTAGAGTGGATACAAAAAAATGTACACATCCCTTCTATAAAAGCAATGGTTCATAAAGAGATTTTCCTTTCTTTGTAAAAGGTGTCAGGAAAGAGAAGGTTTACAAAAGAATTTTAATGCAGTCATCAAATTATGGAGAAAAGAGTCATGATAAAGAGCTGGGTGTCTATTCCATAAACTAATCGGGCAAGATGAAAACTTCTCAGGGAGGCCAAAATACTCATTGAAAGTGAACTGCAGGAATTTCTGGTATTCTACACGTGACAATAATCTCTATCAATCAATCGTCAGTATGTCTGTTTTTTTGTAAAAAAAAAAGTCTTCCATCTTCCAGTCCTATGCCACAGTCCAAACATCCAAACTTGGCTACAATTTACAAAAAACAAACACAAAACAAAATGAAAAAAACATCAAGTTTCCCGAAATTATGTTTGACGAGACCAAGGTTGGACTTTTTGACCACATTTCCAAAAGAAAGAACACTTTATATCATCAGAAGTGCATCATACCCACAGTGAAGCACGGTGGTGGCAGTGTCATGCTTTAGGGTTGCTTTTCTTCAGTTGGAACTGGAGCTTTGGTCAAGGCCATTTTTGACCCCAAGCTTTTAGATATCTGCTAGAAAGCTGAAGATGAGGAGGAATTTCACTCCAAGTTGGCATCCAGACCAACAAAGGAACGACTTCACGTGAAGAAAATGAAAGTTTTGGAACAGTCTAGACCAGGGCTACTTGATTCGGTTCTACAAGGACCTCAGTCTAGCAGGTTTTCCATGTCTCCCTCCTCCAACACAAGTTAATGAGTCATTATGCAGAGCCTGATTGGCTGTTGGATCTTTTTCATTTGAGTCAGGTGTGTTAGAGCAGGGAGACGTGGAAAACCTGCTGGATTGCAGCCCTCGTAGGACCGAATTGAGTAGCCCTGGCCTGGACCTCAATCTGACTGAAAATCTGTGCGTTGACCTGACAAGGTCTGTTCACAAGAGATCTCCTCACAATCTGACAGATTATAAATATTCCCAAGTCAAGATGTGTCGTGCTGATCGCCTCCTGATAAACCGAACGCTGTAATTTAATCAAAAGGTGCTTCGGCGAAGGATTCGTTTCAGGGTGCCCACACTTATGCAACCAGCTTATGGTAGGCTTTTTAATTATTTCAGAGTTATGAGGGTTATAAATCAGATTAAAGGTGGAAAAAGGTTGGAAGGAATTTATTGTGGTTTCATTTTTAACATAAACCAGGTATTTTTAACAACAGTTTGCACATTTTTATACCCACTGCAAATCGTGTGTGCCCCAAACTACTCTTATAGTAGAGCAGTACACAGGGTTTGTGATGTTATAGCCAGTCAGAAGCAGAGTGAGGCAGGTAACAACTCACCCGCTAACAAACTAAACTAAACCAAGGCTCTGAAAGGGATTCAACAGAATTTGGCCTGTTCTGTTTTAGACTTCATGTTTAGGTTGATCTTTTTTCTTTTATTTGTCATTCTGAATTTTTCTCCAGAATGTGATGAATTTGATTTATATTATTTATTTAAGCCATTATTTGTAATATTTCTTGTTAT
The DNA here is from genome assembly GCA_023101725.1 of Atherinomorus stipes. Lineage (NCBI taxonomy): Eukaryota > Metazoa > Chordata > Actinopteri > Atheriniformes > Atherinidae > Atherinomorus > Atherinomorus stipes. The sequence continues at coordinate 117,121 of JALJCO010001824.1, read as the reverse complement.
TATTCTCATATTTTGTGTGCTGTTTTTATGAAAGAAAATGCAGTGAAAAATTTCCATCCATTCGTGTCCTGTTGCAAATTTCCCCGAACCTCTGACCTTCAGTGGAGAGCAGATATGGACCTGTGAAAACTGAGTTGGAGACGGTGGAGGCTTTAGACGGTCACGTATGCATGTTGGACACTTGCTCTTCGACACTCGTCACCGTGTAGTCGGTTTGCTTCCTGGAGGAGAATCTGAGCGCTGAGTCGGGGGTCTGTCGCTGAGCTGTCAGAGGACTTGTGTCCAATTAGATGTCCAGGCTGCCAGTGCGAGCCTGACAGGCTGTCTGTCTTTCCAGTTGGTGGGACCAGGTGGTCTTTGATACTCGCTGCAGTAGTGACAGTCTGCATGTCTACGTTCTCTTGTGCTGAGCGCTGTGTCTTTTTTAAAATCCAGTCTAACAACGTTAACTCGAGGCCGTTTTCCTGCTCAGATTATCAGATAGAAAAATGTTATTGGCTTGGTTTTGTGGTTACAGGAAGCAGTAAGGCACTGCAGAAGTGCTATTATTGTTGACATAATTTTTCCTGGTACTGTCTTGTTGTTTTGTTTTTGTTATGAAAATGAGGTGTTTAGCTTTAGTTATTCTTCATCTGTGTTTGAAATGAGTGTTTTTTAGGACTATGTGTCGAGTTTGAGGCAGTTTTACACCTTTCAGGGAAGGTTTTTTTGGACGTTTGTTCTGTAACATCTTTTTTTTTTTTTTCTTAGCACATCTCCGATTCTTTGAAACAGATCCATAACCAGTAAAGATAGACCGATACATCGGCCGGCCAATATTTTAGGCCGATATTTGCAGGATTTTTCGCTGGTATCAGCATCGGCTAATACTTTGGGTGTTTTGGACGATACCTGCACTCAGCATGATTTACAGACTTTTTTATATAAATATGTACTAGGAATGCACAATATAATCATCCCCCTTGTCGGTATCGGCCTATATCGGCCTTAAAACTGAGTATCGGACATTGGCCACCCCACCAATATTTAACCGATCAACCTGATGTTTCTAAAGTTTCTAAAAATCAAAAATTTCTTCAAAAACTTATTTTCTACAGACTTTAAAACTTCTAAAGACTAGGAGTGGGAAAAAATATCGATACACTGAAATATCGTGATATTTTCATATTTTGATATCATATTGACATTTAAAAACGCAGTATTGTGTATTTTACTAATCTAAAATACACTAAATCTCACAACATTTCAGAATTCGCAAAAATTTTTCGAAAAATTTTCATATGCGGATATCATAATGACAATTTAAAAACGTGGTATCGATCTATTTTACAAACAAAATCTCACATATTTCATCATTCTGTTACGAGATCTTGTGAGAATTCATGAAATATTGTGAGATTTTGTAACTGAATGCCAAAATCTTGCAAGATTTTGTAAGTAAAATAGATCGATAATGCGTTTTTGATATTGATTTGATATTGGCTTATGAAAATATTACAACATTTCAACGTTTTAACATTGGTATCGATATCGGTTATCGGCCACATGAGTTTTAAAAAATCTGCATATGGATAATCGGACAAAATTCCAATATCCTACATCCCTTATATGTACTGTTGTCCTCAAAATTATTCATAACCTCCAATTAAAGAAGTAAAAACACAGCTTTCATTGAAATAAGATGATATTGACAAAAGTAATAATAAATAAAAATTCTATAAAAATCATGACATTGATTTTGAATTGTGGTTCAACAGAAATATAAAAACCAAACACATAAAAAAAAAACTGATGGGGCTCTGTTGCTAAAATTTTGTTGAGCAACACTTTGATGCAATCAGGTGTTTTCTCTAATGTTCAGAAAGACGTCTACACCTGTTGACAGGTATGTTGGTCCACTTCATGGGAAAGGTGCTCTGATGTGGCTGGGACAGTTGTTTATTTTTATTTATTTTTTTATTATTATTATTTCCAACCACAATTGAAAAACAATATGTTATTTCACTAAATTAAAATTTTGTAATTTTTTTAAATTATTAGTTTTTTGTTATTTGAATTACTATTGTGAATTTTTGCCTTTTCTTTAATTGGAGGGTATGACTAATTTAGAGGATGACAATGTGTGTGTGTGTATGTAATATCTGAAATAGAATAAAAATAAAATATAAATATATAACGGCCAGCTCCTTTGTTTCTATATCTTTATTAGAATTTATACAACCCATAAATGACTGCTTTAGATGCTGTTGAATACTCTGACATTTTCTCTTTTGTAGTCTTTCTTTCTTACTCTTTTATTACGTGACAAAGTGTCTGGAACCTCAATTTCTCTGAAGGAACTTCCTAACGGGATAAATAAAGTGGTCTGAAGTCTGAACGTGATTGGCTGATCAGGTATTCGTGTTAAGCTGTTGAACAGGTGGAACTTGAGTCTGTTCAGGCTCTCTGCTGTTCTCAGAGATTTCTTCGTGCATTCAGCCTGAATGCTCTCAGATGGCGTCTACACCATATTTACAACAGAAACATTCACCCGTCTGAGCCATTTGTTTCCCTTAATCTTTCATCTGAAGTCATCGTTCAAGAATCTTGTTTGAGTCAGTTTGGGAGGAACAGGACTGTGAGGTGCAGAGGTTTTTGTATTCCAGGCAGCTGCAGTTTGCCTTTAACATTTATTTTTTGTTCCCTCTCTAAATCCTCTAGGTTGAAATTTCAGTCAAATCCCACCTTGAAATATTTATATCCACCACCCTCCAACAGCATTCTGACAAATATAACACACGCCCTCTTGAGTGTGCCCAAGTTTTACGTTCAGGTGAGTAAATGCAGCTTCTCCGCTGTTATTTCATCCTTGATATGCAGATGTGGAGGATCTTTGTGTTTCTGAATCTTTTATTCTCTCCTTCTTATTCTGTTTTAGAAAAGTAGTCATGTAGAAAAATGCTAATGTGAAGGATATCTGGCGTCTATATTCAGTCTGCAAAATATTAAGTGATTCTGGAATAAGTGTCCCTGAGGTTCCCGAGCGCTGTCCAAGCTTTAAAGATCAGACGGCAAACATTTGCCTTTTAGATTTCAATTTGGGGAGCAAGTATTAATAATAAAACATAAGTGGGAGGCATGAGTTATGGGTTTAACATTTCCCTCGGAGCGCCGCAGCCTGGAATTTCTCTGCGGTTTCCTGCGTCGGCATCTGGGTGGTGCTGGTGTATCACAGAAGCCCCCCAGCCTCAGTCTGCTCTACACGTGGAGTCATAGGCAGCGGGTGTGACGGTTCATTCAGTCCTCATACCGGTTTTTTAAACTCTCCAGGTCCTTCATCTGATGAACAAGATGAACTTGCCGTGTCCTTTCGGCCCCGTCACAGCCAGACCACCCATGGTAAGCTTCTGCACAGGATGGTTGGAGACAGAAATAGTCCAAGTAGGTAGGAGACGGTCATTTTGGTCGCGACCTAAACAGACAAATTTCAGATATTTAACTTTATATGGGGAATTTTGTCTTTATTAAATTTCTTCTTTGATCATGTAGTCCTGATCCAGTCCTCATTTTTTCATATCTGATGTGTTTTAAAGTGGTTTTGATCAGCAGTTCTCCAGCTTTCTGAAGGTCTTTCTAAGTTTTCCTTTGGACATTTGCTGCTTTTTCACTCATTTTCAGTCCTTGTACCTGATTATTTTCAGATAAATATATTTTTTCTTTGTCCAAACTGACTTTGTTGCCTTTTTTACCTCAAGGATGAAGCAGGGTCGTGTTTACACAACATAACTTGAAAAAGAACCATTTTTAAATTGGATCTTGAGGCTCTTTTTGTTACTTGCAGCGACACATGATTTGTTTGTATTTTTTGTTGCGTCTCTGGAAAACATCAAAGATGACAAAGTCTGACAGACATGAAACTGGACTCTGCAGCAGCTAGGTGATTCCTGAAGAGGTGAAAACGTGGTGTATGTGCAAAACCCTGAACCAGGACCTGAGAGATGCATCTGGACCTGCAGCCAATCATGCAGCCCCATCAGAAATTGCCTCATTCTCAACGTTTTTTTTTTTTTTTTTTGGGGGGGGGGGATTCGATATCAATTGTGATTATTCGATTTTGCCAATTTTTGTGATTTTTAGTTTGTTTTTTTTAACACCAGACCAGGTCGTCTGCCACTCTCTGCTTTCAGTTTAAGCTTTTTTTCAAGAAATATGTATGATGTCATGTTTGTAGGCAGTCGGAAAAAAAAAATTGCCATCTGCTGGAGAAAAATGGAAATTTTACGCCCAACTTACACACACAGACTAAAATGAACCTTTTAGATTTTATTTTTGTAAAAGAAGAAAAAAAAAAAGCGATTTTTGAACAAAAATCATCCAAAAAAAAAAAAAATCACAATTCTATTTTTTCAGTCCCATTTTTTCCCACCCCTATAGTGCATTCCAGTTGTCTCGGACCCCGTGGTAAATTTCTGACATCATGAACTTGTTTTTCTGAAATACGAACTTGTAATTTGCAGAAGGCTCAGAGATTGTCCATTTAAAGATGGCTGCATCCAGTACCATTGTTGTGTTTATTAAACTTCTATAAGATAGTTTTTGTTAGGGGTGCACGATATCATTGGCCCCCTATCGGTATAGGCCTATATCAGTCTAAAACTGAGTATCTTACCAATATTTAGCCGATCAGGCCACTGTTTCTGATGTCCAAAAAAAAAAAACTTCTTCTTCTTCAAAAACTTCTTTTTTACAGACTTCTAAAGACTTGGAGTGAGAAAAAATATTGATACATTGAAATATTGGGATATTTTCATATACTGACATCATATCGACATTTAAAAACACGGTATCGATTTATTTTAATTACGAAATCTTGCGATATTTCATCGTTCTTTTACGGAATATCACGGGAATTCACTAAATATCGTGAGATTTTGTAACAGATGTTTAAGTCTCGTGAGATTTTGTAAGTAAAATAGATCGATGCCACGTTTTTAGATATCGATTTTATATCTACATATGAAAATATTGCTACATTTCAGTGTATCAATATTTTTTCCCACCCTTATTTTTCAAGTGTCGGAAACGGATATCAAACGGATATCAAACGGATATCAAAACTGCTATTTGCAGTGACTGCCTATTTTTTCAGCTTTAATATCAGTATCTGTTATCGGTTATCGGCCACTTGAGTTTTAAAATATCGGCATATCGGATATCGGCCAAAATTCCAATATCGTGCATCCCTATTTTCTGTTCATAAGTTTCAAGTGTAAACACCACAGAGTTGTTGTTATAATTATACTGTCTCTTGACGGTCTTCATTCTTTGAAATGCTGCGTGAATACGTGTTGTTTATTAAACCCACACACTGAAATTGGCTGTTGTCATGGCAACATTGTTATAAGATGTGCGTTATTTTTCAAGTTAGAAATTAGTTACTTTCTAGCTGTTCTGGCTCACAAATAGGCTGCTTTGGAGATGCCTATTTTATCCTGAGTTTGTGCAACTGGAACGCAGTGACGTCGCCTACTAGCGTCTGCTCGGAATCCCGACACACCTGGAATGCACCACTAGTGTCCACGGAAATGCTGCTGTGGAGAAGACGAGGGAAACTGGAATAAAGGCTGAGGCATGTTGCACGATACAAGAACTGGACTGAAGATGAGTGGTCGCAGGTCCAGTGGAGGGATGGATCCTCCCCAGAACCCGGACCTCAGCGGGTCTGATGGCAGGATGAATCCCCCCCCCCCCAGAGGAAACGAGTTCAATTTTAAAAATCCAAATTTGGCATTATGTCGCCAAGAAAAGCTGATTTTTGATGTACAGGTACTTTTCACAGCTCTGGACATAATTCCCCATAAACCACTTCATCTTCCTTATTTTTGAAGATTTTGACAGTTTTGGAGAAGACCCATTAGCTGCACCCCCCCATAATAACTCTTGGCGCCCCTGTTTGGGAACACTGCTCCAATCTGACATTAGTCAGGCTGTAAATTTTCCATTTACATCTTCATTGATCATATAAAAACATTTTCTATGCAAACAGAAGCTCTAGTCGTGTGGAGGTCTAATTGTGGGGTGTCCAAAGTTTGTCCTCGAGGGCCACTATCCTGCAGGGTTTTTTTTCTCCTTCCTGCTTCAACAAACCCGACACGATTAAATGAATCTAACAGCCTTTGAAGTTCTGCACAATGACTCATTAATTTGAGTCAGGTGTGTTGGAGCAGGGAGGCCTGCAAAACCTGCTGGTCTAATCTGTCTGATTTTTTTTTTTCCTCTTGCAGTTTGAGTTCCTGCCTCCTGCTCCCCCCATCCCCATGCCTCCTCCTTTCCCTCCCGACTACCCCCCTTTACCAGAGGAGGAGATGGAGCTGTCCAGTGAGGAAGAGTCAGAGTATGAGAGTGGGGATGATGAAGATAAAGAGAGGTGAGCAGCAGATAGTGTCACGCATGTCGGGGTTCTTGCAGGATCTTAAAAAGTCTAAAAATGTCTAAACTTCTAAACTTAGCATTTAAGGCCTTAAAATGTTTAAAATGCCAGTTTTTCATCCAATGTCTTAAATTTAATTTAGACAAGTCTTAATTTTTTACTTTTACTTACGTAGATTACGCTGAATAAAAGGCAGCAATCGGAAGTTGATTCTGTCCGTCTTTATAAGCAGCTCAGATAGCTGCGATCGCTGGTACGTGGTGATTAAACGACAAATCCTATGACCACTAAACTATTTCACAATCATACGTGTGTCTATGGTAGAATGTGAACCTTATTCAACTTGTTTTTATGGTTTATAGTTTTCTGTTTGTTAAAAAAAACAAAAAAACAAAACCATCATGTCCAAGTCAAGTCAAGTCAAGTCAACTTTATTTGTATAGCGCTTTAAACACAGCAGCTACCGATAACAAAGCGCTGAACAGAAGTATAACAGAAATTGAATCTCACAGTGAGAACATTAAAACAAATATAGACATAAAAACAAACAACACAATGAACAATAAAACATAAAATACAAAAAAAAGACTTTAAACAGCAGACAAAATAAAAAATGGCCATGAAGGTGGAACGCCAGGCAAACAGATGAGTTTTAAGAAGGGATTTAAAAACTGCCAGAGTCCTACACATGCTGACAATCTCAGTGTCATGGCAGCATTTAGAAATATATTATTCTAATGTTGGGAAGGTTACTTTGGTTAAGAACGTACCATTTTGATATCAGTTTTAGCACTGAATTGATTTAGTCTCTTTTTTAATGCAATTATAAGTTTGAATTTCTGGTCTTAAATTTTATTCATAAAGGTTTTAAAAAGGTCTTAAATTTAACTGAAACCTGCAGGAACCCTGCTTAAAGAGACAGTCAAAGTTTGTTGCTCAAAAGTAGCCTGATTAACTGCATGAAAGATGGTGGACGCTTCCTTTTGTCCAGGTTTGTCACTTTTCTTTTCTTCTTGTTTTATTTCAGGATCGCCCGTCTGATGGGTTTGGTCAACCAAGCTTGTAAAAGACCCCTGAGACCCAAAAAAGCTTCAAAAAGAAAGAAACCAAAAATCAAGGATCTGCTGTACGCTCCTAAAGCAGACTCTCAGAGGTACGGACGTCTCCTGCCTGTCAGCCCCACACGTTATTTATCCGGAGGCTGAGTTCATATGTTGATAAAAACGGAGCGTAGCGGTCCCCGGACAGCAAATGTCTCATAAATACAGCAGCTCCGAAACTTCTGGTTTCACCCTCATTTCCTCAACGACAGACCACAAACTGCGTTTCTAAGCTGTAATTTTATACAAAGCTTTCCCTGGACTCAGCTTTGCATTCTGGGAAATATGGGCTCATTGTGGGGTCTGCTTTGAGGTGAATGTTAAAGGTGTGTGTGTGTGTGTGTGTGTCTGCTGTCGTCAGCGCTCCGGTGCTGCAGCCCTCCGACGTGTTCGAGCAGCCAAACCCCGCCGGGCCGAGGAAAATCGAGTTTCACATCTCGGTTTCTGACGTTGCAGCTGTTGTCGAGGGCAACGGGCCCGGTCAGCCCAGCGATGGCGGTAAAGGTGAGACACACAATGTTTGATTCAACACAAAGATCAGCAGATATGTTGATGCAGCAGGAAAAATGACTCCACACACTTTTAACGACCACCTGTTAACAGATGGCTGATCAGCCAATCTCATGGCAGGAGGAGGATGTTTTTGGAGATAAATATTCCCCTAAAATTGGCAAAATGAGGATGTGAAGATGCGGAAGTGGTCATTCGATTTCTTCTTGTGATTAATTGCACATTTGACTCGGCGTTGTGAATGAAATCTTTCTGTGCATCAACATTTTGCAAATTTTCCTCCAAAGGAAATATCAAATCAGATTAGTGTTTGTTTTTTCCAGAGATGCATGATATTGAAATTTTGGCCGATATCTGATATGCCGATATTTCAAAACTCATGAGGCCGATAAACGATATTGATACAGATATTAAAGCTGAAAAAACATAAGCAGTCATTTGGGGGGGGTGTCGCCGCTGAAGTAGCAGTGTTTTCCCTACACTTTGTAGCCATTTGAGGTTATTCGCTTCATATGTTCTATTTAAAATCCCCATCTGGCATCTCCACGGTGAGATCAGCTGTTTTCAGCATCCAGAAGTTTCCCTGCAGCCGCCTCTCCCTCCATCACTGCTGCATGTGCTCGCGTTCCTCTGGAATAACAGATGCAAATTTGTTCTTGCATCTTCGTAGTTTAGCGTCGGAGCAGGTGTGTTTAGACAAATGCGTCGAAATTTCTCCTCCGAATTATTCGCAATTTCGTGCCATTTATTCGCATCGGTCCCAGTGTGAAAAGGGCTTAATATTCTTATGAGTAAATATCATCGCAATATCACATCAGTATATCGCACAGCCCTAGTTGGGTGTGATGGGTGTTCAGCCCTTATCTTCTGGTGGACTTGACCAGCTGGACGGTTCCTGGTTCTTGGTTCCTGGTTCCTGGTCCTTGTCTGTTGAGTATAATAGAACATGCTCCTCTGTAGTGAGTCTGTATGAGGGATGGTGGTTGTTGCCCCGGTATCCAGGGGTCCCAGGTTCAACAAACTCTGAGTGTAACCCTGAACTCTGAGTCGATCTACTCGGAGATACGAAACTCTGAGTTTTCGGTCCCAGAACAGCTGATTTGAGTTGGTTTAATCGAATCAGGGTAGTTCAACCCGGGGTTTTACACATGCGCTACCGTGATAAAAAGCCAGCATCAATTGAGCACCGATTCGACGAGTCACCCTGGCAACGTAGACGCAAAGGTGGGGCTGCGTTCACCATTGAATGGAACTATAACTTCTAAAAGCCTCATATGGCGAGTTTGCACTGCTGCAAGCAAAAAAAAAAAAAAAAAAAAAATAGGGATCGACCGCTATGGTTTTTTCTTGGCCGATACCAATACCGATTATTAGTGAACATGGAGGCCGATAACTGATATTAGGAGCTGATATTCATTTACAGTAAAAATATAAAAACTGTCGTAAAAAGTGAGATTTTCTAAAGCTTGGGATCATGACATGTTTTATCTCTACAACTTCTCATTTAGTTTTTACACACTTCTTTTTTTTATCATAGAACTGTGACACCAGCAGGGCCTGGACTACTGAGCCAGGTTTTCTGTTACTGAGGTAACTTCAGGGTAAATCTGGGTTCTCCATCCTACCATGCTGGTTCACCTCTTATCAGTGTAAATCACCATGGTAACTGATGTACGCCTAACCTGCTCCAGAGGAGGTTAGTTCTGGATCAGAGATCAGTTACCACCTCCTGACCAGTCAGATCTCTTGGAAAATGTCCTGCCCATTCGTAAAACATCCTGTAGGTGTTGGTATGCGGTTCTATCAGGAGCGCTTAAGAAAGTGTTGATAGATGCTCCTTTTAATACCCCGATGACGTCCTACAAGGATAGATTTTCATCAGATGCTCAGATTTTTAACTGATGGAGACACATGTTGCAGATGTGATGCTTAAAAGTAGGATTTTGTAATTTATTCCTGACTTGTTCCAGGTTTGTTTAGCTTCACTAGAGATGCACCTGAAATGATGAGCTCAATAATAGTTGTAAAGGCTACACATGAGAAAAAAACTGCAGAAACATGAATTTATGGAAACTACTCCGTCATCATGGAAGGGAGTTATTGTTATTATTATTATTATGATTACTATTATTTTTTATTATCATTAATCCAGCATAAAACGTGATCTCATGAGCAATGAGCTGCATGTTAAATGTAAAGCAGACGGAGGGAAGCTCTGTCCCAAACATCTGCGCTGTAATAAAGTCAGACTGCATCATCACTCATGTCCGTTTATGTCGTCTGTTTCATTAAAATGCACAAGCTCGCAAACTTGTGCATTAACAGAATCGGCAGTACACACGGCACACACACACTTTTTACAAGACTTTCGGTGTCGTCTTGATAAACAAGTGGTGTTGTGGTGAAACCAAATAGAAGCTAATCGCTAACTGGCGTGCTTTCACTATTGCTGGTGTCTAGACTTTTCTAGAACCTCGTGGTTGCAGGACTTTGGTGTTTTATTACAGCTGCTGTCAGATCTGCTTTCTTGGCTCACCTTCATATCAGCAGGACAAACCATCTCTCAGAAACAGAGAGACAGGACCTTCAATTGTCACATACGGATGGCGATATTATCAATGTACGGACGGATTAGCTTGTATGTAAATAACGGACTGTGATGTGAAACTGTAACGTCAGAAATGACAACTGTCGGGAAATGAGATAACTTCTATCCGTGGTCTGATGACGATCTCCGAATGTTTAACTCTCCACGCAGTCATGCTGCATCTTCATCCATGAAATCCTGATTGAAAGGACACGTCTGTAACCTGCTGACTGATTTATTTTTAACATGTTTTATTTGAGACGGCAGCAGCCAAAACTCACCGCTGACTGAATGAATGAATGAGGAAATGAAACGAGTGTGGCTGAAAGTGGGCGGAGACAGCGAGAAACTCAAGGTTTCTCCACATTAACCTGCTCCCGACCAGGTTAGTTTCAGAGAGTCTGTTACTATGGTAACTGACCGAGGGTTTAAGTTACCCCTCTTCGTGCAACAGGCTAGAGTTACTCCTCTTTCCGTGGGTGGAGTTATCTTTACTCAACCTTTGTGTTACGGAAAACTCAAGAGTTTCCCTAATTCCAGGGTTAAACAACTCAGGGTTTTCATGAAACCTGCTTCGTGCAACAGAGCCCAGGTCCGTCCCAACAAAAGTCCCCAGCACAACATAGTTGTTTGACTTGGTTGTAATTCACAGATCCAGTGGTTTGGAAATGGTGCAGGAGACACTTTGCTACGTCTCGTTTATTATCACAGCGATGCAGAAGGTGGTTTGTTGCTCGTATCGACATAAAGTTCAAGCCTTTACAGGGACCGGACTCGGACCGAGCGTTGCACTGTGGTATATCAGAGCAGAAACTCGGTTTAACCATTATCTGTATGAGCAAATGTCATTGAGGGCGCAGTCTGTGTTTCTTGTCGGCTGTGTGGTTCCCTGTTCACCTTATCTCCTCTCTCTGTAGCTACAACTTCACTCCCTGCCAAGTCCCTGAGAAGTAAAATAGATCTCAAAGTCGAGCACAAAGGATTTCCTAAAGGCAGGCGAAAGATAAACCGTGACAGGTGGCTTTTTGGATTAGTCTTGTTTTGGGGAAGTGGGGGTGTGGGATCCGATAAACAAGCTATTTAAATGAAAGCAGGAGGTGGGGAACAGATAAGGAGGTCTATAATTTTGAAAGCGGTGATCTAGTTCTCTGCAGAGTGTTTTTTTTTTTTTTTTTAGAAAAGCTCCTTGCTTCGATGCACGCACACACCCTTCACGTGGATGACAATCTCCATTTTTTTTCCTTCCCGGATTTGTACGGGCTCACTGCCCTCAGGAATTCCATCTACGACGTGTGTGTTCATTCATTCATGCAGTCCTCCGTTATCCTTCCTGCTGCCTTTCAAACTCATGTTTTGGAAAACAGAGTAGATTTTCATCCCAGTTTTTTAGTCTGTGCACCAGTTTCTGATTTGGTTGCTCTTCATTTATATTATGATCGGCCCGCAGACTATTGCAAAGAAAAGGGAGAATTAAAAATAAAAAAAAGTAAAAGAATTTACATAAGAAATAAATTAGGGGTGCACGATAATGATTGGACCGATAACAGGAAATTATGACATCATTCCACTAAGTCAGATATCATGACAACATATATTATTTTTGTTATAAATGCCCTTTATATACATAAAGTTTAACCTGTCAGTCATTATTATTGTTTGCAAATAAGCTTTTTCATATTATGTTAACATACTATAAATGTTTGAATCTGACTCATCACTGCATCATTTTCTGTTTTTTTTTTAGCTTCTCAATTGCACTTTTCAATCTGTAATCTCAATCTGTAATGCGCATTTATGAATTGATTAGTTTTGATGTCTTTTAGAAAATGTTTGGGAGGCTTGTTGATAGTTTTTCATTTAAAGAGTGAAAAGTCTTCTTAGCTTTGTTAATAGGTCTGATGTCATGATTGGGTATTAATGTGTGTTATCGGTAATCCATATCGGCCTCTAGGAGCTGAAATGTATCGGTTATCAGAATAGAATTTTAGTAAAGGTTATTGTGCATCCCTAAAATATATATATATATATATATATATATATATATATATATATATATATATATATATATATATATATATATATATATATATATATATTTTTATTTTTTTTATTTTTTTTTTTTTTCTTGTGCCAAACAAGTGATAAAGTGCATGGCATATAAACAGAAAAACAGATGGAGGGACATATCAGAAAAAAAAGAGAAAGGGGGGGGCAGGTACATGTTTGGGTCAGGGATTTGTAATGTTGGTAAATATAATTTTTTGATTGGTTAGAAAAAGACTATATTTACGCTTATGCAAACACAGATGTACACAGTTCCACACACACATAAAACTGTCATGGAAAAAATTAAGAGACCACCCTTGTTTTTCTCATATTAATTGGTCATTTTAATGCCTGCTACTACGAAAAGTACATTTGTCTGGACAAATACAATGATAACAAAAATGGCTCATAAGAGTTTAATTTAAGAACTGATATCTGCCATTTTCCATGCTTTTCTTGAAGTGGTTTTGGTTGTTAAGTTCTTACATCAATAGCTATGGCATTGTACTGCCAAAAACAGTGATTTTTGGGATTCTATATTTTCTTTTCTGTCTCTTTTAGTCACATGATTCACACCATAGTTGGTAGTCGATTGCATAACCATTATTTTTTTCCCATGGCTGTATATATTTATATACACACAAATATGAACGGATAAGTAAATAAACAGATAAATTAATAGGATAGAGACATAAATCCTTAGTGAACTAATGAAAGTGATCATAATAATTGTATTTAATTAAATCGGGAAGGGAGAACAAAGACAAAAGGCGGGAAGAGCATAAAGCGGTAGGACCAGAGGAAAAAAGAAAATCACTAATGGCAAGTAAAGCAATAAGACCTTAGGCTCTTACCAAGAACTTAGTATTTACCAAATCCTGGTAAATACTCAGACCAACACCCATGTCACATTCAGGGTCACTTAAATCCCCTTTCTTCTAGAGATGCACGTTATAATCGGCCCCCTATTGGTATCGGCCTATGTCGGTCTTAAAACTGAGTATCGGATATTGGCCACCCCACCGATATTTAATCGATCAGCCCACTAAACTTCCAAAGACTTGGGTGGGATAAAATGTCAAGACACTGAAATTTCGCTATATTTTCATATGCTGATATCATATTTACATTTAAAAATGCAGTATCAATGTATTTTACGGACAAAATCTTGCAATATTTTATCGTTCTGTTACAAAATCTCGCGAGAATTCACAAAAATTTTGCAATATTTTCATATGCTAATATCATATTGACATTTAAAAACGCAGTATCAATCTGTTTTATGAACAAAATATATTTAATCGTTCTGTTATGAAACCTCACAAGAATTTGCGAAATATCGTGAGATTTTGTAACAGATTGATGAAATCTCATGAGATTTTGTAAGTAAATTAGATTGATACCACATTTTTAATATCAATTTGATATTTGCATATGAAAATATCTCGATAGTTCAGTGTATCGATATTTTTCCCACCCCTATTTTTCAAAGTGTTGGAAACGGATAACAAAACTGCTATTTGCAATGACTGCTTATTTTTTTCAGCTTTAATATCTGTATCGATAAATCGGTTATCAGCCACATGAGTTTTAAAATATCTGCATATTGGATATCGGCCAAAATTCCAGTATCGTACATACTTTCTTCCTCATTCTGATACTCAGTTTGAACCTCAGCAAGTCATTTTCACCATGTCTACTTGACTAGATGTGTTGATTGCTGCCATGTGATTGGCTGATAACATATTTAACAGGTTGACCGACAGAAGTAGAGTAACTGAGTGCATGTTCGACCATTCTTCTTCTGTTAGGGTTGCCTTTGCTTCCCTTCTCCAGTTTGTTTAAACATACAGGGTAGAGGGCATAATGGAGTGTTGTTGATGAACAAACATTTGGATTAAACCCCTTTCAGCATATATTTTTTGTCAAAGTGATTCCTACCCTGAAAATATCTGTAGAAATCTGGTAATTGTGTGTCTTCAAGATCTTGGAAAGTAGACATAGAAATTGAAGTAGTACCTTTAGGAAATACCTTGAATCCACCTGGACAGGTTTAAAAAAAAAAATTTCATGTGCCACCCATATCTACCACTGCACCCTTGAAAGAGGATGCTGCCATGGCAACAAGTTCTTATGTTAAAATGTAAAGTGGTTGTAACCCAAAGCATCTCTCCCACTCAGAGGTTTTGTTGTAGATAAGAATGAATAAAAGGGAGCAACTGAGTTACTTGTGGAGTAATTATTAGAGATGCACCGATCCGTTACCCGGATCGGTTATCGGCTCTGATACTTACAAATTAGCTGGATTGGATATCTGATCATTTTGGCCGATCCAGTGTTCTGATCCAGTGATTTCTGTTTTTATTAATATCATAATAAATGTACACTTTATTTGTTAATAAATAATATTAAGTAGATTTATTGTAGGGGTGGAAAAATATCGATACACTGAAATATCTCAATATTGTCATATGCCGATATATCTATATTTAAAAAGGCGGTATCGATCTATTCTAACAAAATCTCGTGAGATTTCATCATTATGTTAAGAAATCTTGTGGTTTTTTTCGTAAAATCTTGCCAGATTTTGTAATATTGCAATTTTAAATATCTATATGAAATTGGGATATGAAAATATCACAATATTTCAGTGTATCGATATTTTTCCCCAACCCTAAATTATATCTGTCTTAATTTGTTACCTTTTTTCTTTAAAAAAAAAAAAAAAAAAAAAAAAGGTTAGATGCTTATGTCAAGCTTGATGCCTTCATCACATGACAAAGTACACAGTTCATTCATTCAACAGTAGTGTCGGATTGGTATCAGGTATCGGCCGATACGCTCAGCCCAGGTATCAGATTGGATCAGGAAAAACTGGATCGGTGCATCTTTAGTAATGCAACGTTTTTGCTCCTTTTCTGATCTGAGCAGATGAAAGCGAGGCCGCTCTGAGCAGCCATCAGGATGCGGCGGCGGTTGAAGGTTTCGGGAAGCTTCACCCCAGCGCTCAGGCGTCCCACCAGCAGGACGAGCAGAGCGACGACGACCAGGATCTCACCACGGACGTCATCTCCAGGAAGGAGTTGGAGAAAGGACGGCTGTCCAGAGACGGTAAAAGGAAACTGCAGCGGGGAGGGTCCTCGGTTCGATCAGCGGCGGCGGCTCTCACAAACTGGAGGGAAAAAAAACAGAACAACAGAAGTTTTCAGAATCGATTAAAAAAAAAGAGAAAGAAAATATTACAGTCCTCGGAGGAAAGAGGATCAGGTTCGCTACGTGCTTCAAATGATGATAATCAGCCTTTCATGTAGAAGTGCTGGTAATACAGAGCAGCTCCAACTCGCTTTAATTTCCTCTCACTCACACAGTTTGTTTGAAATGGATATTAGAATAAACTGGGATTTGCTTTAGAGAAATCACAGGTAAACAAAAATGGAAAATGCAAGCTTGAATTCAGACGGATGACTTTGTCTCCGGAGGCCGAGCTGCCGGCAGATGTGTAGCATCAGCACGAACCGAGGAGAGACATTTCCTCACGAGCCCAACATCAGGACCGTCATCTCTCCTGGGCTTTATTATTGGATTCAGGGATTATTGGACGTTGCTGAGGTTGTAGGTAAATGTTACCACGGTGATTTTACTCTAAAGACAAACTTTGTGGTACAGTTTAGTTTTTTTTGTCTCAGTTTAAGTGCACGATAGCTGTTCTCCTCCATGGATGGGGCTGAGGGGGGGACCAATGTCCTCGTGAACATGACCAAGTCCTTTGAAGCGCGACTTGTGTGTTTATAGAAACTTTTATTCGAATAAGGAAATCTCTTTTGTGTCGTGTTATTTTTGCAAATCAAACGCAGCATAAATTTCTTACATTAAGTGTAAAAAATTAAAGGGGGAAAAAAAAAAGTGCCCCACCTGTTCTCAAACTAAACCCACCTCCAAGCTCAAAGCACAGATTTTCTCTGAATGGAAAACTAAAGAAAACCTCAGTATAAGTGATGTAACCGAGGAAACGTCATCTGGAGATCTTATGTAACTTTACATGATACATAGATTTACAGTCAGGAGGCAGCGGCAAAATAATCAGGACTTCTGGGCCATGAACATGAATTACATGATAAAAAAAAAAAAAAAGTTTCATTTACAGGGTGTTAGAAATATGAAAAACAGATACTGTTCACTAATAATTTAATTTTTCCGAAGTTATGTTGGAATACAATCATTTGTTATTGATGTTATGGTTGTTTTGTTGCTTATTTAAATATTTACATTTTTATTTAGAAAAGATGAATGGTACAGTGAGACTGACTTACCAATAATGTGAAATGGAGAGGGGGGTGGGATTTCTCTATAAGTGTTTACATCTACTCACTCCTTTTTGGACTTATATTTGGATTTAACTGTTTGCTATATTAAATATATATATCTTATATATATATATGTTTATATATATATGTGTATATATATATATATATATAAAAATATAAATATAAATTAAATTAATAATAATCAAACCAGATCAATCAAATCAAAGATACTTTATTGATCCCCAAGGGGAAATTCATGAAATTCAGACGGATTTAATAAGCTAAGGATTTCTGTATTTAATAAGCCATGTAGTAAAAAACTGAATGGGCTCTATGCACAGTTCCACTACTTCCTGAACTTAAGGTTGCTCCTTTGTTTCCTGTCTTTCATTACTGGACGAATTAACCCAGGTGTGTCTGATCTCAGTAACTGGCCAGACCCACCTGGGTTGATCCGTTTGTCCAGTAATGAAAGACAGTTTTAAGCTTTTCTCGCTGAGATATTGTGATTAGGGAAAAAAGCTGCTGCTTCACAGGGAGACCCCAAACTGCTTCCAAACCACTTTCCCCATCTTATTTTAGACACGAGCTCCCCCATACGGTTAGAAATTTTGATTTGGTATAATTAGGTATGTTTGTGTGTTATCGGTTATCAGTATCGGTTTTAAAAATGGTTAATGTGCATCCTTAGTAAAAATGACATAAATATCCTGCAGAAAAAAACTATAAGGCATTAGTTTCTATGACAACCTGGAAGAGTAAAGCTCTAAGCTTGGCCAGTAGAACAGAAATATCTCCCTCCACCTTGAATCTCATCTGCAACATTTTCAATTACTAGTCCGAAAATGAAATAAATAAGTTTGGATAACCAGGATTATCTCCAAATAACCAGAACCAGCGGAGGCACGAACCTTCCAGGCAGACGTGCGGTTAGAAGCTGGAAACATGCATCCGTTTCTTCGTGGGCATCTCTTCTCCAGCTTCTTCCTGCGTCCTGCACTGAATAAAACATGGAGCAACAGTATTGAGTTGCAGTGACTTTGAATTAGACAGCTCTGTGATCCTTTGTACCAGTTTTTGAAATTCACCTTGCATCAATTCTTTTTCTCTCTTAAAAACAGAGATAAAAAGGATGTCCGTGTTTAAAAATTATGAAGCGGGCGAGCCAACCTGCAGACTCTACGTGAAGAACATTGCAAAGCAAGTGGAGGAGAAGGTGGGCTCGCTTTTATTTATCTGTTAATTGACGTAAATGAAACTGTTTTGGTTCATCTTATTAAATGATTTAATTAATTAAGTTTTTTTTCATTCGATATTTTGCAGGATCTAAAGTACATCTACGGGAGATACATCAACCTTTCATCGGAAACTGAGAGGAACATGTATGTACACAGAAATCAGCTCCGTTTTGACTTCATTTTCTGCTTAATACAACCTGAATGCCACTGTGCCCCTTCCTCTCCTCACCGAGCTATTTTTGATTCCAGCTATTACTCACTTCCTCTGGAGAGTTTTCGGTAATTCATGCTGACTGTGCCTTGTGTTATTAATAAGTTTCTTGACTGATGTTGAGATCATAAGGGACGTTTTCATGTTTGAGCATCAGCAGTACTTTAAATGAATATTCCACCTGCACCGTGAAACCCATCTTTAGTTGTAGGCAGAATTTACGAATGCTGTGTTTGTGTACAGTCACATGGAAAAGAGTCCTCCAGGTTTCAAAATGATTTATGAACAATAATTAGACATGTTATGCAGATATATATTTTTTTTATAAAAGAAACAAATAAGCTGAGTCTTTGTTGGTTGTGTTGCTGTGTTTATGATTATTGTCCCGGTTTATGAGCCAGTTTTAGCTATTGTTTGGCTCCAGAATACTTTGGTATACACAGGAGTTCATGGTCCACTCAAGGGGCCTCACTCCCCAACAAATATTCTTAAATTTGTTCTTAAGTTGTATTTAAAAGGTCCTTTTTTACGAAAACTCACCATCAGATTCACCACCCTGTTTGTAGACTGTGGAATTGTTCACATCTATTGATGTTCCATCCTCATTTTCTCCTCCTGATACGATTCTGATACTTGTGCTGTGGGTATTGACTGATACCCAGTACCGATACCACTATGTTATTAAAAAATATCATGTTACACCTGCATGACTGTGATATCAGTAGCCTCCTAAGACCTGGTGTCCACCTATGTGGACATCAAAGTCTTGTTTGTCTGCACCATAATACTAAATTCTGTGTAGCTGGAACCTGTTATCCACAAACATGGACGCTTGCACTGCCATCTGATGATGTCAGAAGACAATTTTTAAAATTTAGAATAGTATTTATATCTTCTTCATATATTATTAAACATGTATAACAAAAAGATATACATATGAATACATGTTTAAAATCATTTTTATTGGTTCCTCCAATAAATAGCCAGCAAAAATCTAGATACAAGCCAAACTAAGGTTTGGGTCTTAGGAGGTTATTAGAGATGCAGCGATCCGATACCCGGATCAAATATCGGCTCCAATATGGACTAATTAGCTGGATCAAATATCGGATGAATGAAGCCAATCTAGCAATCTGATCCAGTCATTTTTATTTATTTTTTTAAATAATAATATCATACGCAGCAAAAAATTACAGCAATCTAGTCATTTCAATACTATATTTTTAATGCCGGTTGCATCATCATGCAGACCAGAGAAGTGTTATGCATTTCTTTTTGCTGCTATTGTACACTTTATTTGTTAATAAATAATATTAAGTACATTCATATCTGTTCATTTGTTACCTTTTTTTTTTTTTTTTTTTTACAAAGCTAAATGTTTATGTCAAGCCTGATGCCTTCACTCATATGGCAAAGTATACGGTTCATTCATTCAACAGTAGTATGGGATCAGAGCAGCTGCCCCGTGACGGCAGCACAGCGCAACTGTTTTAAGAGCAGCAAAGAAGAACCGTGTCAGAGCTAATCAGTAAATCCATACTTGTTTTTATAAATTACGTGGTATCGGATCGGTGCCTGAACTCCAGTACTCACCAATATGGATACCAGAATCCACCAGTATCGGAACGAGACCACCCATAAGCTTGTCATGCAGTCCTGCTGAGATTTTCCTTAACTGTCAATGTCTAAAATCATCACAGCAAAGACGAAGACATTTATTAGAGCACATCGTGCTACTGCAGTGTTATCATACAAGTCAAGCATTTCCGTTCAGAGAAGCCTCAGCTTTGCTGGCAGCTCTGCACACGCCCCTCAAACAGCACGTCCTGCACTGAATGAGAGATGAACCATCAGCCTCTCAGCTGCTCGTCTCTGCTTAAATAGCTGCCCAGTAAAAATCTGCTGTTTGGAATAAAAAGCTGCAGGTTTGTTACTGTAGGTCTCACCAACTCATTCTGTCTTCTGTGTTTACGAAGGAAGATAACATTTTCCCATTGTAGCACCGAGCAGCCTCGCCGCCGTGTTCGTCCGAGCTTCGTCCTGATGTGTCCCCGCTTTGTTCCTCAGGTTTGACATTGTGCTGATGAAGGAGGGCCGGATGAAAGGGCAGGCCTTCGTCGGACTCCCCAACGAGCAGAGCGCTGAGAAAGCGCTGCGGGAAACCAACGGCTTCGTTCTCTATGACAAACCCCTCGTCGTTGTATCCTTTTATTCCTCTCTCTGTGTAAATGAGGATTTTTAAAGGAGTGTAAGTATAAGCTGCCTGTTTAAGATTTGGATGCTCGCTAAATATCAATCTTTCAAGAGACAGATGTAGAAACAGATGTGGGTCTGAATGTACATCACATGGCAGGATATTGGAGGGGAAGGTAAGACGTGGTGTGTGTTTTGGTTTAATTAAGTTGACCCCACCTCTCACAGATGTGTTGGCTGTGGCCCCCAGCGCCTTCAGGTGGATGAGACTAATGTCTGACAGCTCCGAAACACCAGCTGCTCTTCCTCCTCTTTACACTGATAATTTTCCATCAACTTTTGAACTTGTCCAACCAAAGAAGACTGTTGAGTTTGATCGGGTTTTAATGTGCTTCCTGCCGCCGGTTAGCTTAGAAACTTCCAGCCCAGAGAGTGAACGGAAGCTTGTAGTGGAATTTGCAAGGGTGATTTTTCTTTGATTGTTCTAAACACAGTCACAAAAGCTAATTCATTTATATAGCTGATTTCAGACAGTTTCAGGTAGTTTTTTTCCCAGATATAAGGAGCATAAACACTCATAAATATGAATTCTTGTTTATTTTTAGGTCTAGGACAGAAAGCAAACCTGAACCAGATCTGTATTTGTTGTAGTTGTCTTGGAGATATCCGTAAAAACTCTATTACAGTCGTCAAGCTTACAGAAAACAAATACCTCAGTTCCTCTATTCTAAAGCTGGTCACCAATCTTTAGACTGTAATCCCTCCAAAGACAGGGATTTCAAATGTATCTTTCTTTAAAAGAAAAGACTGGCACATTCAAGTACTTACTTGACTGAGGGACAGATTAGGGACAAACTGTGGATGAGGCCAGAATCTCCTCACAAGACAGAAATATAAAGCTTTATCATCTGCATAACTATAAGATTTTTTACCGGATATCTATGATCTATGATGTAGTTGCTGAACAGCAGGGGACCCAGAATGGAGCCTTGGGGAACTCCATATGAGAGGCTAATCTAGGAGCACTCCGAAACCTAGGATCTAATTGAATTGTTTTTTACAATTTAACACAATTTCATCCCCACGTGTGAAGGATCAGCAAAACACTATCTGGGAAAGTCTGTCACTAATAACCAAAGGAGAGAAGCTGTGATATAAGCTGATTTCCAGCATACTGGTTCCTTGTTCTAATGGCGAACCAGATCCACCAAAACCCACTTTTCCCTCCTTATTTACAAAGTTTCGAATCATTTTCAAGCCTTAAATTTCAGTTTTTATCATCCAGCGTCCAGAAACAAAGTTATTTCTGCTGCTATTAAAAAAATCCACATTTAACTTTATCTGGATGAGAGAACCTTATTTTGGGCATGCAGGTGTTGTGCCTAAGTGGTGAACCAGATCCATCAAAACTCACAATACCATCTGTAGCAGCAATAAGCTCCCTTTCCTGGGGGGGATTGGATTATTTTTTCGGCTTTGGGCCAAAAAAACCATTAAAATAAAAGCTAAAGAAAATGCCTTTGACTCAACCTTAACGTTAAAGGAGCCCTATCATGAAAAATGGACTTTTAAGAGCTTTTCAGCATGTCAGTGTGTTATTTCCTTATCAAGAAATGATTTAAATCGTTATTTTTCTTCATTCATGCATATTTGAGTAATCTACATGAATATTTAAACCAAGCGCTACCTCCCTGAAAACGGCTGACTACCCACCGCGTTACGTATGAACGTGGCACCAATCACGAAAGTCCAAATGCGCACGCTCAGTATCGTAGCAAGACGCCCTCTGTTGAACAGAAACTCAGAGAATCATATACACACTCTCTGAGGAAGAAACTAACAGCCTGCAGGAAGATTTCCTCAGAGACAAGCAGTCATCAGCTAACAGACGTTTGCTCCAGAGTTCAGGAGAATTTTCTTCCTTTTTTTTCTTTTTTTTTTTTTAAGCTCTAGAGGACAGCAAGTTGGGGAAAATGCAGTTACGTTCAGCGTGGGAGTTTATTTGTTGTACCTACTGGATGAATTGACTTGCCAGAAGCGGTTGGATTTTAACTTCAGGAGCAGGGGAAAAAAAAACTCAACTTTGTGTGTGAACTTCACTCCTGACAACTTCATGAATCTCGGGCAGAAAGTGTTTTTTCTCTGGGATTACTTCTGAAACCTGACGCAGTTCCTACTATAAACGCGCATGGACAGAAAACAACACTGGTGAGTCAACACATCTCTCAGCTCAATGCTAACTGTTAGCCTATGATTTGTTCGCTAATTTACTTACTTGTCAGGGGTCTCTGTGGTACTTCTGTGGTACTGCGTGTACTTCAAACTCCATATCAGACTCTGGGTCGAGCGCATACAGCTCCATAACAGGCTGGTCTGTTTTATCCCGTCGATCGGAGTAATTATCCATCAATGTTTACTACTAACATCCACATGAGAGCTGCCGGTGCCGGTGCTACAGACAATTCTGTGACCCTTCAGAATAAGTGTCTCTTCCGGGGCGACGTCATGAAATGGGCGTAAAACACGCTGCAATTGGTCGAGAGCTCCGTGGTTCAGGACAGTCAGCCATCTTACTTCCGTGCTGGAAATGAGATGCACGAAAAACTAATATTTAACACCAAATTAGTTTCTATAGTAACGATGGGAACATATCTAGCTTATAAATGCCTATATTTGACTTTTGGAACATTTGAAAAGCATGATACAGCTCCTTTAAGTTACACACAAAAGCAGATGCACGTAACGTTACAAAATTAGGATTTTTTTTTTCACATTTGTAATGAAACTAATGAAGCAACCTTAAAATAGCGATTTTCATATTTTATTGAAAAAATACTCACATTTGTACGTTTCTTTAGCTGCCGCTGCCATTTTGCCTGCATTTCACATGAATTTGTGGGTGATATCATACCGCTCGTTTGCTAAAGCTCCCCTGGAAAATCTCCCTGGGGGGGGGGGGGATTGGAATTTACCCTTAGAGTATTTTGATCATTTGCATGATTACAGCGAAGATATTCCTTAATATTCACATATTACAGAGTGCTATTAATAGTTTGCAAAAACGTCCAAACAACCAAATTCTAAAAGTTTCCAAACCGTATAAAATCCCAGAAATATTGCCTTTCCACGTGCTGAAGCTTCACCTGGAACAACCTTCTCTGGCTGTGAGCCATACTTTAAGTGCTCTGTATGCGGATGCTGGGCTTGGATTTCCTCAGTTCGGAGCGTTGGAGAGTCAAGTGAGAATTTCTTATTAAAGCGCCACAGGCTGAGGACGGCCAGTCCCTGTGCGATTTTCCATAATGATTTCCTCTGCTTGTCTGAGACCGCATGATTGAACTAGCCGGTGAATCTTCAAACAGATGACCAAAAACAATGAATACATAAATAAAAAAAAGTTTGAGGTTTATAAACAGACAGCAAAGCAGCGACAGGCCTTCAAACACTACCGGGGCAACGACCCAGGAGACTGGCGGAAACTGCCACGGAGTAAGCGGAGCTACCCTCAGGACAGCAGGAGACCTCGGCTCCATAAGGTCAGTTTTAGCCCGTAGTCTTCTGGCATTCAGGAACAAACAGCTGCCACTTTTTCTCTAATTAAATTCATACGAGGTGTCAGAAGAACGGCGGCCTCTGTGGCTTTTGGCTGCTTCACGCGTTTGGGTGTAAAATGACAATATATGTTTACTGTGTGAATAACGGCTCAGCTTGCGCCCCCCTGCTCAGTAATGAGTGAAGCTGTTTGCTGATGTAAACAATAATTCCAGCAGGAATTTAGTGATACGTTCAGATGATTTCTATACCGACCTTAACTATAAACTCACAGCAATTCGCCCGATCTGCAAGACCAAAACAAGAGAACACGGAAACCAAGAAAGGACCAAAGCGGCGGTGAACTCCAGGTAAGCGAGGCGTTGAAACCTTACGGCTGTTTCCAAAGGAGACCATGAAAACAGCTGCTGAATTCTCATTATGCCCCTTTGTAACTGTATGTGCAGAACCAAACCTATTATCATTGTAATGTTGTTTTCTTTTCACAACTGTGTTTACACTTTATCTATTCAAGATGCCAAGGCTTGATATTGTGGCCCAGCAGAACCATTTGTATCCTTACTCTGACATATCCTTTAAAAACCTTAAAGCAAATTGAAGCACATTGTAGTGACTGTTGAACAGATGGAGCTGGAAGCTATTCAGCTTCTCTTGTAGTCTGAATTTAAAAGGACTGAGCTGTGCTTTGTTCATGTCGCCTCTTGTTTTATTTTATTCTGCTTTTCTTTGCTTCTGTTTTCTTGTGCTATTTTGGATTCTTCACTCTGACTTCTACCTCTTTTTTTCAGGCTGAATTTCAGGTGATGGTCATCGGAGGCAGTCTCCTTTTTGTTGTTGAATAAAACATATTTTATTAAAGAATCTGTTGCCCTGTTTTGTTGTGATCACAGACTCAAACACACCTCATATTTTGTGTTCAGCTCGGCCAAAGTATCAGAAGTGATTACATTTAGTCCCGAACTTTGAGTCTTGCCAGTAAATGCAGAGAAGGGAAGGTGTGCGAGATCTAAACTGGCTCTGCAGCAGATGTTGAGCTGTCAAAGCTGCAGAGATAAATAAATAAATAACAGACTGCATTCTGTGGAAAAGTGCTGGGACATATTAAACTTAGCTTTACCATCCCTGGCTGACCCCATCCATGTGAAAATGGACACAGACCTACATTTCTGGAAATGACCCTGGTTTGTGTTTTGTTCTTTGGGATACAGACGACAGGGTTTCTGTCTGCTGGTCAGGTTTACGATGGCTGATATTCGAGTTCACCACTATAACAAGGTACTTACATGCCCCAAATCTACTTGCTTTGCTGAAATAATGCCAAGTTTGGATCTTTAATATGTTTTAGAAATTTAAGTTTTTTTATGCAGTAATAAAAGAAATTGTTGCGTTAATTTGACAGATTGATCTCTTTGCAATAATGCGTTAATTTTGACAGCCCTAAAATCCCCAAATATGTTTGAGAAAAGTAGGCTGTACTTTTGTTTTTTTTAACAATTATTTGGCATCCCCCTGCAATCATCCTACACCCCCATGGGGATCTCGACCAAGGTTACAATAGTTTTGGATTTTTAATTAGTTTCAGTTTTTATTTCGTTTTGACTTTTTGTTTTTCAATTTAGTTAGTTTTAGTTAGTTTTTTGAGCAGATTTGCTAGTTTTTATTAGTTTCTATTTTTGGAAAATGTTTAGTTTCAGTTTAGTTTTTATTGGTTTCAATGTTAGTTTTAGTTTTTTGGGGTTTTCTTTTCAGTAAATTATAGGTGTTTGTCTGGTGTGACATTCAAATTCATCAGAAAGTCACTTGGAGTAAAACCAGTAGAGCAAAGTAAAAAGATAAAATAGAAATGGATTTCAAATCAACCCAAAAGGCTGATGTATTATATTAATTTACAAAGACTAAAACTAAGGATGTTTCTGCAAGAATTTTTGTTAGTTTTGTAAAGACACTACAGTTTTAGTCAGTAATTGTTTTGTTAAAAACTGTCGTTTTTATTTCTATTTCAGTTAACTGAAAGGGTTTTTCAATTTTGGTTTTCGTTTTTTCGTTAGTTTTAGTTAGCTATATTAACCTTGGACCTGACCCCCAGTTTAGGAACCACTGGTCAAGATGACATGCTGGAGTTCAACCTGAGCATCGCAATGAGGAAGAAAAGGGATTTAAGTGATTTAAATGTGGCGTGGTTGTTTGAGTATTTCAGAAACTGCTGATCTACTTTACACACAAAACCATCTCTGGTGTTTCCAGAGAATGGTCCGAAAAAGAGAAAATATCCAGCCACTGGCTGGAGATGATAGAAAGTCAACAGAAAGTCAGATAAGCACTGGTTCCACCCAAGGTGCAGAGTAATATCACTCGACACATCCAACCTGGAAGCAGATGGGCTACAGCAGCAGAAGACGCTACAATCCACACACACTCACCAAAACTGGACAATAAAGATGGAGAAACGTTGCTGGTCTGATTAGTCTCCATTTCTGCTCCACATTCAGATGCTAGGCTCAGAATTTGCTGGAAACATGAAAGCCTGGATCCATCCTGGCTTGGATCAACAGGTCAGGCTGCTGCTGGTGTAATGGTGTGGAGGAGATTTTCTTGGCCCGCTTTGGGCCCCTCAGTACCAGCTTGGCGGTTTAACCACCACAGCCTACCTGAGTGTTGATGCTGACCATGTCCATCCCTTTATGACCACAGTGGAGCATCTTCTGATGCTACTTCCAGCAGGATAATGCACCACGTCACAAAGCTCACATCATCTCCAACTGCTTTTTAAAACTATTTATAAAGGCAACTTTTGTTATGTGATTAAAAAGCGATTAATCAAGATGAATTAATTGCAAAGCCTCAAATTAATTAGATTAAGTCATTTTTTAATCGGGTACCAAGATTTCAACAGGTGGTGATTCTGCGTTCATTAAATGAATTACCTGTAAAAAGTTTCAGGAGGACAGCTGGTCTGATTTCAAGTTAAGATTCTTGTGTCTATCAGGTCTTAAATGCAAATCCAAAGCAACGCAGCTGTAATGTCCGTTGTAGCTCATTAGATCCCGTCCCTTCCCACCAGTCCTGCCTCTCTGGTTAAGACCCAGGAACAAGGAGTTATCAATCACATGAGCTCGTCTGGTTCGACCTGGAGCTCATACGTCAACGCCAGCGTGAGGGAGGAGTTCCCATCTGTGCCCTACTCTGCCCGCCAACTCAACGATGACAAATGTGCCACCTGCAGTGGAAATATTGAGAGTTACCAGGACATTTATCAGCTAACATTTGAGCAATATGAAAGATAACCTTTTGTAAGTGGACACAGATAAAGATGTATGCTCTGCCTTTGCTCTGCGCAGGCTTCATTTCAGTTTAATACTGCAGCCACCCAGGAGGAATATCATGGGAATGTTTTTCATGTTTTGGGTTTAACCAGGTGTGCAGTCTGTTTGCTAGATGGACTTGAAGCTTTTGGACTGCTGGATACATATGTCCACTTTCTTGACATTTAGTATAACAGGCTGTGGAATCCATCTGTCCTGTTCTAACTGTCTCAACCTCCTGCACCAACCGAGGTGCAGTTCTAACTTTAAAAAAGCCGAATAAACTCGGCAACATTAACACGCTTCTGGCCATTAGACGTCCCCCGATACCCACAATGAAAATATCTGAGTCGGACCAAACTCGGGTGGATTCTTGTGGTGCTGGAAAGTTTTTGAAGCCATGAAACTTTATTTTGTTGCAGCTTGAGTGTGATTCTTCCATAAGTTGGTATGGATCACTGGGGCACTCAGTCCATTCATTCCCACAATAATGCAGACTTTTCATAAGCTTGATGAAGGTGTTGTTTCAGAACAAGATGCAGAAGGATGCTGCCTCATAAACACAATTGATGAACCTAAAACCTTACACGCTTTTGTGATGAGCATGGCAGTAAGGTAATAAAGTTGCCAGAATTAACGTGTATTTGTTCACTGTCCTAAAACAAAGTCACCAACCTGAATACCAGTAAGCAAATAGGTAAGAGCCTCCTATCCGCCTTATTCCTGCCCCATGAGCCCCTTACGTGAAATATCCCAGCAACTTCCAGTTCGACTGGAACCGGCATTAATTTGTATGCTAGATGTTCACGCTACTCCACGTTTTAGGGGCTTTTTAGGTAAACTACCCCACCAAATCTCCTTGTGGAGATATTATTTGAAAAAAAAAAAAAAAAAAATCTATATATATATATATATAGCCTATATATATATATATATATATAAAGATATATATATATATATGTATATATATATATATATATATATAACTTTTTTTTAAACAGCCAGAGGAGTTCATTTTGTACATCTGGCTGCCAGATATCAGATGCTAGCAGGTATTAGCCAACATGTGGCTAATTATAATGTTTCTGACAACTTGGTAACTTAACCAACCACTTAAAACCAGACATATTATAAGCAGCTTTAAAGCAAGTCAGTCTGTAGCAGCCCATATTTCGCATGGAATTGTAGTATCACACC
Source organism: Atherinomorus stipes (assembly GCA_023101725.1). Taxonomy (NCBI): domain Eukaryota; kingdom Metazoa; phylum Chordata; class Actinopteri; order Atheriniformes; family Atherinidae; genus Atherinomorus; species Atherinomorus stipes. The sequence continues at coordinate 88,472 of JALJCO010001824.1, read as the reverse complement.
ACTCATTTTCTAGTGTGTCCCTGGAAAATTCCTGTTTTGAGGGCCAGATAGCCCTTCCACTTCCCCCTACTCTTGTCTGAAGCACCGTGAATCGGGACACTACTACCCCTTCACATAAACACGCAAAACAAAGGGTTAGGGCCAAGAGTTAGGGCTAAGGGGGAATTGGAATTCACCCATTGTCTTTCTTGCCATGTTTAGCTAAACTTAGTTTAGCTTAATTCTCTTTTTGAAAAATAATTCTGCTAAATATATCCACAAAAACCTTGGATCACTGCTGGGTAGTTCTTTCCTGATTTCTAAATGTATGCATAGCCTAGCCAAGTGCAGGGGTGGCCAAGTTCAGTCCTCAAGAGCCACGATCCTTAAACTTCAAGTTCAATTTGTTTCAGACACTATGAACGGCACAAATAACACGGAGTCTGACATTTTTGAGAGAGATTCAGGCCACATTCATCTGTGGTACTGAATCTGATACATATCCGATCTGTGTCGAAGTGGTCGCAGTCTGAACGGCCATGTCACATTCAATCCGATCACTTTTGACAGACAGAGACAGACATCCTTATTCCTGTCCCAGAGGAGACAGGACACTCAATGTAAACAACTGAACAATGTAAATCATATTTTTTACAGGCTCTGATTGTCAACTAGTTCAAAAATAATAAAAGTGGGATAACTTAAGAGTGTGTGAACACTTCCAGCAAAAACAGAGAAGGTGACCACATGTTTAATCATGTAATTATTCACGATTAAACACATGCTAACAAGTGTAGCATCCATATTTACTTCTGTAAGTTGTGAGTAAGGGATGTTGTGCTTTCTTCTGCGCATGCGGGTCACTTCAGTTCACACTGAAGCCTGATGGAGGTCGCATGTGAATAATATGAACAACCACCGTAACAAACTGGACTTCGGTTAATACTGTTAATCGGAATTCAGCATTAAGACCTGCAGTGTGAACGTTGCCTAAAAGTTGCAGGATAGTGTCTGTTGAGGACTGGACTTGGCCACCCCTTGACCCGGTGTCAAGGGTCTCTGTATTCTTTTATTTTGTTTTATTTATTTATTTATTTATTTCTAATGTTTAGGATTTTATATTTTCTGTGTTATCATTATTGTGATTTTATCCATTTTCTTGAAATTTTTACATTTGTGCAGCACTTTGGAGACTTTTTATTGTTCTAATGTGCTATAAAAATAAAGTGATTGATTGACTGACTCACTGATTGATTGATTGGTGTGTCATCGTATAGCATAGGTTTGCATACACACTCAAAAATGGAGGTACCAATTTGTACTTTAAAGTGTACAAAGCTTGTAGCTGGGGGTGTTCCTTTTTGAAAGACATTTCTGTACCTTTGGTCCTGGTCCATTTTTGGACCTTATCAAGCTGTATAAGTTAATAAAATACAATTAAACCAATTAAAAGTGAATAATAAAAGAATATACTATATAATATATATACAAGTATTATTGTACAAGCTACGCACATTTTTCAATCCTGCAGGTACCCTTAGGGTTGAAATGTTACAAATTTGTACTTTGGACCCTTTTTCATAGTAAATACACTTCTGGCCTCATAAAGACCAATATTGTACTTTTGAGAGAACATTTGAAAAAATGTACCTACAGGTACAGAAATGTTCCTGTCTCGTACCTCTATAGCACAGGATGGTGACTACTGGCTTAATTTTATAGTAAAGATAAAAGTTCAAACAGCATTCTTATTAAACTCTCAGCATAAATTAAGAAAGCCCTCATTGACATTCTTTTTACTATCTGCAACCTATTAAAGTTAGTTTTTGTTGTATGTTGGATATATCAGCACAACACTGGGACGATGTCCTGCAGGTCTGGGATTTTTCCTCCTTCAACACATTTTACTCAAGTGAAAAGGTCAGTTTGTAGATAACTTGTCTACATTACTTTTTAAAACTATTAACACTTTTTAACAAGTCCTTCATGCCCCCACCAGAATCTGCATGTGAGGACTTTGCAGACCACTTCAGCAATGCAGCCTGCTTATGCTTCTTTTTTTTTTGTTTTGTTTTTTTAAGCATGAGGCAGACATGTTTTACCTCTTTTTTCTTTAAAAATACAAATCTGTTCTGCCAGAACTTTTGCTGTACAAACATGCAAGAACGTGGCTACGGTCCAAACTTGAGAGCCCTGGGATATTTCACTACGCAGGAAGGCAACTGGAATACGCTGTAAGCTGAAAAGTAATTAATGTGAGTTTTGTGTGAACGCCTTAAATCCCTTTGACCGTTTTGGCTTTCTGGCTGCAAACATTCATCATTAAACAGGACACTGTGGTCAGTGTTTACTTTTAGGGAAAAACAAGCTGTTTTTCATCGGAATGTGACCGTGCCCATGGAGACCACCGGAGGCATGGCTGGACTCTGAATTGTTAGTGACCTGTTTACCTGTTATAGAATTAACCAGAATTTGAGTCCGAATTAAACTAGAAATGAACGACAGCTGTGTGAACACTTTATTTATTCATTTATATTGATTTCAGTCAATAATTTTCTACACATGTTCATTATATTTATAATAATTATCATTTTATCATTAATCCTGATTTGGAAATTCAGCTCTGCTTTTAAACCATTTCTAGATTAACCAACGTGCAGTGGTCTGCCAATTACAGCACCTGGGGAGCAGTTGGTGGGGGTTAAGGACCTTGCTTAAAGACCCATGGTGGTTCACCTTAGTGCCGTGTCGGGGATTCAAACTTCAGTTTTCCAGACCAAAGTCTGCAGCATTAACCACGATGCTTTCTGCATTTTTTTCTCAAACCAATTTATTGACATCGTATTGTTCTTTTTTGTTGTTTTTATTTTTATTTACATTTGATTGTTTTTTAGTTTTTTACTTAATTACTTAGATTAGATTTTTTTTGTTTTTTGTTTATTGTTTTTATTTACATTGTAAGATTTTTTAGGTTTTTACGTAATTGTTTACATTTTACTGTTTTTTGTTTTATTGTTTGTTTATTGTCTTGTACTTTTCTGTGCTTTCATTGTTTTTACTGGTAAGTGTCCTTGGGTCTTCTAAAAGGCGCTGTCAAATAAAAATGTACTTTTATTATTATTATTGTTATTAATATTATTATTATTTTTGTTGTTGTTTATTGTTTTCATTTACATTTTATTCTTTGTTTTATATTAATAATTTTTTCTTTAATCGTTTTTAATTCATTATTTGCATTTTGTTGTTTTTATTGTTTTTTAAATTCATTATTTACATTTTTTGTTTATATTTGCATGTCATTGTTTTTTTTTATTAATGATATATTCACATTTATTGTTTTATTATTATTTATTATAATTTATTCAAAGAATAGTTAATTTTTAAAATTCTACTTGTCTATTATAATAGAATAATAGATATTATAAGTATGTATGTATATATATATATATATATATATATATGTATATGTATATACATATAGTGTGTATATATATATATATATATATATATATATATGTAATGCATTTTTGTGTTCTGTTACTCCCTGTAGATTGCTTAAAATGTCTTTATTGATTATATTTGTCTGAAATGAATGAAAGAATAAATATATTTTGTTTCTATTTTATTATTACTGCTTTTGCGTATCACAGCTGCTCAGGTGTATGCATAGTAATTTATTCATGGGTATTATTTTGTAGTTTATGTTGAAAGACTATATTAAACCTGCAAACAGAACAAGCCGTCTGTCGAGACAAATTAGACTGCAGCATGTACATGAGCTCTATGAAACAATCACCCCTCCCCCTCCCCCCTTTTGACCTCTTTTTGAACTTAACTTATGCTGCGTTCCATTTTCATCGGAACTGGGAAGTGGGAACTGGGGGGTGACGTCACACCCGACCAACTTGCGTTCCAGCTCACTGGTCGGAAAACCAGTTAGCAACCTAGCAAAACAACGTGTTTGCTAAGGCTATTGCTATTAGCCGTTGTTGGCACAGCTGGTGTTGTAGTTCACATATATCACATGAAAAATGTGAATTACACTACAGCAGCTTCCCCGTACATCTGTATAAACCAATACTACGTGTACGACTGATTTATGCAACAAAATATTAGTAAGAAGTGTAAATAAATGTAACATTATAGAAGCTTCTAAAACTGCTAACACAGGGCGCGGCCATCTTTAAATCTGAACTCGGAGCTGCGAGAGTTGTCCGACTTTCCGAGTGGGAAATCCGACTTCAGGGGGGCGTTCCAGTTGAAACTTCCTACTCGGAACTGGGAATTTCCGACTTCCGAGTTCAAATGGAACGCAGCATTACTTCCTGCCAAGAACAACTTAACCATGAGCTTCATTTGCTGACTTGGAAAGTGCAGATCGTGGGATGACACGCACTGCTTAGTCAACTGCAGAGTGGACGTGTGTCCACAGTCCTACAAGTTTTACCTAGACTGAGTGTGTCAATTCTAATGTATGCTTATTCATTATGGAGAGAGGGATGGCTTGACCATGCATATTTCATGCTTTTAAATCTTGCAAGTTTCATGAAGTTGTCTGAATGAGCAGCATTTGAAACTGAAGTGAAGTAATGTGCCTGAATAATTAATTTGTAATGTCTTTGATAAGACGTATGCCCAAGGTCATCAGTTTTATTTAAGCCAAGGAGTTTATTTATTCATCTTAATTGCATATTTAACTTGTTTATGTTGCAAGCTTTTTTAATGGAAGTCATTTAGCGCTTGAAGAATGATAAAGAAATTCCACTTGAGCTGACGGTTCAACATTTTCACAGGAGGCGACAACTCCCTTCCCAAGTTGAGCAGTAAATACGGTGAGAGGATCTTCATCAGTGGCTGCAAATGTAAAGTCTGTACTGGGATGTAAAAATACTTCTTGCAGTGCTGCAAAGTGCTCATCTCCTTTTTCTGACATCACAGCTCCTTTGTCATCACTCTGCTCTGTACTGTCTGAGTTGCCAACTGAATCTCAGCCTCATCTTGTCTGCCATAACCTTGTTTATTCCCAGCAGTGGCATTAGCAAAGCTGTAAAAGTATTTATGGGGGTACAAATGCGGGACAGCCAATCTAAGGTAAATCTATAAATCCTGGCTGCTGATTTCTCAGGGCCAGGAGGTGCAGGCCGGTGATCAGTAGAGGTAGAAAGTATTCCCCGGGTGACTCTGTGTGACTAACGCGGGGAGGCCGAGCAGCATGCCAAACACTGCTATGGCAACGCTCTTGTGCTTTTAATATGGCTAAGCTGGCCTTCGCCTCTGAAGTGAGGCACGGCCCGGTAATCCATCTACCACGAGCTGGTATCATTAGCTAACGCCCAACAGGGACCTGACTCAGCAAATGGTGTTTGTGTATTTGTGTGTTGTCCTTGGCTTTTTTTTTTTAAGAATGTAAGTTCATGTTCGAGATGTTGCTATAAAAATGAATGCAGGGTTATTCAAAGCATCAAAGACCACATTAGTGACTATAACAGTATTTAATGACAGTTATCTACCTACCGTGGATACTTCAACAGGCACGTTGATATGGACATTTTTCAGAGATGTTCAATATCTACTCTGTTTTTAGCTGTGATTTCTACAAACAGCAGTTTTTTTCTTAATTTGTAAAGTAAATGTAAATGGCTGCTTACCTGATTCCTGAAAGTTACAAGTTGAAAGTTAAAGTCTGAAATTTCCAAGGAAACTCCTTATAGCAGGGGTGCCCAAGTGCGGTCCTCGAGAGCTACTATCCTACAATTTTTAGAAAATACCGTCCCCAACACACCTGAATCAAATTCCTAATTCCCTCCTGTGCATGTCGTTCAGCTCTGCAGATGCCTGGTAACGAGTCATTTATTTGATTCAGGTGCGTTGGAGAAAGGTTGCAACCATAGACTGTATATAATTACTGGACGTAGCTTCCGGTCTCTTCTGAATAGAGAAATGTGAAGCCAGTTGGGCGTGTCTTACCGTCGCCATCTTGCCGTGTCACGTACGTCGTCACTCCAGGAAAATCCTAAAATGGGCACAGCGCGACCGCGGGGCAAATGATTGACAGCTGACGTACTGTGGGCTAAACGCTAACTGAGCTAACACGAAACTAAGAGGAGCTAACAAAGATAAGCCCCCTAAGCGGCATGGTTAAGGTAAGACATGCTTAGACTTGCAATTCGCTGACTAAAAACCGCCGTTGTGCGACTCTGTAACAAACTGAGACCTTATTAAGAGCAAAGAAGGAGCTAACTAGGAGCCTCCGGTCGGCAGGCGGAGCTTCCGGTCTGCCGCATGTCAATCATAAGGACACGCCCTTAATTATGTGTAATTTGAAGAATAAATAACATCTAAACGAATGAGCTATAAAAAAATTCACCCCCCTCACAGTTGACATGAAGGTAAACTTGACCTAATAAACCTAAAATGATTTTTTGAACCAGGCTGTAAACCTGTTTATTTCTGCTGTGAAGTTGGCGTTTTTAACATGGGAGTCTATGGGGATTTGCTCGCTCTTGGAGCCAGCCCCTAGCGGATGAAGGCAATATTACAGAAAATGTCAATTTCCGGCTTGCATCACTGCTGGCCACCGGAGGTTGCCGCTTGGTTGCAACCAAAATGTCAAGGATAGTAGCTCTCAAGTACCGGACTTGGGCACCCCTGCTTTATAGCTTTTAGTTTTGAAAAGCAAATCAAAACTATGCGTTGGTTCAAAGGAACACCAAAGATTTATTGGTTTCTTATGACAGTCCACTGTGGTTCAGAACCTGCACAAATATGGCCTTAAAGGTACAGTATGTAAAAAACCCAAAGATCAATGGCAGAAAATTTTAAAGGAGCTGTATCATGAAAAATGGACTTTTAAGAGCTTTTCAGCATGTTACTGTGTTATTTCCTCATAAAAAAAACTTCATTTAAGTCGTGTTTTTCTTCATTTGTGCATATTTGAGTAGGCTAATATATATGAATATTCAGGCTAAGCTCTAGCTTCCTTTACATCACTGACTGACACCGGTATACGCAACCAAGTAGCACCAATCATTACGCGACAGATATGCATGCGCAGCATCGTAGCAAGACGCCCTCGTTGTTCAACAGGAAGAGAACTTAACCTATCCACACTCTCTGAGGAAGAAACTAACAGCCTGTAGGAAGATTTCCTCAGAGGCAAGCAGCCATCAGCGAGCAGACGTTTGATCCGGAGTTTAGAAGAAAAGCTTTTTTTTTTTTGTTAGTTTTTAGCTTTAGAGGACGGCGTTCCCTTTTTTCCTTTTCTTTTTCTCTTTCTTTTTTTTCCTCCCCCTTCTTTTTTTTTTTTCTTTCTTCTTTCTCTTTTCGCTTTTCTCCCCTCTCCTTTTTTTCTTTGTTTTTTTTTTTCCTTTTTTTTTTTCTTTTTTTTCTCTTTTCTCTCTTCTCCCGCTGCTTCTTTCCTGCCCCCCCTTCCCCTTCCCTCCGGCGCCCTCACTCCCCTTCCCTTCCCTTCCCCTCTGTCTCTCATGCGTCACTCTCTTCCCTCTTTCCCCCCTTTGTTCTTCTGCCCCTCTCTTTCTTCCCTTCTCTCTCTCTCCTTCTTTTCTTCTTTTTTTTTTTCCTTCTTCTCTTTCCTCTCCCCCCCTCCCTCCCTTCCCCCCCCTCCCCTCCTCAAGTTGGGAAAATGTGGTTGTGTTCAGCGTGGGAGTTTATTTGTTGGACTGGACAAATCGACTTGCCAGAAGTGGTTGGATTATATCTTCAAGAGCAGAAAAAACCCTCAACTTTGTGTGTCAACTTCACTCCTGACAACTTCATGAATCTCGTGCAGTAAAGTGTTTTTTTCCCGGGGATTACTTCCGAATTCTGACGCAGTTCCCACCATAAAAACACCTCATGGACAGACAACAACACCGGTGACTGAAAATGTCTCCCAGCTCAATGCTAACTACAGTATTAGCCTATGATTTGTTTTCTAATTTACGTATTTGTAAGGGTCTCTGTGGTACTGCGTGTACTTCAAACTCCATATCAGACTCTGGGTCGAGCACATACAGCTCCATAACAGGCTGCTCCATTTTATTCCGTCGATCGGAGTCCGATTATCCATCAATGGGTACGTTTACATGGAGACTTTTTTTCCTTTTCGGAATAAAATCATTCTGATTGAGGATTTTAGGGCAGCTGTTTACATGGGAACTAATACATTCTGATCTGGCATGTACATGTGCCAATATTCATTCAGAATAATCCTGCCTGACATGCGCAGAATGATGTAAATCACGTTATTTATTAAAGACGGAGGTCTGCAAACGGCTGATCGTCACAGTCGTGGTTTCTGCAGGACGTTAATGAAGCAGCAGCTGATCCTCATGAGCTCCTACTGGAAACAACCAAGAGGAAAAGCTGTAGAGACAGAGTTTGAGTTAAAAACAAACTTTCTCGCTGTCCAGGGAATGACGTTGTTCACAGCCATCTGTCAAAGTGAGGAAACGTCACTTGTTTCACGTTGACGTCTCGTCGAAGCATGCGCTGTAAGAGCGCAACCTCACAACTTTCCGATTCAGCGTTTACATGATACCCCGTTCAGTTTGGGGAAAGAAATATTCAACCCCTGTGAAACCGAAAGAAAATTCATTCGGTTCGGCGCTTTCATTTGGAAAAAGGCGTTTATATGGATCCTTTTCATTCCGAAAGAGCTTTTAAACTGAAAGCAATCGGTCTATTTGGGTCCATGTTAACGCAGCTAATGTTTACAAATAACGTCCATGTGAGTGACGAAGCCGGTGCTAAAAACAATTCTGTGACCCTTCAGAATCAGTGTCTCTTCCGGCGCAACGTCATGAAATGGGCATAAAACATTAGTGGAGAGCTTCCGTGGTTCAGTGCAGTCAGCCGTTTTACTTCCGTGTTGGAAATTAGACGCATAAAAAAGCTAACATTTAACACCAAATCAGTTTCTAATGTGGCGATGGGAACATATTTAGCTTATAAATGCCTGTATTTGACTTTTGGAACATTTGAAAAGCTGATACAGCTCCTTTATATATAATCCAGAACATGTGCCGGGTGATGGTGTTGAAAGTGATATTTGGTCCCCTCACTGCTGCTATCTAGGCCATTTGGTGTTTCTTCGTTAGCTCATATATCCGATCCCTTGCTTTGCATTGGAAATGAGAAGATCTCACCTCATTGTTTTTTTTACTGGCACGATCAGCAGTTAATGACACAACGTGACGGCACCATGTTTTTAACTTGTAAAAAACCTTGTAAATCAAAAGAAAAAGAATGAGGACAGCATTGTGCCTGCAGTCGGCGTAAACAAGCTTGACAGTTGACCCTAACATCCACAATACATTGCGGTTTTCCTCAGTCCCCTCCTTCACCCTTTCGAGCCCTATACCCAATCCTGACACCCTTACCTGTCGCCAGAAAACCTGCTTATTGGAGAATCTTTCAGAATGATGCTGCAGTCCATGCTATATCCGCCTTTCTTTGACTCTCCCAATTCTTTTTGGGTTTATGGTGTTAAATTCTACATCTGTATTTCTGTAAATACAATGACGATGCAAAAAAATAATTTCCTTTGCAACTATTTCAGTCAAATAGAGGTCATGTTTTTGATTTAAAAGAAAAATATTCAGGAAGTGAAGTTTGTAAAACAACAAATAAAAAATAAGCTCAGTCTGAAGGTTTTACCGAGACCCTCTGTGCTTTCCTGCACAGACATGGTCATATAGTAATCAGCAGAAATCAAAAGAGAAGTGGCTCAAGGTGGCCTGGGATTCTCAAAGAAAAAAAAAAAACTTTTTCTTAAGAATAAATGGTTGAAATTCCTGTAACAAAAACTAAAGATGCTAAGCTTTACAACAAAAAACCTTGCCTCAAATAATTGAAAAAAAGCCGCATGAAACAATATACAGTGTGTACGGAAAGTATTAAGACCCCTTTAAACTTTTCACACTTTGTTTCATCGCAGCCATTTGTCAAAATCAACTAAGTTCATTTTATTCCTAATTAACTTTCGGCGCCCTCTTTGTCACTCAGCACCCCATTTTGACAGAATAAAACAAAAATGGGAAAATTTTAGCATCTTTATTAAAAAAGAATAACTGAAATATCACATGGTCATAAGTATTCATTACTTTGCTCAGTACTGAGTAGAAGCACCTTTTGAGCTCGTACAGCCATGAGTCTTCTTGGGAATGATGCAACAAGTGTTTCACACCTGGATTTGGGATCTTCTACGTTCTTCCTTGCAGATCCTCTTCAGTTCTGTCAGGTTGGATGGTGAACGGTGGTGTTCAGCCATTTTCAGGTCTCTCCAGAGATGCTCAGTTGAGTTTAAGTCAGGGTTCTGGCTGGGCCGGTCCAGAATGGTCCAGAGTTGTTCTGAAGCCACTCCTTTGTTATTTCAGCTGTGTGCTGAGAGTCATTGTCTTGTTGGAAGGTGAACCTTCGTCCCAGTCTGAGGTCCTGAACTCTGGAAGAGCTTTTCTTCCAGGATCTCTGTACTTGGCCGCATTCATCTTTCCTTCAACTGCAACCAGTCGTCCTGTCCCTGCAGCTGAAAAATACCCCCATAGCATGATGCTGCCACCACCATGTTTCACTGTTGGGATGGTATTGGGCAGGTGATGAGCAGTGCCTGGTTTTCTCCAAACATACAGCTTAGAATTAACCCAAAAAGTTCAATCTTGGTCTCATCAGACCAGATAATCTTATATCTCACAGTCTGGGAGTCCTTCATGTGTTTTTTGGCAAACTCTATTCGGGCTTTCATATGTCTGCACTGAGGACAGGCTTCCGTCGGGCCACTCTGCCGCCACAGTGATCTTTGGCTTCTTCTTTACCTCTCTCACCAAGGCTCTTCTCCCACGATTGCTGAGTTTGGCTGGACGGCCGGGTCTAGGAAGAGTTCTGGTCGTCCCAAACTTCTTCTATTTAAGGACTATGGAGGCCACCGTGCTCTTGGGAACCTTTAGTGCTGCAGAAATTCGTTTGTAACCTTGTCCAGATCCATGTCTCGCCACAATTCTGTCTCTGAGCTCCTTGGACAGTTCCTTCCACCCCATGATCCTCATTTGCTCTGACATGCACTGTGAGCTGGAAGCTCTTACATAGACAGGTGTGTGCCTTTCCTAATCAAGTCCAATCAGTTTAATTAAACACAGCTTGACTCCAATGAAGGAGTAGAACCATCTCAAGGAGGATCAGAAGGAACGGACAGCCTGTGAGTTAAATATGAGTGTCACTGCAAAGGGTCTGAATACTTATGACCATTTGATATTTTAGTTTTCCTTTCTACATTTTTGTTTTTTTCTGTCAAGATGGGGTGCTTAGTGTACATTAATGAGAAATAAAATATCTTAAGAAATAGCAGCAATGAAACAAAGAGTAAAACAGTTTAAAGGGGTTTGAATACTTTCCGTATCCACTGTATATTTGGAGAATGAGGTGATTTTTAGCTCATGGTAAGAAAAACCACCTGAAAAAAAATCTTAGCAGTATAAAACAGAATGAAACCACTTTTGTGTCTTTTCATGTGTTCTTTTTTCCATTTGGTATTTTGTGTAAAGCTTTCATTGCCTCTTAGGGCTCAAATTAGTTGGAGACATCTTCCAGCCTCTGGTGAACCTTCATTTTCCTTTAACCTTGCACTCCTCTCAACATCGTGCAATGAAGGAGATTCCGTCAGCTTCCATCTCTAATAAGATTTACAGAGACTACGGCAGAGAGAGCAGGGTGATACGTCTTGGGAGCCCTACCCTCAATATTGGCAAGGAAATCAATGTGGTGAGTAAACTTACCAGCCCAGTCTGCAATCAGCCTCTAGACTCAAAGTCATCATTGAACTGGAATAATCCTGCGGGGCTTCTCTGTTGTAGCAAAGTTAATAACAAAAGAGTCATCCAGGCCAAGCGTTGAATTACATATTAATCCTTGTATCAAGAATAATTACCAGGAAGGCGGAGAAACGATGACCTTGCAGAGGGAGTCAATGGACTCTTATTTCAGCGTTCAACAGGTGCCTCAGTTGCTAAATGTGTGTTTGGAGACTGTTTTAGAAGGATGATTTACTTTGTTTCAGCATTTTTATTTAAGCATCACTGGGAAAAAAAAAAGATCCCCTACCAGGAGGAATCTCATCTTCAGTAATTTCTTACTTGTTTGCATTAATCCCGTCTTCATGCTTCCTCATTCCCATGGCAGCTCTTTGTTATTCTGCTCTATTGTCTTGATTTTGATAGACAGGCAGCAAACACTCACTAATTAGCAGGAAATCCTCGTCTAATGCTTGTTAATGGGAGTCAGGTCACCTGTTAATAGATTGATTATAAGTATGCACTCCATTTGACATATATTCTGGCTCTTTGCTGATTTATTATTCAGGATTCATTTAGCCTATAAACCAAGACAATGTCCGAGCGGGAAAGGTTGCAGGTGACTTGAGGGACGCGATTAGACATCTGCTGTTGTTTCTGCCTCAATTTGGGGGAGATAAAACCGAGTGTTCAGTAGAGTCGTGCCAGTCAGCAGTCAGACAGATGGCTTTTTGTCAAAGCCTCAATCATTTGAGTCCATGAGAGGTCAAATGGAGTCTTGTTTGGCTGAATTGCAAACACTCTCTGCCTGTCTTTCCAAGGGTAATGCCAATTTATTTTAAAGTGCTAAAAAGTAAACTCGTTCCCGTTTGGCCAAGTCTCACATGCACTATTTATTGAAACTCTGAAGTCCTTGAGCGTTCAACCTTCCTTGGCATACCAGACATGATTTATCACCCAAAGTGCTCAGACACTGCTCTGGGATTATTATTTTATGAGAAAATTTCATATATAATATAACTATATTTTGCATTTATCATTATTATAGCGCCAATTGGAAAAAAAAAGTTGTGATTCTGTCTAAAAATAAATAATCCAAAACCAACAACAATCCAAACCAATGTTTTATTTTAAATAAAACTTGGAAAACATATCAAATGTTTAAAGAAATTTGACCTTCTATGGAAAATGTTGGTTCATCTTGAATTTTATGGCAACAACACATCTAAAAAAAAAGTTTGCATAACAAAAGTCCTAGGAAATTATAGCTAGAAAATGCAAATTTAATGCTGGAGGTGCAAGTTTTAGACCAACATTTGTTTTAGATGACATGTTTTTCCGGGAAGGTCTTGTGTATTTTTAGCAATACAAGGCAAACTGAATTTGTTTGAACTGCATGGCTTTGTACAGGAGTAGAAGAATATGGATGAGTTGGCCTGCCTGTCTTCCAGAACTTTAGCCAACTTAAAACACTTGCAGAATCATTGAACACGAAATACAACAAAGAAGACCCAGGGCTGTAGAGCAGTTGCAGTCCTTTATAGCAGTGGATTTCAAACTGGGGTCACGATCCCCATGTGGGCCACATGATTATTCCAGGGGGTCACCAGATCATTGTAAAAAAACGAAAATACAGTTTTAGTTGAAAGTTTACATACCCTCCCAAGACAGAAAGAAATCAGCAGCCAGTGAAATGAGTTGAAATTGATTAAAGTAACAGTAAATAAATTTTTAAAATGAACATCATGACATTGATTTTATCTTGTGGTTCAATAGAAATATTAAAAACAAAAAGTAAAAAAATAAAACAATTATACAAGCACGATGGGGCTCCTGAGCTAAGATTTCGTTGAGCAACAGTTTGAGGCAATCATTGCAATCAGTTTTCTGTAACGTCCAATGAGACGTCTGCACCTGTTGACAGGTATTTTCATCCACTGCTCATGAGCAAAGAGGTCTGACTTGTCTGGGACAGTTTTTTTTATTTGTTTTTAACATTATTAAACAAAAATTCAAATTTCAATGTTATATTTCATTAAATTATATTTTAGTACATTTTTATTTACTATTACTTTTTTCAATTTTGTGTTATTTAAATTTCTATAATGAATTTAACCTTTTCTTTATTGAAGGGGATGTAAACTCTCAAGCTCAACTGTAATTTTCATTTATCAAATAAATTTCAATATCAGTCTATCAATATTAACAAATCACTGCAAAGAGATTAATCTGTGAAATTAAGACCATCATTTCCTAATTATTTCAGTTATTATTTGGCATTATCTCAGTGGGAGAAGCTGTTTTTGGGCATGCAGGTGCCTTGTCACAGCAGCAAACCAATTCCACCAAAGGACACTTATCCTCCTTATTTATGATTTTTCTGACAGGTTTCAAGCCTTTCATGTAGGTTTTTTTTTTTTTTTTTTTTTTTTTTTTTTTTGCCAGAAACAAAGCTATTACAGATTCTTTTCTAAATATCTAAATTTGGCCCTAATTTAGGTGAGAAAAACTTCATTTTCACATTTGGGTGCTTTTTCCAGCGTTTAACATAATCCACCAAAAAACACTTTATCCTAATTATTATGAAAAATTGGACGGTTTCTAAGCCTCACATTAAGAGGATGACCCATTAGATATACTGCACAATTATCCACTGTTTTATTGCACCAGAACTAGACCTTTTTTTTTCCAGCTGCTGGTCTCAATGCTTACAGACTGTTGTTAGAACAGTGGATCAAATATGGATTTAAAACAACATTATGAGACAATGTTGCTACCATGAAATTCAAGATGAGTTGATTTTTTTTTTTTAAATCAGCATTTCATTTGTAAAAAGTTGAGCTCAGGACCAGTAAATACAAGCAGCTGAATGGCTTTCCCCCAGAGGGCAGCTGGGTTCAGCCTCAGATTGGAGCGAAGGAGCTTGAGCATGTGGGGAAACTCTGCTTTAAAAGAAGTCAGCTGATGTGCTATCTGATCAGGATGCACTCATGTTGCCTCCCTTAGAGGTTTTTCAAGCATGCACAGCTGGACCAAGACCTTAGGAAAGACCCAGGACACACAGGAGGAATTATCTATGCCTTACGACCTGGAATGCTCCAGGATTCCCGGGATTAGCTGGAGAGGGTCAAGGAAAGGGATGTTTGGGTTTCCCTCCTGGACCTGTTCAGCATTTCATGTTTTCTGTTATATAGTGAATGAAGTGTTGGTTTGAGGGCAGCATGGATGGTTGGTGGTTACCACTGTCACCTCGTGGCTGGAGTGAATCCCAGCCAATAGTTAACCAATCAAGTTGCTGTTTCTAAAGTCTAAAAAAACCACAAACTTCTTCAAAAACTTCTTTTTTACAGACTTTAAAACTTCTAAAGACAGTTTCTTTGAGGATGTTCCATGTGAACAGAATTTATACACGCTAATTTGTGGAAATAACCAAATATTAGGGCTGGGAAAAAATTGATACCCTGAAATATCGCGATATTCTCATATGCAGATTTCATATTGATATTTGAAGACGCGATATTGATCTATTTTACTAATTTCGTAACAGAACGACAAAACCTCGCGAGATTTCATTAGTAAAATAGATCGATACGACATTTTTAAATATTGATATTGTAGCATATGAAAATATGCGATATTTCAGTGTATCAATATTTTTTCCCATCTCTACCAAATATCCACTGTTTTTGGGCATTGTTTTGGTCTTTTTTAATTCTCAGGGAGAAGAAAATCTAGGTGTTTCTAGGATATAATGCACATTCTATTAGTTTTGTTTGAACACTCATTAAGTTTGACTTGTTATACAAAACACAAGTTAATATTTTCTAATTTTGCACAAGGAATGAATATCACATCATTTATTTTTCAGCTTTAATATCGGTATCAAAATCGGTTATCTGCCACATGAGTTTTGAAATATTGGCATATCGGATATCAGCCAAAATTCCAATATCGTGCATTCCTTATATGGACTGATGGAAATCTGCAAATCTGTTTTTGCTTTACACGGCAAACCAACTTTATTTTTTCTTAAAAAACTTGGAGCTGTGTGATGCTAGATTATGACACGAGTTTGACGAATAAAGAGAGTGAGAAAGCCTCTCAGTCATTTCCACGTGGACCTGTACGTGTCTGAAAGCTTTGCAGTGCAGCTGCTTTTCTTGGCTGAAGCGTGTGAAAGAGAGATGGTGTATAACTGCAGATTTATTGATACATTCAAAGGTTATACTTGAGTTTCTGCACCATCCTCCCGAGTCTCGATACAGATCAAGGTTCAGTTTCAAAGCTGCAACAAGTGAGATGTGCACTGTGTTGCTGCAGAGCACAGACGGGCGGAGCAATCTGCACAAAAACAAGCCGATTCCTCTGCAGGGGAATGGGAGTAAAACATATCGGCTCATCTTAAACTGCTTGAGAGTGCTGATACAGAGTTAATGTGAGCGAATGCATGAGAAACACAGACGTCAACTTCAGTCTCCTCACTTCCTTTGACACTGGCTTCCTGTTAGTTAGACTCAAACGTTGGATTCATCCATTAAGCGTTGGCCTCGTAGCCTGCAGCTCGTGGTGTGAGTGCTCTCTGGCCTGCATCGGCAGTAATCATCACGGAGAGCCAGGGCATGAGATCAGTCAGGTTCACCACTGAACCACTGACACATCAGACCAGCAGGCATTTATTTGTTTATTTATTTATCTATTTACCGGCTTGGCATGGTTGATAATGTGTGTAAGTAGTAACTGGTAGGTTTGGACGCATGGAGGAGCTCGCTATGTGTTCCTCTCTGCAGAGGTTCCCGGTGTGATGCACAATAATGACCTGTCAGAAATGCAGGCCTCTGAAAACAGATAATCCACAGAGGCTTTCTGACTAAATGAATTCGAACCATAGCCAAGCCCCCCCCCCCCCCCCCCCCCCTGGAGGCCTCTGAAAAGCATAATTTATTCTAGTGGTCACTTATCAAATCTGACAAAAAAGAAAGAAAGAAAAAGCTCACAAAAATGGCAAGTTTGACTCCAGGAAGATGATTCTGCTCAAGATGCTGTGTGTATATATATATATATATATATATATATATTTTATAATACATGTATGTACATACACATTAGGGGTGCAATGGTACAACAAATTCATGGTTTGTTTCAATACGTTAGTGTCACAGTCCAATAATTTTTCAATACAAACCCCCCCAAAAAACATTTTCATGCCTTTTTTAACCCAATTGCTTTTGTCCTATCTATCTATCTATCTATCTATCTATCTATCTATCTATCTATCTATCTATCTATCTATCTATCTATCTATCTATCTATCTATCTATCTATCTAATTAATTATTAATATGTACATATTAATAACATATATTTAGACTCCGATTATATTTAGATTTGCATTATGAAAAGGAATAGTTCACCCACAGAATGATTTAACTTTATTTTCCACTTACCCTCATGGTGAGCAAAACTCTGGAGCACTTTTTTAATATCTCAAATGCAGCCAGCGTTCAGGAAGGCTTTTCTTTTTCCCCAAACTTTCATATAATGGAGTTTGCCGGGGCCTGAGCCAAAAAGATCCATAAAAGTCCACAAAAACTTGTCAATATTCCTCCATGCTGCTCGTCCAATGTAATCCAAGTGTCCTGAGTGGGTAGCATCCATAATTTACTTGAAACGACATCAATTTGTATATTTTTAGAGCCTAAACAGTATTACATCTTACTTTCGCAAAGCGCGCATTTGCGCGTTCATGAAACTACGGAAGCCTTGGTGTTCAAAGCCTACTCTGCTGATAATACAAGCGTAGAAGAAGAAATTCACCATTTACATTGTGCTAAGAGGGACAGCTGCAGACAAACCGGGACAAACACAAGAGGGGTTGGATATTAATTTAAAAGAAAGAAAGAAAGAAAGAAAGAAAGAAAGAAAGAAAGAAAGAAAGAAAGAAAGAAAGAAAGAAAGAAAGAAAGAAAGAAAGAAAGAAAGAAAGAAAAAAAAAAAAAAAAAAAAGAAAAAAAAAAAAAAGAGATAACCATTATATTTTGATGTTAGTTTTATGATAACAAGCTGACTTCACACAAACTATGACAAATTTCAAAATCACCTATGAACCTGTGACAAAACATTTACTTTTTAAATGGTTAAAATACATTGCATGGCCTCATAAAAGCCATCCCAGAAAGCAAAATGTTTGGTCTTGTTCATATTTGGCCTCAACATCCTGTGTGTGCCGCTGCTAAAACTCAGACCACCAAATAAAGAAACTGCTGTAATAAGTCCAGGCTGGTTCCTCATATTTAGACCACTTATGGCCTACAAAACACTTGCTAGTGCTGTAACTGGGCCATACAGTCAGTGCTAGAAGTAGCCCTGATTGGGCCCAAACGTGTCTGCTGTCTGGAATCTTCCTAGTTTCTCTCAGGAGAGCAACTTTAATGACCTGTATGAGATAAATTACGATATATTCATATTAAAGTTGCAGTACGCAAAAGAATGAACTTAAAACACATCACTGGACATTAGAAAGTGGAATCTCAACTGGAAATGCATCACACCGCAAGCTAGGGTAAAAACAAACAACTCTTTAAAGGGACTTGAGGCAAGATTAAGAAACAAAACTCGCGACTGCTGCGACTGCCGCTTCAGGTAACTGCACCCACGAGCCAAGCTGTCACAGGAGCGTGCACAAACTGAAAATATAATGTTGTTTACTAACCTTTTTCTTCGTAGTTCCACTTTTTAGTGTCTTTCAGTTGATCTGGATCGTTTGCTGACGGCAGAAGAATCCATAACTATCGTTTACAGTGTTTGAATTTACCGCGACCATCTTCTTCCTGTATCAAAACTGCGGATGCAGCGTCATTTGGCGTCACGTCCGCAGGGCAGCGCGGGAAATTCGGACACCGATTTGCAGCGCATTTTGCAGCACACAGCCTGTTCAAGGTAACGGAGAGAAACAAGGGTGGAAATGTTCTTCTTAGTATTTCACACTTCATCACCCATTAGTATTAAAAAAAATGGACATGCATGTTTGTTTGTTTTTTAATTCCTGCCTCCAGTCCCTTTAAAAAAGCTGAAAAAATGAAAGAAAAACAAAAGGTGAAAACATGCATTGGAGACGCCTCCATGACGTTACGTCAGCAAGATAAAGAGTTGTGGTCCGCTCGTTGATTGTCATGTATAATCAAAGCCGTGTTATACATGAAAGATGCTTCAGAACAGCTAGACTGGAACTGGTTTATGTGGTGGGATCATCAGCCAGTTCAGAAGAGTGGGATGATGCCGAGGAATATGGGGACATCATATTTTACAAGCTAGAACCTGAGTAGAACTGTAGCCAGCTGCCGACAGCCTGTCTCCCAGCCTCAGGTCCACTCGGTTCAGCTAAAAGCTTGCAAGACCACCCCGAGGGAACTCTGAACTGTAAAGAGCGACCTGGAACAGCAAATGTATTTGAATTATGTGTTAATTTCAGAGCAAACATTCGAATGTCATTTTGGAGCAATTTTGACAGCCCTATGAAGCACCTTACCCCCTGCTGTTTGTACCCGGGATACACTCCAACCAGCCCCAAAGTTGCTCTGTTGGACGCAGATCCGGTGACTGTGGAGGCCATTGGAGTAGT
This sequence comes from Atherinomorus stipes, assembly GCA_023101725.1. NCBI lineage: Eukaryota > Metazoa > Chordata > Actinopteri > Atheriniformes > Atherinidae > Atherinomorus > Atherinomorus stipes. The sequence continues at coordinate 69,093 of JALJCO010001824.1, read as the reverse complement.
TTTAAAAGCAGTTGGAGATGATGTGAGCTTTGTGACATGGTGCATCATCCTGCTGGAAGCAGCCATCAGAAGATGCTACACTGGTCATAAAGGGATGGACATGGTCAGCAATGATACTCAGGTAGGCTGTGGTGGTTAAACCGCCACGTTGGTACAGTACTAAGAGGTCTAAAGGGGGCCAAGAAAATCTCCCCCACACCATTACAGCAGCAGCAGCCTGAAGCCTTGATCCAAGACAGGATGGATCCATGCTTTCATGATGTTTCCACCAAATTCTGAGCCTAGCATCTGAATGTGGAGCTGAAATGGAGACTCATCAGACCAGCAACGTTTCTCCACCTTCTATTGTCCAGTTTTGGTGAGTCTGTGTGAATTGTAGCCTCAGTTTCCGGTTCTTAGCTGGCAGGAGTGGCTCCGGTGTGGTCTTCTGCTGCTGTCGCCCATCTGCTTCAAGGTCTGACACCTTGGTTTAAACCAGTTGTTTTCTGACTTCCTATTGCCTTCCTATCATCTCCAACCAGTCTGATATTTTGACATCTGACATCAGCCAGACATTGTGATCCAGACAACTGCTGCTTACTGGATATTTTCTCTTTTTCAGACTATTCTCTGGAAACCCTGGAGATGGTTGTGTGTGGAAGTCCCAGTAGATCATCAGTTTCTGAAGCAGCTGCAGCTGATTAGATATTTGTATTAACAGGTGTACCTAATAAAAGTGGCCAGCGAGTGTATGAAGTTTCTCAAAATTGTTCCACAGAATAAAAAGCAAAGCAAGGGGGTAGCCCATGCTGGAAGTCCTGCGAGGCGGATCCTGCCTTTAAGACAGAGCTGTCACTGAAAGTGAAACCCCAGTCTGCCATAATGACTTTCAGATAGAATCTCCAGCCCATAATAATGCCATTCAGCGACATCATCGGCCTCCATATTGGCCCCGAGTGTGAAAGAAGCCAAACTGTCAGTATTCTATTAGGCAAAGATTTTGATCTCCCTGTGGCGGCGCTTGTCAGGCTGAATAATAAAGCCGTCACCCCAGAAGGTGAAAGGGGTCCGGGGCGAGGATGGAGACCTATTGTCTGGAGGATTGACAAGGGTTGACGCAACAGGCAAAAGTGAGTTAAACCCCTCACACACACACCAGCACCAGCACACTCCCCTTCCTCTCTGTGCTCGTCCTCCTCCCGTCCCCAGAGAGGGTATTTTTCATGCTTTCAAACCAGCCGGCAGTGACAAAGCTCTGACAACCTCTGCTTACTGTGACACCTTTGTGGGTCCAGAGGAGGTTTCAACCACAATGCTTACTTTGATTGGCATTCTTGAGAGGAAACACACATTATTCTGCCATAACAGCCAATCTGATTGATTGGCACAGTCAAACTTGTAGCATTGAAGAAAGAGGTTGGAGACTTTGACTCATATTTATATACTTTTTGAGACGTCCCAGGGAAATGCATGAAAACTGGATGTGCTGTTTAACATCTCATTCTGTTAACTCCCCAAAACTTTCCATTCCCAACACACGGAAACATTAATGGAGGAAAATGTGCGGTCAGCAACTCCAACAGCAAATAAGTCCATTCCTACAGTCTGCTGCTTGTATTTGACATTTTCTTTCTTCATAATGAGGGTAAAAAAGTGAAACTCACTCTGCTGTTGTTTCTTCAGGTGTTTGGATCATTGTCCCCTCACATAACCCAGTTTCAGCCAAGCTTTTCCTCATGCTCTGTGGGTTTTATGTTAGCTTATTTTATTATGAAGGTCCTGTTAAAAATTTAAGAATCTTTATTGCCTTTCAACATGTTCATCTCAAGGGAACAAAATTATGTTGCACAGGATGTGCAGGAGTGAAGCACAGAAAGTTAAAAACACAAACCAGACATAAGTAGAAAATATCTACGATACAGATACACTGCCTGGCCACAAAAAGAAAAAAAAAAATTAACACCTGGATCCAGGTATGCCTGACCTCAGTAACCATGACAACAATGGCCAGACACACCTGGATTAATCCGTTTGTCCAGCATAAAAGACTGGCTTAAGTTCAGGAAGTAGTTGAGTTGGGCATAGCCTACATAACCTAAACCTGTTGCACTGACACACTCCTGAATGCTGCAAAATTTAGCTTTATTTTAAAAACTTTGTTAAAAATCTGCATTTGTGGGTGGGGATCCAATTTTTTTTTTGGTTTGTTTTTTTTTTTTTAGATTTTTTTTTTTTCTTTGATATTGTTTCTCTCTTTTCCTTTTGTTCCTTTTTGTCTTATTTATATTCTTTTTTGTATTTTTATAAATATTTTTTTTTTTTTTTTTTATAAAAAAAATATTTATTTTTTTTCTCTCCCTCCCTTTTTTAGAAATTATTCCAAATTTCCTCTACAGGTTAAACCAGTCTTTGTTTTACACACTCAAATGTGTAAAAGTTTACTTTGTGCTCCTCTTTGTGAATATTAAGAAAAAAAAGACCTCACAGGCTCCTCCTTCCAGATGGAGAAAAGGGGGGTCTCTGCCTTGCAGGAGTAGAAACTGCAAACAGTAATGTACATGAATCCAACGTTGCTGCAGCAAGTGATAACGTTTTCCCACTTTTATGCTTTTCTCGCTGAGATATTGCGATTGGGGAAAGAAAGCTATTATTTTAGACACAAACTACACCATAAAGTTGGAATTTTATCGGCCTTTAGGAGCTGAAATTTATCGGTTATCAGTATCGGTTTTAAAAAATGGTTATCGTGCATCCCTATGTACATCGCCACCTACTACATGGTGCAATTTACTGTACAGGAATGACTAGCTGCTGTGACATGTCAGTCATCTGGGGGGGGGGGGGGGGGGGGGGGGGGCACCTGGGGGGCCAATCCAATGTCAGGGGGGTCCAGTGTCCCCCTGGCCCCCCCTCTAGCTCCACCTATGACTGCCATGCTGTCTGTCATTCACTCATTTCTTCCTGTGTATTCAGAACCCGGCCACTGTCTGCCCCCTGATCACACCTCCACCGCCTGATCCCCCCCACATCTCACACTCCCACACATGCAGTTTCAGGCATTTTTCTAAATTTGGCAGTGGATGGAGTTACACTTTAATCATTTAAGATGTGGAGTTTCTATCTGTGAGCAAATGGTGAAAATCAGCAGCACTCAAGGCTCTTTCAGCTTCGCCTTTCTTAGTTTTCTTTTCAAACTTTTTCTTTTCATTATTATTATTTTTTTTGTCTCTGCTTCTTTTCAAGTTTGCAGGGCCTTCATGTTTGAGCCTTTTTACCTGAGATGCTGTCCACACACTCACACAGAGGCAGCTGTACACTGCAGTGTTGTTGTTTGTGTCAGAGGGCAGCGCCTCGCTTTCACGAAGAAGCCTCGTCGGTTTCGGCTGACTGCTGCCGTGGCACTCGCCATGTGTGGCTGAGAGACTGCTTACCTGCTTCAGCTGAGCCCCCCCCCCCTCTTTTATTCTCTGCACAGGGACAGTCTCCCAAGGTCAGTCATACCACCACACACACACGCACACACATATGCGCCGTCACTCTCCAGCTCTGACAACCTCTCCTGTGAAATCGAGAATCGGTATGACTGTGAAGTCATTGTTCACATGAGGGTAAAACAGCAGCATGGTTTCTGAATTTGTCATCATGGCAACCTGATGAGAAACCAGTAAGCAAGTGGAGAAAAAAAACAAAACAAACAAGCACAACAATGAGGCAAAAATGTGATATAAAAGGAGGATTTGTTGGCATCTGACAGCTGGAGGTGAAAGTGAGAAGCTGCTGACAGCTGATGCCTTCAGGGGGAGTCAGGTGGAAAGGAGCATGTTTCTGGACCACAAAATGTGAAGCAAGTACTTTGACATTTTCCCCAAACCAGCATTTGATGACTTTTACTCCAAGCAGAGGACATTGCAGACATTTCAACCCCCCCCCCCCTCTCTCAGGCCCAGCCCCCCCACACTGCCTCAACATATTGCACCTGTTAAATTATTTAGCTGCTACTCTGTGGTTGGGTTCCTGAGCTGCAGTGAAAGCTGTACCTGCCGATTAGAGCCGGGCTTGTCACCGGAGCTGGACAGATATCTCCTCCCTGTCGTCTGAGAGACAGAGATGCCTTTGGCCACATTACGAAGGAGGAAATGTCATTACCTCATCGCAGGCTTGTCATTTCCAGCCTTTGCTCTCTCGGGATGGCCGGGGATTGTTTGTGTGCGATTGCTTGTGTGCAGCTGAGTCACCCACCATGGATGCACATGGCCTACATGGTGACAAATTGACACTTTACATCATAAGTCTAACAAATTTATTGTTATTTGGGAATTTTGAAGCTGAAACATATAGATTTTGGGAAATCAAAAAGACAATTTTCAGACAGAAATTATGTAGTTAAACTGCAGTTTTTTAATAATATGAAAAGCTGGACAATTTTCAGGATTTTGTTGATGTTTTGGCAGCACTTGCTTAGTCTCAATGTTCATTTTTTGGGTATTTCTTGTGACAGAACTGATGAGAAATACATAAAAATGCTGTTTTAAGAACTATAATTCAAACAGACATTGAAATTATGGATATCATCTGCACAGTGCAAAGATCTGACTGGGAATCAGACAAAGTAGATCCTTTTTACTCCCACTAGGAGCACTGTTGAAGCAAATACAAACCTCCGATGCCCAGTTTGCCTCCCTGTTTAATCAGAGCCGAGCCTGCTGGAGTAGCAGGTCTCTCGTTTCCCAGACCTTCTGTGTTTGGCAGGTTACAAAAGTGTATGTTTGTGGTTGTTGGCGTACAATTTACTGTAAGAATATTCCACATTTGTCCGTCTCTCTGAGATCCCTCGTCCCACCACATCGCAGTTTGTTGGTTTCTTGCTTGGACTGTATTTACCATCTCAACGTCTGTCCTCAATTTCAGGCACAGATATGCAAATCACACAGGAGTTATTAATCGGAGTGTCACAGGGATTATGCAAATGGATAAGAAAGAGAGCGAGAGGAGGAGAGGAGGAGAGCTTGGACGTCAGCAAACTTGTGTTGGCATTCACCAGAGGGAGATAGTTTTGTTTGAAAGGTTTGGATCCCACCTGTGATCTCCGCTGCATTTTGAGTTCTGGCTCAGACGCTTCCGGGAAAAAAGGTTGTCTTTTTGTTGGGAAAGGCTCAACAAACGAGACGTTTAGGCCTGCAGAGTAATGATGAGCCCGATGTTTAAAAAGGAAGAGCAACGCAGCAAAACTAAAGAATAATTGTCTGAATGTGGAGATTTTACACACACACACACACACACACAAAAAAAAATATATATATATATATATATATATATATATTACACCCTTTTTTTTTTATTTTTTTTTATAAATTCAATTCACTCTTGTTTTTTTTTTATATTTTTTTTTTTTTTTTTTTTTTTTCAATTTCTTCTTATTTCTGATACTTTTTTTTTCCTTTTTAAAACTATTCTTCCCTATTTTTTTTTTCTTAAAAAAATGGAAACCCCCCCCACCCCAAAGATCCCACCCCCCTTTCCTCCCCCTCCCTAATAAGGAAAAAAAGGTCTAAAAGGCAGGCCCTCGGCCAATCCTAGGCGTGGGCCCCACTGCAAGGATTGGATGGAGTTTTCATTGAAAATTTAAAGATTGGAATAATATTTAGTTTTGATTAATGGTGCGTCTATCTTGTATTTCAGAGTTCAATTACCTCATTCTTCAGTACAGTTTGTCTATATTTGCCGTTGCTGTGGAAACAAGTAAGTTAATAGCAGAAGCTGCAGATGGTTTCCTAAAAGATTTGATTTTAGTGCCACAAAACTATAATTATACATGTAAGGAAAAGGCACAATCTGAGACAAAAATCTGTATTTGTACAAATACCGTGTACATTTGGATAGGACCTAAAAATTGGTGTTTTAATTTCTCAGAAAATTGTAGATCAAAGAAGAAGTCAGATGGGGGCAATGCCAAAAGTTTAAATCAACAAAAACCGCCATTGAAGAGAAAATGTTCTCCATGAAAGACAACTCAGACAGGAACCTGAAAAGATTTTGCAGTGGTTTGAGTAACCGTATTGTGAACTTTTACTACATGTTGCTTTTGCATTTGATGATTACTGTCACCATTTTCTGAGCTGAAAAGTGTTTTCATGCTCCGAGATAACTGCCTAATGTGTCACCTAACCGGTTAAGTCCCTCCGGAGTTGTGCCAGACTTGTGCTTTCACTCACTCACTTTTAGTGTCTCACATTTAGTCTTTTTCAGATAAAACCAGCAGAACTGTCAGCTCGCAGCAGACGGATGCATCACCCAGCCACTGTATGCAGGTGAGAAAATAGAGACGAGGCAAACGAGTCTGATGAAAATGGACATAGCCTTGAAATCACCAGTCTAAGCATTTGCTTAAACTTTGAGGAAATTTGTGGGGCTTAAAGTTGTTATAGAAAACTCACTCTTCTGCAGCCTCCTTTCTACTTGACCCATCTGTCAGAATTCCTCCACATTTCTCCAAACTGATTCTGCACCTGCCGTCTGCTGCATGCAAAACACTGCTAACACGAACTTCACTTAAATGTTAAACAAGGTATATGCATTGCATGTGATTGCTGCACTTTGTATTCATACCAGTAACCTTTCTGCTGTGGTGCATCAACCGCCGCCCAGTCAGTATGCCGACACTAATGGCCATAAAAGCACAGTATTGTGTGATCTTATGAATGAAAAAGTAAAAAACATGAAAGCTGCTCAGCTCTGACGTCAGAACGGTCTAATTAAGTTGCCAAAGTGAACAAAAAACCAGTAATTATCATCATCAGTCACTAATAAAACAGGCAGGTTCACACTGAAACTAAGTTTAAATGTACGGTCGTCCTCAAAATTATTCATACACTCCAATTACAGAAAAGACTAAATTCACAATAGTAATTCAAATAACAAGAAACAAATAATAGATAAAAAATAAAAAAATAACAAAACTATAATTTAGTTAAATAAAATATTGTTTTTGAACTGTGGTTTGAAATAATAATAATAAAAAAAAAAAAGACAAAATAAAACTGTCCCAGCCACATAAGAGCACCTTTCCCATGAACAGTGGACCAACATACATGTAAACAGGTGCAGACGTCTGATTGAACATTACTGATTTCACTGACAGCTGATTTTGTTCCTTCCTTAATTGGAGAGTCTAAACTTGAGGACGACTGTATGTCACTGCTAATGTGTTGCCAATATGAAGGCCAACAAGTGTTTTACAGTATATTTAGCTTAGAACTGCCTCCCCAGAGTTTATGTTGCATGGTAGAAAATGGATCAAGTCCTCCAAAGTCATAGGCTGTGTTTCCATTACACCTAGAATTTTGCAAAACCTAAATATCACAATTAAAAACTGGTAATGGAAACACAGCAAAAGGTTTTTATTCTCTCATGAGGCGGTTTTTCAGACGTTTCGATAAAGCAATTTTTCACAAAAGTGTAATGGAAACACTTTTTTCACATATACTGTACACACCATCAGGCGTGAACTAGGGGGGCAAGAACCAGTTATTCCTTCTTAATTATGATGTTAACGATCACTTACTGTACAAACATTAACCGTGGAATCAGAGTGATGGGGGGGAGTTTTAGTCAAAGTCAAAGTTAGCAGGGAGGGGGTTGAGCGTCCTCACTGCCTGGTGGAAAAAGCTGTCTCTGAGCCTGCTGGTTCTGGTTCTGGCCCGGAGACTCTGCAGCCTCCTCCCTGATGGCAGCAGAATGAAGACACTGTGGGCGGGGTGGGCGGGGTCACCTGCGATCCTGGTGGCTCTGCAGGTGACGCGGGAGTGGTAAATGTCCAATAGAGAGGGGAGGGGGACATCGACGATTTTCCCAGCTGCTTTCGCGGTGCGCTGCAGGGTCTTGCAGCAGGATGCGGTGCAGGCTCCGTACCACCCGGTGATGTATGTAGTGATGCTGCTGGTCAGGATGATCTCCGTGGTGCCCCTGTAGAAGCAGTGCATGATGGGAGACGAGGCTCTTGCTCTTCTCAGTTCCTGCAGGAAGTAGAGTCGATGTTGGGCGTTCTTGGCCAGGGATGTGGTGTTGGTGTCCCAGGACAGGTCTCGGGAGATGTGGACACCCGGGAACTTGGTGCTGCACCGCTCCACCTCAGTACCGTTGATGATCAGTGGAGCATGCTGGACAGGCTCTCCTCTGAAGTCCACCACCATCTCCTTCGTCTTCTCCTCGTTCAGTTGGGGATGGTTGTCCTTGCACCACATGACCAGGCGGCTCACCTCACTGCTGTAGTTTGTCTCATCGTTGTTGGTGATGAGACCCACCACGGTCGTGTTGTCTGCAAACTTAATGAAGAGGTTGGAGCTAATTGTTGGAGTGCAGTCGTGGGTCAGCAGAGTGAAGAGGAGGGGGCTCAGCACACATCCTTGGGGGCCCCCCGTGTTCAGCGTGATGGTGCTGGAGGTGTTGCTGCCGACCCGAACTGCCTGTGGTCTCCCCGTCAGGAAGTCCAGCAGCCAGTTGCAGAGGGAGGTGTTGAGTCCCAGCTGGACCAGTTTGACGATGAGCTGCTGGGGGATGATCGTGTTTAAGGCTGTGCTGAAGTCGATCAACAGCATTCTGACATGTAAGTCCTTGGTCCCCCCCCACACCACTATTCAACACGGGTGTAAAATATTCTGGACAAATGACACAGAAAGTTTGCCGCTGGAGTGGAGCTTAATGAGTTGTGTCTTGTTATTTCCGCTTTTTGCCAACGTTACATTTTAACGTGGATTTTAGCGGATGGACAGGATCACAGTCACCTGGCGGCGCGAGCCTCTGAAGCCTTTGGAATTGTGCCAAAGTGCGCATCTGGCGCGTAATAGAGGCCATGTCGGAGCTGCAGACACTTTCATTTGTTCAGCAACTTCTGATCCCTGTCCTCATAAACTGGCCCCTTCTGAGACTCTGCAAGGACACCTGTTTTATTATTTAATACATTTTTGTATTTATCATACTTATTTGAAATTATATTTTCATCTCCCTCCTCCACTAATGTTTCTCCTTGTGGGTCGTATTTCCTTTTGTGTTGTCCTCTTTTGCAGTTCGCCACACTGCAGACCTCCAAACACACAAAACCTAAATTATTTAGGGGCATTTTCAACACCTTTGCATCGCCCATCCCTACATGCAAGTTGTCTTTTTAACGATTTACAAACAAACAATAAAATCTTAAAATAAATTCTAAAGTTGACACAAATCACACTAACAAACCATCACATAGATGCTATAATGTTGATTTAAAATTCTGAAACAGATTGAAACTTTATTTAAATTTGACAAAATTGCAAAAGTTCTTCCATCACATCATGTCCAGGTTCTAGATTACATTAAAAAAGTAGTTCAAATAAAAAGGGAAAAAGTCATTTCCTTGTGTGTCTGGAATATTTTACAGACTGTGTGTTTGCCACAGGTGCTACAGGCTGTCAAAGACCACCAGCACTTCTTAACCCTCGTTTCCACTTGTCCCTAATCTACCCGTGTGACTTTACAGATTGGAAAAAGATCACATGAGGAAAGCTGGGTTACCTGCAGACATTCCCTCCTGCCCTGCTGGACCATTATTGGCAGGTTTTGGGGCCCTGCCGCGAAGGGTGAACGAATGCATTTCTGCAGATGACTGCAAGGCAAGGAAAGATTGAATTCTCACTCCCTTCCATCTGTGTGTGTGTTGGGGAGAAACGGGTGAGTCTCCCAGAAATAGGCAGTGATAGATGAGGTACATGGAAGAAGACAGCTACCCCTGCTCTCCAGCCCGGCTGAATCAGGAAACTGTCTGCCAACTAAATGCCTCCACCATCCTCCCCCCTTCCCTCCCTCTCTCTCTTGCACGCTCTCATTATAATTTTCTCTTTCTCCTGTTGGCCTCCTCTCTTCCTCTGCTTACGAATCAATCGTTTTGTTACTGCTTACCAGACAACAGATCTTTAGTCATTATGAGATTGTGCTTTATATCACAGCTTAATGAGCACTGCACCCGCTGCAAGCCTTCCAGACAGCAGCTAATGGTCAAAAAAGATGCACTTTCTTTCGCTTGCTTATTTCTGTGGCTCGTGTGTGTGTGTGTGTGTGAGGATACCTCTGGACTTAATTAAAATGTTTTCATACTTTAAGATGGCAATTTGTTTTAGAGTAGAGCCAAATATAAGGGTTCCCCTTGAACTCAGCTGAATTTTTTTCTGTTTTACTGCTACTGAAGGCATTTAAGCCACTATGGTCTCTGGAACGGATGGCCAAGAGCCCAAGGTCCATTGAACCAGGCCAAAATCCAGCTAACAGCAGGTGGTGAACTTTCATCAAACTTCTCCCCTCTTAGAAATTCTCCTCTTCGAAGCAAGCCCCACTAAGGTAAATGTTTTACATCCTTTCATTCATGGCCCTCTTCAGCCTCCGGGTGCTTCTTTATTCATTGCTTGGATAAACGTACGTGACCCCTTAAAATAACAGGAGCTGCCCCAGAGGGCAAAGCTGAGCGATGTGACATTCCAGCTAACCTAAGATGACTTTTAGAGGATGGATGAGTGAAGGACAGCAGCAGGGAAATATGGAGGATGGCCAAATAGACAAAATCAAATCAGTGGAAGCAGATAAGTAACAGAAAAGGTTATGAGACTGATGAGAAATAAAATGATGCTAATCGTTTCTATTTAGAGGCTTTAGAGATGGAGTATTTCTTTTTTTAATTTTAGCATTGCTGTGCTGCTGCAGCCAATAAAACAGCTTGAATTTTCATGTACAGTAGATTCTGCATTTAATCAATGGAAGTTAAAGGATAAAGGATTTTTTTTCAACCTGGACCTTATTTCTAGGGATTATATTTACTCACCAGTAATATTTCTGTATAACTTTGATTCCTTTGGAAGATATTTCGTTGAGTCGCCCCTCGGCGTACATCCATATAATGGGAGACGGGGCAGCCTCTCTATAAGGCATTATCTACAGCAAAACTCTTTCATTTCACCAATAATTTAATTAGAATGAATGAACAAATGAGTTCTATTGTCCTGTAAGTTCAGAGTTAACTCTTTGTTAGTTATTGGGGGCTTTTTTTTTAACACTCTACAGGCCATGTGTGCCCCCGTTGCACACCGCTGCAGTACAGCTGAGAAGGGCAGCTCACTACCCAGACACCACCAGACTAAAAACTTTGAACCTCTGAACTCACCAGACAATAGTACTGGATTGTTCGTTTATTCTACTTAAAGTATTGGTGAAATGAAGGAGTTTTGCTGCAGATGATGCCATACCCCGGCTTTACACCGGTGCGATGCGAGCATTTACACTGTGCACTGTGCACCCATGAGTGATATTGCTAAATCTGTGACATCACGGAATCACGGGATGGATTGCAAGATCACTTGTGATTCCCACCTGAATGGTTAATTTTGTCTACATGTTTGTGTTTCATTGTTTCTTATTTTTCTGAAACCTTGTATCCACGGAGATGATGTCACGTTCAGATAGTTCAGCAGTTGAAAATCTGCTTGGTGACTTGTTTAGGAAGTTACCAGATGTTTTACATTGTATCCCGTGTCGGATTTCCTGCCTGGTCCAATCTGAGTACTGAAATTTATGCAGGGGGGTGCTCTGTCAAAAATAGAGCTGGCGCATATCTTTAGTGCAGTAGCACAACAGGATGGAGTGACGACGGCCCACTCGAAATAAATCAAACCATTAACTACAATAGGCGCAATTCGGTGCGCATGGCGTGGCGCTGCACTCATGGATCTTGGGTAAAGCTGGGGTAAAGGTCCGTCCCAATACACCCCCTGGCCCTATATTTTAGCCCTACCCCTAAATTTTGCGTGTTCTCGTGAGGGTAGTGGTGTCCCAATTCCTCCGTGCATGTGGACATAACGAGGGGTACTGTAGGGGGCACGAATATAGCCCTTCAGAGTGAGGGATTTCAGATGCTGACTTGCCAAGTAAGAGCCAGAGGAAATTCCCCAGAAAATTTTACGCCATCATTTATATGCTGAATCAAACAACAATAGCAACCCCCGGAGAGTGACAGGCCTCAGAGAAGAAAACTCACGAATGTACATATGTACTGTACAGATTACACATTTGTTTGTAACTTTTGCCAGCGAGCCACGTTAGCTAGTCAAAAAAATACTGATGAAAAGATTGTGAATCATGTAAGCAGTTGCTTACATGCTTGAACGTAAATGCAGCAAGTGGTGTCCCAATTCCTAGGGAAGAAGATTCAAAGCCCTACTCCTTGTGGCTTTAATTCGAAGGTGCAGTGGTACCAGTGAGTAAATGCACGTATAAACTCCTAGAAATAAGGTCCAGGTTGAAAAAAATGAAGTTATCCTTTCATGTCTCGAGAATAAAGCATAGTCTCTAATTAACTTATCATGCAGTTGTAATCACATCAGAAATGTATGAAGCTGGAGGTTTTTCAGCAGGCTGATGACCTGCATTGGTCCTCACAGCTGCACTTCAACAAAGCTGTCATGTTCAAAGAGGGAAATGAATAACACTTACTTTGTTCCAAGCCCTCTCAGAGCTCTCCGGCTCTGCAGGTGAATACAACACTTCATCGTGTATGTGGATCACAGAATGAATCACCACGGTGTGCGTTCCAATCTTAACATATTAAACTGATTTCTAAGGAGTTGCATGCCACAGAGCAACCCAATTCTCACAACCCTGACTCTCCAACCATAAGCTTTCTTTGGATGATGATCCCTCCTCCAAAATACATAAAAGTAAACTGCTTTGTTGAACATTTCAGAGGTCATTCATGAGATGATGTCCACAAAGATTCCAGAGTGAATCGGTAATCCATCTACAGTAAAGCTTTGGCCAGACTTGAGTGATCTTAAAGACTCTCCTTGGAAATCTTCCTCTCAACTTTCTTGGGAGTTTTAATACACAAGACACTCTCTGTCACACTGAAAACTTTGATTAGTCAGAAGTTATTTGGGCCGTGACCAGTAATAACTTGGCTAAACGTAACAGAGGTCTTGCATACTTCTCACAAGTAAAATTCTGCAGCTCAGACGATGCTTTTTGCACAGTGTTGCCAACTCCTCAGCAAAAAAAAGGTTGCTATTGGCTGTCCTAAAAGTCGCTGATGACATCATTGTCTAATTTGCATAATTGGCCTGGTACATGTAATGGGCTCTATGCACAACTTCACTACATCCTGAACTTAAGAAAGCTCCTTTGTTTCCTTTCTGTCATTACTGGATAAACCGATTAATCTTGGTGTGTCTGACCTGTTACTGAATTCAGGCACACCTAGATTAATCAGTTTATCAAAATCAAAAGGATATCTTTTTTTTTTTTTTCAACCTGGGCCTTATTTCTAGGAGTGCATTTAATCACTGGAAAAATTTCTATATCACTTTGATCCCTTTGGATGATATTTAGATTCATGCTGCCTTCATGTGGGATTGTATTTATGGTATATACCAAAGGCTGACGTCAAAATTACACTTAAACACCCACTCACGTCATTATTTCCACTGGAAAGCTGGAAAAATTTCAGGATACACGAGTTGCTGAGATTAGGTAAACTTTGACCTTTCTGCACGGCGGAGAGCAACAAAAATATCCTGAATGGGATACATAGTTCATCATGTTTTAAAGGCACAGTATGTAAGAATTACTGGGACGATCTAGTGGTGAAGATGGGTATTGCAAGGAAAAATGTTTTCTTTCAAATGACTTCATATTCTAAGCACTGTAGTGAAAGTATGGTGGCTGTTTGTGGCCAAAATTCTCCCAGACATAAAGATGTTTTCATCTGTGAGTGGATCCAGTGGTCTAAAGTGTAGCTATGACTGGACTATGTGGAACTATTTTTAATTTCTTTTAAAGCATTACCTATCCCAAACAGTTTCTAACTCCCATTAAACAAAGCTGGTTCAGCAGTTTTAAAGTTCAGAGGGTTCTCACTTCACACGCATTGTTTTGTCCATTCAAGGACACCATAGTAAAAAATGGTGGAAGAAAAATGGCAGCCTCCATATGTGCACCGCCCAGCAAGTAGATATAAATGAGTCATTCTAAGAAAATAAACATATAACAGCTATTCTAGTGCAGCTATTATACATCAATAGAAACACAGTTTTGAATTATATATCACATTTTTCTGCCACTGATTTTTTACATGCTGTACCTTTAAGTTTTCTGCTGCTTTAATTTGGTTAGTTTGTAGTCTGCATTGCCATTTGAACATGGTTCTGTTTTTAAAAATATGGTTATTTTTGGTGTACCTCCTCAGAGCATATGCTAGTTAGCAGCTAGCTAGCTAGTCAGTTGAAGATGGCCTCCAGTGTTTCACCTCATCACAGTGGCGGACTGACCATCGGGAGCACCGGGACATTTCCCGGTGGCCTGGGCGCCAAACTGGCCTGTCCAGTCCTGTTTGAGTTTTGAATAAATAATCAGTCATGAGCTCATAAAACTCACAGACGCAGGCGGAAACGTTGAGCGCCCCACCACCGCCGCTTTGCGTTTCTCACTCTCTTCTTGTGGCTCTGTCACCGCTGCAGACATGCCCCCCCGCTGTTCCTGACGTAACTCCGACGAGCTGACAAGGGGCAAGATGGAGCAGCAGCATCAGGGCAAGATAAAAAGTGGAGCAGAGGGCAAGACTTAAGAAGAAGAAAAATACACAGCAACAGATGGAGAAAAGTTCATCAAAATAACTGACATGTTTGTCAGTCAGGGAGCAGGTGAGATATAAACACATCAGTGGTGAAACGTGACAATATGCTCACACATCCATCCAGCTAGCTTAATGATGAGCTGATGAGCTAAAACTTGCTTCATTAAAAAAAATAAGATAAAATGTAACAAAGGATATTGTATATTTTAGCATAGGGTTAACTATACAGATGTAAGATAATACATGATTATGAATATTGAAATCCTTGTATATTTCATTTATTTATTTAACCTCTATTTAAGCTGGTAAAAAAAAAAAAAAAGAGATAAAATATTAACACAGCCAGTGCATATAAAATGGTCAGGTCAATCACAGCAAAAACCTTTAGGTACAATTTAAGTATAAACCAAACATGATGGTGATAGTTTTAGAATAATAAATTTTATAGCCTGTTAGATTATAAATACGCTGAGTATCAAGTTTAGGTGGATGATGGTGTAACTTTATTTGATTTGAAATATGGCTAATTGTACAGACTGCACATTTAACCATATTGTAGTTGATTAAGTAGAATTTCAGTTTATGTGATTTACATGCAGGTTGTTGCAGCACAACGAATGTTTATTTTGTAAGGGAAAGAAACAAAAGCTGTGTGTGGCCACATCTGGAGCCTTTGTTTTATTATTTCACAGTTTTACATCAGTAGGCGCCCAATTCACTCTGAGTGTTTTGCGTTAATTTGGTGGAGGTGGCCTGGGATGGTGTCAAATTCCTGGCCTGAATTATTATCCCAGTCCGCCCCTGCATAACAACAAATCACTTGAACACAACACACTTGTAACTTCCACTTTACAAGTGCAAGTATCATCTTTCCCATACCACATAAAGGCAGCAAAAGTTGCCCTCTGGCATAGAGACGGGGCAGTCTCTATTTAAGGCATTATCTGCAGCAAAACTCCTTCATTTCACCAATACTTTGGCGAATGAATCAACAAACGAGTACCATTGTCCAGTGAGTACAGGTTTAGCTCTCTGTTAGTTTTAGTTTCCACACTCTGCAGGCTGAGAAGAGCAGTTCGCTACCCAGACAACAACAAACCGCAATCCACAAAACTCTGAAATCACAGGACAATAGATCAGGGTTAAAACCTTCTTTTTTGATAAATCTTACAGTTAGGGATGGCCTAGCCTCCCCTTAGTTATGCTGCCATGGGCTTCGACAGCTGAGGGACACTCCATGATGTGTGGCGCTCCTTCTTCCCCCGCAAACAAAGCTGAATCCAATTGTTCTGTCCATGGACTTGTATGCAAGCACAACAAATACTTATGCTTTTCAATTTAATTGGCAAAAAACTGCATATTTTAAACCTGTCAGTTTAATCAACAGGAAACATGAGGTTTTAAATTAAACATGTACCATAAAAAATATTGCATCAGGAGAACTGACTGTGAAAACATACAGTAGAGTTATAATGGTGTTCCCTGCAGCCATATGATGCCAGAACTATAAGTTGCTTGAAAGGCTCCAAGTTTTGTTTTTAGATTTATTTATTTTTTTGCTATGTTTACTTTGAACTGAAGTCCTGCAGCTGGAGCACCACATGGACAGACTTTCTGAAGTTGTTTATTGCACCTTGAACAAAAAGAATAGGGGTTATCTTTCTTTTCTGTAAACAGGATTGTGCAAAGTACAAGTCCTGTTTACATGATGTTAATGAGACCTTTTAAAAATGCATATAAACATGCTAGCACAAGCACAGCTGTATGAAAACAAAGCTCATAAACAGCTGGTTTGAGGTCAAATCATTTCTGCATATACACTCAACTAAACTCAATCCAGCTGAGGCACTTAAAGCTAGGGTTGGCAATGTTGGAAAAACGGTTCCAGCAAGCAACATTTAAAAAAACAACACACTACCCGAAACCACGCCTTCAGAGCGCAGGGACATGTGCGCCAATGTTTTACGTGCAGGTTAACAATAACAGCCAAGTGGATAGCTCATTAGCTTACTAGTAAACAGCTGACAAACCACGCTTCTAAAAACTTTAATCCACTCACCTCCAACTCCTATGACTATAAACATCAACGCCTCAAAGACTTGATCCTTATTGCTGTTTTGTTTCTTGGCACAGCAGCAGTTAGCAGTCCGTTAGCTATATGTGTTTTCAGTGAGCAGCACCGTTTTCTACCATTACGTGCACAAGCACGTTATACAGGCTGTTATCTTGATAAAACAACGATGTTAGCACTGAGAAAAATGACAATTTTGTAACGTTAACTATCTTAAACAATAGCAACATCGCTTGACCGCTCTGGCTGCTATTGACAAAAGATCGTAAAATAAAGATAAATATTATGCAACAACGAGGTAACTAATCCATAACATGGACCTAAACTTAGATAATACAATGGTTTTGTAATATTTATGTGGTAGTTGACGGTCCTGTCACAATGCTTCTGAGTGATGATGCGCCCTGGCTACTTGGCCAAGGGGATGTCCCTTTGGTTGACTGGTTAGCGTGCATGACTCTCACCCGGGGGGGTCTGGTGATTGAATCCCGCCTGGGCCCTCCTTCGTCCTGCCACATTTATATCTCCATTAACAAAGAAAATACTTACGATTTGTAGCTCGCCTTCTTTGCTGCATGCATTCTGGGTAGCCCTTACTCAGAAGGGTGGTGTCAGAGAATCTCAGTATTGAGGGTGATTCAGCTCTCAAACTTCCCCTCAACTTAACGTTCGGGACAGCACTTGCACTTCATGGGAGTGCACATTTTTGACATTGAGGGTTAAGACAGGAATTGGAATTCACCCTTGGACAGCCAAATATAGCAAGAAAGTCGTAGAGTTTTGCCTTGTCCATCAGCATAATTGGGTGTACCAAAAAATCGGTCCTGATAAAGATTATGCGTTACTTCTAATGCAAACTGCAATTAAATGCGTTGAAATTTTAAATGCGTTAATTTTCTCATATTTCATTAAAAGTAAAGTGAAGTAAATATTTACTTTTTATACCTGTCAAAATTGATAACGTACATCATTATCATATGCTATAAAAGAAATTTGGGGTAAAATTTATAATTTTGTTCTGCAACCCCCTAGATGTTCTGTAGATATTTTTTTTTATTTTATTTTAAGTTATCACCTTTAATAAAGTACATGTTACTCCTATTTTTCACTATTTTCGCAACTGAAAAACATTCATGTTGCTGTATGTCATAGACCTTAGTCTTTAAAATGTCAACTAGGAGAGGGTGAAAATGAACGAACTTGATCGCATCTTTTAAGTCTTTGCTAAAGTCATGCTCATCAGTGACCTGTGGTGGAAAACATTGGGCATACCACACAATGACACATTAGCAACAGCAATATTAACATCTTAAGTTGAAAAACTAGTAATAATGTGAAGATCTGTTTGGCAGGGAAGCAACTTGCTCTAAAAAAATGCTGGAAGTATATGAGTATTTGAAAATGGTGAAAACTCACTCTGTGGACCCTTAGGTGTTATCTTAGCTGCCCTGTCAGCATTCATAGCTACCATATTCTCTTTAGAAGGGTCCTTGGACTGATGTATAATCCAGATAAGACTACTCGGAAGTATTTCACTCAATCAGACTTTAAAAATACATTAAAACCTCTAACTTTCTGAACTGTCTCGCTCTTGTATAGCTAGCAGTGTTGTAAAGGAGAGGATGGGAGGGGGTTTGCACCACATGCTGAGCAAAAGGCCGCACCCTCTGTATCCATCCTGACAGTCACTTTTCATCTCACACAGCCTTCACTTCAAACTGTGGCTGCAATGAAAGGATTATGTAATTTTTACACTGAGGATTTTTATCAGCTTTTGCCTCTGACTGGCACTACCATTATGCTGCCAATGATAATCAATCTGAGATCAATTAGGCAGTAATTGCTGAGTCAATGGGGGAGGCTGGTTAAATATTGATAAGTGTCTAAAAGGCCCATCAGGCTCTATTGACAGCTCAGGGAGACAGACAGCACTGGTTGGGCTGAGATGGGAGGGAGGGAGTGATGGAGAGCTGGCTTCAGGCATCGGGTCATATTCTCATCTGAAGCTGCACTGGGGTAATCAATGCAAACCAGTCTCTCTCTGGCCACAAGCCTTGTTCAAAACCTTGATATTATTGTTGGACCTACTCTACATTTATGAAATTATCAAGACCCAACATGGATAAGACAGAAATCTCTACTGCAAGGTGAAATGGCACTTTAGAAACATGGCTGTTGGCTATGGTTTATCTAAGAAGTTGTGTTATGGTCTCATTTTCTTTTTTTAGCTATTTCTGTTTATAACTGGACAGTGAAATCAGTTAAACCTTAAACTGTAAAAATTTACTAATGCCGAAACAAACTGAGAAGTGTATTATACCATATTGAGGACTGAAGGTGGATTTATACTTGCGCAGCATTTGCGTATGGCAGGGCCAATGTAGCTGACGCTGGTAAAATGAGGTCTCGCACTTGAGTGTAGGGTCACGGCTTTGTGTTACAGTTTTGTTTTTTTTTTTCCTGGATCTGCAGGTGGCATTAAGGCTGGCATTACTGGTAAAACTGCACAGGGTGGAGTTTTTTTTTATGGTTTGCTTCAGTTCCACCATGTATTTCCCGTTTTAAGAACAACACTCATTTTAGGGTCTGCACACTTAGAAGTGTGGATTCGTCAGTTGCGTACATCACTGTAGCATGTCAAGTTCTGTCCCATTTCAAAAGCCTCTGAGGGAGTGTTCAAATTCACCCTACAAACTTGCAGTCCATTTGGCCTGTACAAAAGGATCTTGGTAGTGTATCATCCACACTACCTTGTTTCTCCCAAAATTAATTGCGCACACAGGATAGCATGTAATAAGCGGCAGAGCTCTGGGGTAACACTGGGATCTATTTGTGGATTTTTGAATGTCAAATAAATTGTTCACCAGCTAGAAACAATAGAAAGCCTCTGTGAAAAATTTTAAAATATGCAGTCAAGCTTAAAAGGAGAGTTTTGCCCCAGAAAATGGATTTGTTAGACATTATTCAGGTGTTAAATTTTGAATGCTAAGTTGTGTAGTTTCACAAATAGTGAGCTGCTTCGGTGTGCAGACTACGCAGTACACTCCATAGTCTAGGTCTGGGGTGGGCACCTCCAGGCCTCGAGGGCTGGAATCCTTTGGTATTAGGAATTGCCCTGTGGGAACACACCTTGTGACCTGTGCAGAGCTTCACATCAATGCACAATTACCCATTGATTGGGGTCAGGTGTGTTGCAACTGGGAAACTCCTAATACCTGCAGGATACCAGCCCGAAAAGACCGGATTTCCCCACCCCTGGGCTAGGTAGTCTGCAGACTCTGAAGTGTGCAGACCCTATAATGCGACACACAGTCAGTGACCAGAACCAAATGTCTCATCTGTCTTGTAATGATGGGAAGTTCAGTTCAGTGAGACGGATCTTCTGGCTTAGCTCCCACAGAAGAGCCAGCTCTTTTGACTCCCAAACGGCTCTTAATTTAGGAGCCTTTGTAGACCCATATTTACCTTAACTTTGCAAAAGTGAATAGTTTGTGAGTTGGAAACCAGTTTACTGGAAACCATACTGTATATGGAGCATCTGTCCATATACAGTATATATATATATATATATATATGACGAGTTCATTTGCCAAAACAAACACCATTTAGAAAAAACGGACTTAACTGCTTTTGCAAATAAATTCTTCATTTACTTTTTGAATATTTTCACCAAATCAAGCTCACATTTAGTAGAGGGTTTTAATGATGTAAAATGGAGATAGGATGTTTGTACCCAAAAGCGACAAAAAGCAGTTAACTTGGTTTTTCCACAGAAGTGTTTGCCTGTTTTTGCAAATGAACTCTTAATATGCATACATACTTTATTAATCCCAATTAGAGTCCCAATTCTAGAGTTCTCTGCATTTGACCCATCTCAGGTTGAACCTAAGAGGCAGTCAATTACAGCACATGGGGAGCAGTTGGTGGGGGTTAGGGACATTGCTCAGGGATCCATAGTGGTTCACCTAAGTATCGTGTCAGGGACTTGAACTCGGGTCTGTTGCGCCAAAGCCTGCAACATTACCACTAAGCTACCCACTCCCCCAACAACTCAGGTATTATTCTATATCCGCACATGTATTGCTGCGGTGCTGGCCAATCAAAGCGAAGTTCTGCTCAAAGTACTAGGTAGGTAAAGGTAAAAACTGGGAGCCCGCTCTTCTGATTCACGTCAATGCCACATGTTTTACACATGACATGTCACTAATTCCTTTAATCGGGCTGCACACACAGCCGGGCTCGATGTGGAAGAGGTCCACGTCGAGCAGACGTAGCACATACGGTGGTGATGGTGTAACCGACCTGATGCCGCACAAGTATAAATCCAACTTAACAGCACAAATTCAGCAAGAAGACCAAGAAATCTGCAATTCCATGATCACAATCTGACCAAACACAAGGAAGGGTTTCTGCGTGGAACTGCAGACCTCCTGAGTATTTTAGATTCAAATTTCCATTGGTAAAGTTAAAATTAGAAATACAATTTTAGCAGAGCTGACAAAGTTCAAGTGGTACAGTAACTGTGGTTTCGTGCAGTTATATC
Source organism: Atherinomorus stipes (assembly GCA_023101725.1). NCBI lineage: Eukaryota > Metazoa > Chordata > Actinopteri > Atheriniformes > Atherinidae > Atherinomorus > Atherinomorus stipes. Next base: position 47,859 of record JALJCO010001824.1, on the reverse strand, counting down.
TATTGTGAAAGAAAAAACAATACAAATCTGGAGGTCAGATACTTCTTTCTTCTCTTGAACTGATTTAAACAGAGGTTTTGGTTCTTGGGTCCCACAGATGGTGAATTGCTGGACTTTTGATAAACTCCATCAATGCTGTCGAGAAACCTTGCCATTGGGTTTGACAGTATTTGAAATTTTGAACATCGCCACACAAAATGTTTTTATCAAACTAGGAATATTTCTGAGATTTTATTTAATTTACACTGAATTAAAAAAACATATTATTTCACTTCCACAATGCCTTTGTAACTAATTTACCGCAACAAGTTTTAATTTTTACTTGCTTAGATTTTAGACCATCTCCTGTCCCTTCCTCCGGATGTCAAACTTTGTTTGAGCAGTCTGACACTATTTTAACAAACTTTGTTTGAGCAGTCTGACACTATTTTAACAAACACAGGAGCTCCACAGGGTACAGTTTTATCCCCTTTTTAATTCACACTTCATAGCACTGACTGTAGGGACACTGAGTCATCCTGCAGAGGTTTTCAGATGACACTGTGCCGGTGGGTCTGCTTACCCGAGGTGATCACACCTGCAAAACAGAGGTGGGATTCTTTGTCAGCAGGTGTGATGATAACTTTTTAAAACAGAATGTGGAGGAAACATAAGAACTAATTATTGATTTTAGAAAGAAGATGGAGGATCCCTCTAGTAACCCCTGGAAATCCGGCCTAACCCTAAAACAGGTTTTTGTGGATAAAAATTGTCCATGAGTCAATGCGTTCATCTTCAGTCGGCTTGATCATTGTAACAGCGTCTTTACTGGTCTACCTAAAAAAACAGACACCTGCAGCTCATTCAGAACTTTGCTGCACGAGTTCTCGCTGAGACCAGAAGATGACCCCATTAGTCCAGTTTTGAGGTCTACACTGGCTGCCTGTCTGTCAGAGGACAGACTTTAAAGTTCTGTTGTTGAATGGTTTAAGGTCCAAATTACATCAGTGACCTTCTGACCCAGGATGAACCCACTAGACCTCAGGTCATCTGGATCTGGTCTTTTCTCAGTTCCAAGTCAGAACCAGACATGGAGAAGCTGCGTTCAGCTTCTATGCTCCACATGTCTGGAACAAACTCCCAGAAAGCCTCAGATCAGCTGATACACAGTTTATTGAAACCCAGGTTAAAGACCGACCTGTTCTCAGCTGCATTTACATAGATTTTATTCGGGAGTTTAGATCTGCACTGATTCTTTTAAGCTTAAAGTTTTTGTTTTCTTTTTCTTTGTATTTTCAAACTTAAATCATGCTTCTTGTTAAAATCTTTTTTTTCTTACACTTTTTATTGTTTTCCCTGTACCACACTGTAATGCTTTTCATGTTTTATGTAAAGCACTTCGAGTTGTCTTGTACATGAAATGTACTACACAAATGCACTTGCCTTTCCTTGTTGTAGACCAGATATTTTACTGGACCCTTGCTGATGTAACTGGACTGTCTCTGTTGCAGTATCATCTGCTACAGGAGTACAGTATGGCTTCAAGGTATATTGTGGCTGGTCTGAAACAACTGTTTACTGAAGATGGAATGAAACACATCAGTCGAATCTCAGGAATCTTTGCTTTCCAATGCATATTACATTTACATTCTTGGAAGAGATGCGACTGTAACGTTGCAGCCAACTATTGGTTGCGCACTGCGTCACTTACTAGCAAATGGATTTGAACCAGACATGAACCCTGCAGGTGTTCTGAAGGTGCATCATGTCGAATTCGGTAAAGAAACGCAAGGAAACATTACCGGAGGAAAAGAGGAAAAGAAAGAGAGGAAGGGACAGAACAAGAGTCAAGATAAGACTGTATTTTACTGGCTGGAGTGAATCACAGTACAGGTATGATGAAGATGGATGCTAGTTTAGCTATCGATAGGGGGCACGTCACTGAGAAAACTGCTAAAAGTTCCATTGTGTGTCTTTAAGATTATATTGTTACCTATTGCTACCTAAATCACTACGATTTATCAAGCTCTTTTCATACAATAGTAACTCAAAGTGCCTTACATATTAAAGAGGTTCTCTGTTTCACAGACGAGGGCCATAATGGTGGAAAAGGCCTCGCCGTGGATTTTTGTACTGACTTTAGGGGCAACTAAAAGGCCGGTACCACCCTGTCCTGCTCGCTCTGAGCATTGTTCTGTCTCTAGTGGCCCCAGAAACCAACCAGACACCCGAAGTCTCACCTATGCTCCTCATACATATATAAATAGGTTTGTCTGGTTCAAACACTGTCAGCATGCTTTACTTTGGCATTGATAGGCAATACATCAGGGCAGTACAGAGTTCACTGATGGTTTCGATGTTGATATCAATAACGATGTAAAACAGCAAACGAAAATGGTGGAGGAGATCATGATGATGTACAGTATCTATGTGAGATAAAGAGGCAGCTCAGTAAATTCCGGTGGTCCATGGGACCAATTAAATACATCACCATTTCTTCCTCTTCTTTGTTCCTTTTGTTTTTAAGCTGTGATTAACTTCTTTATGTGGTGTTCCTATTTCCTTTCATCTCAATGGTTTTACACATTACACACAAAAACTCCTAGCTCAAAATTAACCCATAATGGGTTATTTGTGACCCACTGCTGAGTCAAAAAGGGACCAATCCAGAAAATTTGGTTATTTTTTTTGACCCAACTTTTAGGTTGAATGTTTGACCCAGAAGTTGGATTATATTGCCCATGTTGGGTTTTGTTGACTACAATGTTGGGTTATTTTAACCCAGAAGTTAGGGCAACAACACAACAACCAAAATGTCTGGGTTGCAATAACCCAAAAATTAGTTGGTCCCTTTTTTACCCAGAAGTTTGATCTAGGAGTTTTTAGTGGTTACTGTATGTTAGGGAAAAATCAATTCTATGGACTGAATACAATAACATCTAAAGATGCTTCGTCTTCATTCACTCTTGGAGAACATAGACTCGGCCAGGAAGAGTTGATGTTGTCAGGCGGTATCCAACGATCATTGGGCGTCTCGACCCTGAACCGCAGCATCCTCAACGTTGGTGGGCCGGCAGTGGTGGCCAAATCACTGCCCATCAACTCCTCTTGGCTTCCAGCTAGGCTCCTCTGTCCTCGTTTTATACGAGTTCAATGTAAATAATCATTAGTAGTGTTATTATAAACACCATTAGATTGCAAGGATTTTCTAAAAGAAACCGAATCAGCCTCCAGTGATTTTGCCAAGTATCAGCTTTCTCTGTTTTAAGAAAATTATGGCCTGAAAAATTCTACACTGCTCTTGTTTTTGTCTGTACTGGCCGACATGCGTACCAGTATGAAAAGGCATGCTTAGCTTCTCGGATAAAAAAAAAGAAAATCAAATCCAACAATAAACATTTTGTATTTACAAATCTCCTTGTGATCTTCACATTGTTATTCTGATCAGGTTTGAAATTAAATGACTATAAACTGAAGTTAAATATCAATGAAGAGGATCATTGTTAGAGTTTAAAAGCCTTGGAAGTACCAGAGCCTGAGTCGAAGGCTTAAAGAGGGAAGATGAACAAGGACTCTGCTCTAATTATCATGCTGACTAAACATGCTGCGCTGGTTAAATGAAGTTTGCAACAGGCGCAACCTCTGGCTGCTTAAAGCAGCTACTTCCTGACACCCCCAATCAGCTTGATTGATTGGCTCCCGAACCACTCCCTAACTGTGATTGGCAGTTTAATGACAAAGGGGAAGAAGATAGCTAAAGGAGAAGGAACATTTTGTGGCCAACCCAAAGTAATTTTTCCCAAAATCTATGTTTACAAGTGCCCGCATTGTTGATCTGCGTTAATGGAAGCAGTAAAGGAAGAAATCATCATCCATTTGAATCTGTCTGGGCCTTTTTCTTCAGCTTCCCCAAAGCTGTCACATCTATCAAGATTAGGCGACTGTTGGAGCCCAGTTCTCTCTTGAAATGAATCAATCTCCCCGAACGCCTGCAACGGCTGATGCCGACTGTCCAAGTGATTCGTGGTATCACCGTCTCGGGCGAATTTTCAAGGCTCATATCAAGCTGCTGATTAGACAGCTAAGCGATGCAATTGCAGTAAACATTACGGATTATCATGTAACATCCATCCTTCTTTGTTTCTTGTAAAATGGTAATAGCATTAGCCTTTTGAGAAAAGCTTTTAGTTCGTGTTTTTCTACGAGTTCTTACTCTTGTGATTATGAATCAAAACATGGGGAGTGAAAGCAATTTATTTTGCATCTATGACCTCCTGGGAGCTTCTGTAAGTGTTATCAAGACATTTCCAGTTATCAATATCAAACATATCTGTACCGAATGGATCTTTGTCATTGTTTTTATCTAGATTACAGCATCTCAGTGAAGTAATTAGTCTGTAATCAGGGAATTAAGAGCATTTAATCTTTGAAGGCTTGTCAAGTAGAATTACTTTGATATGAACTAATTCATTATGAACATAACCCAAGGGCAATAAAGATGGAGATTGAGGCTGCGATAAGATGTAGCTTGGGAACACTTGCATATAAAGACTAATCCTGCAAAGGGAATCTTTTCTTTTAACCTTTCCTCAGAATGCCAGTAAGATCAATTAATAAATTCTGACTGACTTTTAGGTATTAAAACTATCAGCTGACATTATAGACTAAATGATGTGATGTAATTGGAGGCTGATTGACTTTACAAGACTGACTATTTGGCACAACTCTAATTAATCCACCAACTGTCCGTGTGACTGCAGCCGCTCTCACAAACTTGCTTGACCAAGGACACCAGATAAGAGGAGTTTAATCAACCTGATGGATAACATTTGTCTTTACACCTCTCAAGGCAATTTTGATGTTAACTATTCAAGGCAACAGTAGGTTTCGTTCTGCTGGCAGTTGATAAAGTTAAGTGGAAACTAAAGACAGAGGAGGAAGAAGAGCCTTTGTCATGACCAGGAGGTAAAACAGTGCAATTCAACACAAATTCACTCAAATATTTCAAAGGTTTGTTTTTAATACAATCAACAATTCTGGAAAAGTTCAGATCCTTTAGGAAATGTAAATAAAACGCGAATGTAACGGTTTTTCAAACACATAAACCAACATTTCAGTCATAAAAAACTCAAATGCTGATGAGCTATTATAGCTCATCTTAAAATTGATAAGATAGAAACGTCTCAAAGGTTAAGATGGGTGCAGCCGAAGGTTGGAAAAGAAAATGGTGCTTAAAAGAAACTGAAGGGACATGTACAAAATGATGTAATTAACCGTCAACAGGTCAGCCACATTACTGGGCATGACAAAAGCACCATACAGAAGAAGAGTCCCTCAGACATAGACTGCTGTGTCTACAGAGTTCTCAGGTTTCTCAACTACAAAGACTGAATATTCTGTCACCAACAGAGCTTAATGTTTAGGGAATCTGGTGGCATTCCTGTTGTCAAGGGGCAAGTAAAGGACCTCACTTATCTGAGGGACTTGTCATCAGCTCAAAGAGCTGTGCGTCCTATGGAAACTGTCACATCTGGAGAGACACCATCTGTCCTGAAAGGTGCTGTATATTCTGGTTTTAGGGCAGGATCTGCTTCCATCCCGACTGCAGCACTGTAAATACAAACATTGTCTAAAGATTTAAACATTAAACTTAATTCATGCTAGTTTTGAAATTTAGTTTGTCACACTGAGTTTCTGTACCTTTTATGTGCAGAATTGTCAAATCTAGTTCTGTGTACTTGTACCAGTACTAAGAACATTGCAGTAAACTTGGAATGAGGAACATCCCTGAGCACAATGTCTTGCTGTTGCCTCATGTACATTGTAGCAGATTCAGCTGGGAGCTAGAGTAATTCCGATAGTACTGATAGATTAGCAGGCCACACGAAACAGGTTTGGGCCTCACCTGGGGCACCCCTGCCTTTAGAACCAGTTCTACCAACCATTTTCTGGTTTCCCCTATGTATCTACCACTTGCCATACTTTTTCGGTATATTTACTACTGTACTTCCCGTGGGTCTTTCACGCCTCGTTAGAGTAATGTATAACAATTTCAAGTAACACCCACTTATTTTGGCAGAATGATTAAATTCTTGTAAATCAAAGTATTTAAGTTGTAACAGCTTAATTTGAATTTACCAAACTGCGATATGTTAGGTGGTCACAACTTCAAAAAAAGTACAGCACTCAATCATAAAAGTTTGTTTACTTAATTTTCCCTCTATAATCAGTTTCCTAACAATTTTTAAGTAAATCAAACTTGTTAGAATTTACAGTGAAAGAAACCTTGAATATTTCAGCAATATGATGTTAAATCACTTCATCAATTCCAGCAGCATGGCTTCAGACTGAAAGGTCTGGATGTTGAACTGGTTTGTCTGGATACTGAACTGGTCTGTCTGGATGCTGAACTGGTTTGCCTGGGTGCTGAGCTGGTCTGCCTGGATGCTGAGCTGATTTGCCTGGATGCTGAACTGGTTTGCCTGGATGCTGAACTGGTCTGGGGTCTGCATGCTGAACTGGTCTGTCTGGAGGCTGAACTGGTCTGTCTGGAAGCTAAACTGGTTTGCCTGGATGCTAAGCTGGACTGCCTGGATGCTGAACTGGCCTGCATGCTGAACTGGTCTGCATACTAAACTGGTCTGTCTGCATGCTGAACTGATCTGCATACTGAACTGGTCTGACTGGATGCTTAACTGGCCTGTCTGGATGCTGAACTGGTCTGTCTGGATGCTGAACTGGCCTACCTGGATGCTGAACTGGCCTACCTGGATGCTGAACTGGTCTGCCTGGATGATGACCTGGCTGGGCTGGATGCTGAACTGGTTTGCCTGGATGTTGAGCTGGTTTGCCTGGATGCTGAACTGGTCTGCATGCTGAAGTGGTCTGCATACTGAACTGGCCTGTCTGGATGCTGAACTGGCCTACCTGGATGCTGAATTGGCCTGTCTGGATTTTTGCTGAACTGGTTTGCCTGGATGTTGAACTGGTTTGCCTGGATGCTGAACTGGTCTGCATGCTGAAGTGGTCTGCATACTGAACTGGCCTGTCTGGATGCTGAACTGGTCTGCCTGGATGCTAAACTGGTCTGTCTGGATGCTGAACTGGCCTGCCAGGTTGCTGAACTGGTCTCCATACTGAACTGTCTGGATGTTGAACTGGTCTGCCTTTTACCACTTGCAAACTTTCACCAACTGCAAACATCATGAAACAAAACATGACAAAGAAAAGAAAAAAAATCCTCTCTCAGACCAGAGTGGGACAACATTCCAGCAGTTGGTCTCCTCTGTTCCAGATTTTCCCGGGACTGGTGTTAAACGGAAGGGGGATGCTCCACAGCACGAAACACAGAGCTTCAAAAATATATTTTTTAGATGTTGCAAGTTAATTTTCTGAGTAAAATAGTAAAATGTCTCACTTTGAATCTTTTCTTTTTCTGTTTTGAATAAAAAGCTGATGAGATAGCAAATCGTGCCCTTTTCTTCTCATTTGCATTTAACACTTGGTGGAATTGGTGATGCAGAATCGTGGAATAACACTACTGTGCAGCTTACTTGTGACATTAGATACTGTTCACCAGTCAGCTCTAATGTTCTTCATTTAAAAGTCTGTATTTGTTGATAAGAACAACCAGACAGACAGATATTTGATGCTTGATGTAGCCATGAAGCAGCCTGGGTTCTGTAGATGAGAAGATGCCTCCTCTGAATTAATTATCTTCACCAATCTTTCCTGAACCATGAAACCTGTCAGGTTTAAACGTAAAAAGTTGGTTTGTGCCACAGTTTTGAACGTTACTATTCTGATGCAGTAAGAAAAATACTTTTTATACATACAACATGTAGCCATTTAGTTACACATGCAAAGATGTACAATACACAAAATTTTACGTATTCCTTCTCAGTTTTTCGTATAATAAAAGAGAAAAGTGCATTTCTGAGTAGCAAGGCCATAGTGATGTGTTCTCAGAGGAGCCGGTTCTGAGAGCCGATGATTCATAGGGAAACGGAGGAGCCGGCTCCCAGTTTTTTAGGAGATCACAGTACTTTGTTGTGACTGGCCACTATGAAGGCCATGTCAGTCACATTTGAGCATATAGGTTTGTACAAATACATGAAAACAGAAAGAAAGGCTATGTTCCATTGCAAGTGAAGACAGGAGTTAATGGTGAGGAGAGTGCATTGCGTTGTCTTGTAATATTACCGTGCAACACCTGAAAGTATAATTTTGTTTCATTGTGTTGTGTATCTTTTCTTTACCTGCTGAGGGTCTACTGATGCTAATTAGCTTGCTAATGAAAATCCAACACGTTTACCTCTGTTGCTACATATGTTCATTAATATGTACTGTCCCTATCAAATAAACAAAAAGGTTGAAGACAGAATAAATGCACAAAATTTAAAGGCTTCTCATAAAAATACTGAATGCAAAAAAGTTTTTAACACAGAAACCATTAATTTATTGCAAAATCAAGGTAAAATATACGGCTTCAAATATCTTAAATTAAGAGCTGTTCAGGAGTCTAAAGAGCCGGCTCTTCTTTGTGAGCCGATCAAAAGAGCCGGCTCTCTGAAAAGAGCCGAACTTCCCATCACTACAAGGCCAGCGGTTTCTCTGGCTTACCCATCAGCTGACATCGAAGCTTTTCTCCCTAAAGCTGTACCGCTTCCTTGCGTCCTCCATAGGTTAATGCTTTGGTGTTGCACATCTCCTGAGGCCATTAGAGCTCAGTGGCAGCTGGGAAGCTCCCCTTATTTATCTCATAAAGTGCTTGTTCAGCAGAAACAGAAGACACAGAAACATGAAACTTCATGATATCCCAAATGCCATGAAGTTTCAAACACGTTCACGCCTCAGGTCCAAATACTCGAAGTTCAGCATCCATAGGTCACACTGTAATAACTAAATGTATATTTTTCCTATAAATCCCTTAAATCTCAGATATTTCATTTTCTGTTTTCCTTTTACTTTTTCATGAAAAACTGGGAGAGTTTTATATCTGCACTTTCATGTGAAGTTGACAGCAGCGCTCTGGGTGACCTAGTTTTGCTGTTGCAGTGCATCGTTGTGATGATACACCCCAAAACTTCAGCTTCTGCCATGGAAGTCGTAGTCTGCTTCCTGCATTTGGTTTGCTGAGACCAACATTTTTCAGGTGGATCAGAGTGTGGGACATTCAAGACCATCCAAGCTAATGAACTAGGGTTCCATTAACGGTGCTTTAGAAGATGTTTCAGCATTTCAGAAAGCAGAGACTGTTAGCGAGTTTTTGAATAATGCGCATGTGAAAGACCAACCTGCTAGATTCACAGCTCCTGGCCACAGAATTACGTTGATGAGCCACTCCGGTGTTTAGCAGACGGCAGGTACGGACTCTCCATCATGTCACAAACACAAGTAAAACAGATGTCGTCTTCTGAACATCGCTAACTGCTAGCAAAATGATTGTTTGCGACCTACTGGGAATGTTAGACGAGAACGCGCCGCTTCCGGCACGCAGTATTAAGGCCTTTACACACCTACTCCGAATATTTCGTCCGAAAGATTCGCATGGCAAAAGCTTGAATCAAATTAATGTCAAGTCAACGGGAGCATTCACATCAGTGACAAAATTCCGTTTTGCGATTTTGCGATGTTTATTTTTTTCGAACTGAGGTCGATTTTCTTAATATTCACATCCGACAGATACACAATCCACCAATCAGAGAAGGCGCTCTGACCGTCACAGAGCTGGTCGCAAGCAAAAAGAGTAAGGAAAAAGAGAGAGACGTGTCGCTTTGTCGCTGTTACTGCATCATTATGGGGAGGGGGTGTCACCGCTGAAGTAGCAGTGTTTTCCCTACACTTTGTAGCCATTTGAGGTTATTTGCTTCATATGTTATATTTAAAATCCCCATTTGGCATCTCAACGGTGAGATCAGCTGTTTTCAGCATCCAGAAGTTTACCTGCAGCCGCCTCTCCCTCCGTCACTGCTGCATGTGCTCACGTTCCTCTGGAATAACAAATGCGAGTTTGTTCTTGCATTTTCGTAATTTGGAGTCGGAGCAAGTGTGTATAGACAAATGCGCCGAAATTTCTCCTCCAAATTATTCGCAATTTCGTGCCATTTATTCGCATCGGTCCCAGTGTATAAAGGGCCTTTACTCCGGCCAATCAATCACTCTCATTGATCAGTCTCATCTATTACCCGTTGAATTGACTGTCAATCACTCTTACTACGGTAGTAAGAGTAATTGAAATAATAAATAATAATTATAATTATTTGTGAAATGCTATATTATATTCTGTCATTACATAATTTTAAATAGAAGATTCCAAACAAGTCAGGCTGGCAGTAATTTCTTAGAGTGGGCCCAACCCAGGTTACATCACGCTGGATTATAAAAGCCAGTCTGCGCTCCATATCCTCAACATATGCATGCAGTGTGGGTGAGGGGAGATGCACAATGAGGGCAGTCATTTTAATCAAACAACACCTCCAGCTGCTGCCCACCAGGTGAACTGCAGTGTCTTCGACCAACACATGTCAATGAAGGAGAAAACACTCCTTGCGTAATGCTGAGCTAAAGCAGCGCTGTGCAATCAAAGGAGCTGGAATATGAGGCTTTGTTTCCACAGGTTGCCTCATGCTGTGGTACCTGCACTGCAGGCTACTCTGCCAGACTGATAAAGAGTGTGTTACAGCGGGGTGACATTCAACCAGTCGTTTCTTCAATCTCTAATCTAAAAAAGAAGCTGTGTTTTGGGATAAACTTAGAAAAAGAGTCAAACTACAGTATACAGTAAGTTACCATGACTTTCACATGAAACAGCAGTCAGTGTGCCACAAAACAAAGACAGTAGAGTAAAAACTATTTAGAAGTCATGAATATTTATTTTTACAACTTCACCGACTTTGCTGGTCTCGTTTTATGGGGGAGAAACGTGTGATTGACAGCCTGATGACAATGGTGCACCAATCAATCAAGCACATGAATGAGAAAATATTCCCAGTACCATATGCTCGGACACTCCGCCGTCTCTTGGACTCTTTCGCTTGGACACTTTCCTGGTTTCATCTGAATGCCTAACAAGTGGGGGCTTGTAGAAAGAGCCTGAATATTCAGTGAAAATGTTAATGTATCATATTATGGAAATTAGGCACTGAGCCAAGAGACAGCAAATTTATAAACACCTGTTTACTTTTTGATGTTTTGCCTCAAATTCATGCTCATTTCAATCTGCAAACCGAAATATATCTGCTCAAGGGACATGTAGGGATATTCAACAAATAATATGATTAGAGGAACTGTATGCACGCATCTTGGCCTCTTTCTGTACGGATGAATAGATCCATAGCAGGCACATAAAAAGGATGATAAAATAATTAACTAATCTATATTGGATCTTTTCTTGAAGAGGGGAAGGAGTTCTACTTTTTTCCCTCCATCATAGAAATGAAGGTCTGGCCCATGAAATATTCAAAAAGCTGTTTTTCCCTGGGATAGTAATTCATCGTCTATATATAGCCTCCTTTTTATCACTCTTCCTGGATCACAGATGATTCCCGATTCTGGTGATGCTTCTTCTCTGGACTTATATGAGAGGGAGAATTATAGATGAAAAAAATATCCAGCTGCCTGAGTCATGAAGTGAGTGTGTGTGAAGTGTGTGTATCATGTAAGTGGATGAAAATAACCACTGTACTTTGACTAAACAGCGTTCAGACTGTGGCAAAGTCAAACTGTGATTTAAGAGTGATTTTAAGCTGTGGGTGGACATCCAGGCCGAGTCATGCCTGCAGTGATTAAAGCTACAAGAGCCTCAAGAACTACAGATGGAGAGATTAGACAATCTTCTTATTGCCTTCAGGCCACACAAGAATAAATTACATACTAACACAAGGCGAGTGTTAAGGTAATCAACACCTCGACATGAGGGGTGCCTCCAAGCTGAAACTCTCACATTTTCTGTCAAGTAATCCCTGAGGAAAGCTGTACAAACTTCTCATTTTACATCAAACCAACCAGAACCATATTTGTTTCAACAGTCGTGTACTTTGGAGACAATGTGCATGAAACAAACATTTCAGTCTATGAATAAGGACTTCAGTTCCTACGATGTCTGCATCTACTGCTACTGAGGATGGCGATAATTGCTTATTTCTTGTCTTCAGGGCCAGATCTTGCAAGGGATTGGGATGGTTGTATCTTCAAAGAACTGGGAAGACTTTGATTTGTCCACTTCCTGCTCTGTGTGGATCAGCGGGGCTGTGGCCTTTACTTGCTCTAAGGAAGAAAAAGTCCTTCAGTGAACAAATAATAAGCCCCTGCAGGATATAAATCAGCTAAGTGAAGGACTCCAAACACCTGGGTCTGTGAAAATAAGAGTGGTATTATCTTTCATTAAACGAGACGCCAGTTTATTTAAATCCTAATGGACCCTCTAAATATTGGTAGTCTTAAAACATAACACGGTAGGAAGAAATTACATATTAGTATGGGATTAATGGTTCTGGACCAGTTAACATAAATGGTCATCTTTGAATCTGGAGAGGACAAAATCTTCTTTAATGGATGTGTTATTCTATTTTTAACTTAAGGAAATGGCTAATTTACATTCCATACATCAAAATGTAAGCATAGTTTGTCATTAATATAAAGTCAAAGTTGTGCCCCAGTCCTCTGAAAGCCATAATCCCAGTTTGAAATGAAGTCTCTGGTAAAATCAGAAATGCTGAGAAAGGAATTTCGAGAGGGACCCAACTGCAGTCACTATACGTCGCCATATATCCCACCACGCCAGAAGTCCCAATCGGAAGTTTCTTTTTCATGTAACTTACTAAAATCTAACCCTAACCCTAACCCTTCTCCTAACCCTAACCACCCGACTACACTATATGCATCTGTTTGCAATCTGCAGATAGTTACTTTTGGCAGTATTTAACTGACTTCCTCATGAGACTTCCTGTATAGATTGGATGTATGGCGGCACCCTTGTCGGTCATTGTAACTGCAGATAGGTACTCTTGGAGTTTTCTCAGACCAGACCCAGACTAAACTGGATCTTTGGTGACCTCCTCAGCTTTTATGAAACCAATAACGCCGAAATGACTCAAAAAAGGTAACCGAATATTGGCAACCAGATGACTGGCAGGAATCAACAACTCCAGTTCTCGAGGGCCAGATTCCTGCAGATTTTATATCCAGCATCACCTGACTGAAATAAAATAAACTGCTAAAAAGATAAGGGAACACTTATCAGCACAATGCAACTCTAAGGCCCAGTCTCAGTGTTGCCCCTACTTATGACCACTACCCCTTACTACACCCTAAAATTGAAGTTAAAGGGGTAGGGCTTTGTAATCTTCCCCAGGGATTGAGACACCACTTGCTGCATTTTCGTTCAGGCATGTAAGCGACTACATAGTTAGGTTTGCACATACGTGTCACCATAACAGCACACCCAGAAGCAAGATGGAGTTAACCGTATTTTCATCATTCATCATGCTTTGGTTAATTGATAAACGAAACAACCACATGGAGTAGAAGTTGCCATTGATGACTGTTGTCTCTTTGTAAACTGCCGAAAAGCCTTCACAAGCTTTTCATCAGTATATTAGCCTCGCTAGCGTGGCTAGTCTGGCTAACATTACAAGCTAATGTGTAATCGTAAATTTGTGAGTTTTCTTCTCCGAGTCCTGACGCTCTCCGGAGGTTGGCATTGTTGTCTAATGCAGCATACAAACAATGATATAAGTTTTCTGGGGAATTTTCTCTGGTCCTTCCTCAGCAAGTCAGCATCTGAAATCCCTCAGTGCTACGGCGGTCACCTTGACTAATCGTCTTGTCTTTCATGTACTTTCATGCAAATCATCTATCACTGACCCCTGTCTGGGATTGGATGCTACTGGACATACCCCGACTACCGGTCTTCAGATTGGCTGATGTTTTAGCCAATTGCTGTCCGCTTGCTGGACTATGACTACCGAGCGTCTTGGTGGACTTTGATATACTGCATATAACGCAGATCAGACGCTTTGTTACCCTTCTTTGTTGCTATTGTTTCTGTGTATTGTTCCAGTGGTGTTTAACCCGCTCGTTTCCGTGTGTCGTCCTTATGGTGTGGGCGTTTATAATTCGTTTAGTAATCGGTGTAGTTTGGGGCTGGGATAGCAGTAGTTGAGTAAAGGTCTGTCAGAAAACCTCTCGAAAGACCGGTTAGGGACAAGTATTAATGCTGCTGTTTCGTAGTGTTTTTTTTTTCTTTCCCGTCTTCTGCCACTCAGTGACCCCTGTTGCTACTTTGGAGAAGGACATGTTTCCTTCTGTAAATGGGCGGAGGGTTGTTAATGATATTCTTAGCTTTATTATCATTATAATTTTTTTATGGTTAGTGTTTTCCTGGGTGGGCTCTTTTCTTTCAGCAGCACTGCGAACCACAGTGCCCTGGGTTTCTGATCTGCATTTGTAAATTACACCTGCCAATAAACCTGCCGTATCACCTGTTGCGGGGTTCCCTTTGTGCGTCCCTGGCCCTAGCCAAGCTGGGACGTTACACTCAGTCTGAAGGGCTAGATTCATACCCCCTACCGCTTGTAACGTCCACATGCAAGGAGCAATTGGAACAACACTACCCTCACGGGAACATGCAAAATTTTGGGATTGGACGAAAAATTAGGGCTAAGGGGTGTACTGAGAAAGACTCTAAGTGTTCCCTTTATTTATTTTAGCTGTATAATTTCCAACAGCTTATTTATTTATTTCAAACATGTTAAAATACAACAATGAAAAAACCCTGCAAGACAGTAATGAACAAAAGACAGCAAGTGGGTGTGCAGGCCACCACATGTATAAGCAGTTAAACCTATGATTATGTTTCATGTTTGAAAAGGAATAGGAAGAAGTGTTTGCTGTCTAATTCTGCCCAAGTCTGTTAATGATTCTGTTGAATCAGGTGTATTGCAGGAGAAAAACATCCAGGGGTGCCCGCAGAGATTTCTTTTAGGGGTGGTCAGAGAAAATAGCAGGGATTTCCAAGGGTTATTATGGGATAACCTTTTTTTTTTTTCAACCTGGACCTGATTTCTAGGAATTTAGATGTGCATTTACTCAGCGGTAACATTTCTGTATCACTCTGAGTCCTTTGGATGCTTTTTAGATTAGTCGTAGATCTGTGTATATCCACATAATGGCAGGAAGGGGCAGAATGATTGGGCCTCTATAAGGCATTATCTGCAGCAAAACTCCTTAATTTCACCAGTATTTAAAGACAAATGAATGAACAAATGAGTACTATTGTCCTGTGAGTTCTGATTTGGCTTGCTGTAGTTGTTGGGGGCGTTTTACACATATCTAATGGCCGCACACCCACAATACTGTAGTCAACAGAATTGATGAAATGAACAGCAGGCAAATCACAAGCTCAACTCCGTTATTGTTCAGTGTGTGCATGTGTCACAAACAAATTGCTTAAAAAACTTCACAAAAAACTACGACGACCTCAGCCACACTGTAGACGGCCTCACTTGCCCCCAATTGTAACGTGAACAAACAATCTGGGGTAGTGTGGTGTCGGCCCAATGATGGCTGGACTAATTAGGTGGAGCGTTAGAAACTGGTTGGGGAGGTTCTGCTGGGTGGCGCCTTCCTGGAGAGTTTACATAAGAAAGGCTGAGTTAATTAGGCGTGACAGACCCGTGGAGAGACTACGGCAAAAACAGCAATGGCAGAAAATGATAGGTCTGGTGTAATATTTTTTATTTATGTTATTTCTTTTAGCTTATAAATATTTTGACATTCAACTAAACAAAGCATGCTGCGCGGTGTTAATAGTAGCCTACATAAATGTTAACATAAATCTAAAAACAAAAAATACGCCCCCCCCCAAAAAAACATTTTTGCTGGAGCGGCCAGTGGGGTGGCCAGCTTTTTGTTCAGGGGGGCAGTGGCCACCAATGGCCACCCCTTGGGGGCGCCATTGACAACATCCTAAACCTGCTGCTCCCTGGAGGAAAGTCTGCTCCGGCTTCTCTTGTCTCAGCTGCACTCTGCAGGGATCCAGTGGCCCATTTTCAGCAATCTTCCTCCAGCGTCCCTGCAGAGCCTGAGTGAACGCACCAACCAGCTGATCCTGCAGAAGCTTGGACACGTCCAACAAACCCGACCAGAACAACCGTCAGGTCCACAGATGTTTGTGCAAAGCTGAAAAGTAATAACGATTCCATCTAGAGATATTAGAGATGAGACACTGTTTTCCTTTAAAGGGTGGCATGGTCGTAAAAGTTTAGAACTACTGGCTTAATGTAGCAATCACTTTAAAGATGAGATGAAAATAAGAAAACAAGTTAATCATGTCCTCGCAAGGTGAACAATTCATTACTTGTCCAACAGTAAACACAGGCAGGAAGTATATTCTCTTAATACTTTTTTTTTCTTAGAGAGAGAGAGAAAGAGAGGTAACTGGATGTTGGGTTGGCCTCAGATTGTTTTTGCTGTTGTCATGTTATACTCCTTTTTTTTTTTTACAAGTCTGACAATGAGCTGATTTTGGTTTGATTCTGCGAAATCAGAGATTATGTTGTGGAATCTTTTTTATTCTTTCGTCAAACTTTATAACAATGTGGTCTAAACTTGAATGCACAAATCTGCGCCACTTACCCGGTAATTGTCCTGCTACTATACTATCGAGTATATGAAAAGGACATAATGAGCAACTGACAGGTCACATCTGGAAACTGACAGAATCATTGCTGTAATCTCTTTTGACCAAAGTTAAAAAACGCAACTTGTAGAGAGCAGAATTAGATTGTTTTTTGTTTGTTTGCTTGTTTACTTTTATGTTATTAGATCAAAGTCTTAAAACTGCAACAATCTAACCTCTAACCTCAACAACTGCCTGTCAAACACTGCCATATGAATGAAGAAGACAGGACCAACTGAGTGAAAGAGAAAAGTGTAGCTTAACTGCAGATTTCCCTGCAGACATCCAATACCAGGTAAGGATTCTCTTCCATATAATTGCACCTTACAGTAAAGGGTAATTTTCTCAAGTCAGGCAAGGCTCTCCAGTCCTGATTTGCTTTTTAAAACTCCTCAGACTGCCACATTCTCCAGACAAGGCTATATTAGACTTTAATTAATTCCGTGGCTGGTAATACTCAAAGGTAATGGCGATGCAGGCATGCAACTCACAGCATCGTTCTGCAGTGCTGTAATGAATTACATGGCCAGCGTTCAGAGTGAGTGTTTGGCATGGAATGCTGCAGGAGCTTGATTTGACGGAATGGAGGAGATTTAAAGGCATTGGCTGTAAGAGGCAGGGTTTGCAGCATTCTTGTGCCTGAATGTCATTAAGACTTGTTTTCGCACAGTTGGTGCAAAGCAAGCACTGACATCAAGGCATGCTACAGTAGTATCACTTTTTCTGTTCTCTTTTGTACATTTAAATTTGTCCATTTCATAACTGCTTGCATTCAGTCACATGACTTATAATAAAGTGATGCTGAAACCATCAGAAAAATCAAATATTGTGCATGGAATCATTTGTTTTGCAAAAAACCTACATGTCACTGTGCTATGTTGCCTGGCAACCAATTCAAACTTTGGTCATTTCGATTTGAAGTGATTTCTTCTAAAGTTTACTGGGTCATATATAACTTTGGGAAAGTGCAAGTTATAATGGAGACTGACAACTTAAAGGGGTTTTTTTCAACCTGACCTATTTTGTTGTGTTCTTCATTTACTCACCCAGACAGCTTGGGTGTAGCTTGAATTCCTTCAGGAGCTATTAGATCCATTTGAGATCAGCATTATGTCCAATATAATGCAAGTGATGCCGGCAACCTCACACAGCTTCCCCTTTAACCATCAACTTTCATGACCAAATTTACAAACTGTTAATGTTTACTTCCACATATACAGTGTACAGACAGTCCAGACTGAAACCAGAGCTGGAGCCCGAACCAGAATTAGATATGTTCTACTTGTTGCTCCTATTTGACTGTATTTGACATGTTTGTATGTTTTCTGTGGTAAAAGAGACACTGTGAGACCTATAGATGGCATCCCTTTCAGCTTCCCTCCACTTTCTGCTCCTGTTCAGCCTCTCCGTCATCCTCAAAGCTTCATTCAATGCATTCACATTTACCAGTTATTCAAATATGCATGTTTTATAGCTAAGACACTAAAATGTAGGTTAATTGCAGCTGGGCTACACTCATTTATTTACTTACATGTCTATCTAACAGGAACAAATGCATAAAACATTTCTTCATGAAATTATACAAAATAAATGCTTTGCACACAGGTTTTTAGCCTAGACTAGTATGCAACCCCTGACCCTGGTTAGACTTCCAGAAGAATCAAAACGGACAAAACAGTGTTGAGATATAAGTGCTTAAACTATATAAAATTTACATACATAGCAAGGGGGAAGTATTGAACACGCCAACATTTTTCTAGAAAAGCTATTGACATGAAATTTTCACCAGATGTTGGCAACAACCCAAGTAATGCACACATGCAAAGAAATCCTAACATTTATGTCCATAAATTGAGTTATTTGTAATGTTGTGAAACGACACAAGGAATAAGTATTGAATATGCTTGCTGAAATTTATTTAATACTTCGTGCAAAAGCCTTTGTTGGTGATTACAGCCTCAAGAGGCCTCCTGCATGGAGAAACCAGTATGTTGCTTAGGTGTAGTTTTGGCCTAATCTTCCACACAAACTGCCTTCAAATGTTCAAGGTTCCAGGTCTCTTCTGTGAACTCAGATCTTCAGTTATTTCCAAAGATTTTCAATTGGATTCAAGTGGGGTGATTGACTGGGCCATTCTACCAGCTTTATCTTTTTTTTTTCTTAAACCAGCTGAGTGTTTCTTGGCTGTGTACTTGGGATGGTCGTCTTGCTGAAAGATCCAGCCTCTTTTCATCTTCAGCAGCTGCAGATGCAGCAGATTCTGGTCCAGAATTTCTCTCTACTATTCTCCATTCGTTCTTCCTTCAATGATATGAAGTCTCCCAGTACCACATGCTGAAAAACAGCCCCCACCATGATGTTCCCACCTCCAAACTTTACTGTTGTTATGGTGTTTTGGGGGTCAAGTGTGGTGCCATTTCTCCTCCAAACATGTTGTATCTTTTGACATCCGAATGTGGCGGTTCCAACTAGCACCACTTGGCGAAAGTAAACTAATTTCAGACTGTCCTGTGATCAGATTATTTGTTTTTGTGACTCAGTTCTATTGATACACACTGTTACGGCCGCCTGTTATTAACCCCTTGTCTTTCATTTCTACATGCAAATCATCCTGTTTCACCCCACCTGTCTAATTGGCCTGGCATCACACCATCTCCTCCCTCCCTCCCTCCACCTAACGACTCATTGGACACACCTGGAACTGCTTCCCACAGTTACAAAGGAGCCCAGCACACCCTCAGTCAATGGCAACTGCTTGGGCTGGCAACAGTTGTCCTTAGTTTGTTTCATTTGTGGTTTTTGGTGACGTTAGTGTGGGTAACTTTGTTTCTTTAGGTTTTGATTTCCAGGTGTTTTAGTTTGGTTAATGGTTTAGTTGCTGGATCCCCTTTTCTTTGTCATTTTCACTCCCCAACCCCTAGCAGAGCTGGGACGTAGCACACACTAAAAAACTCATGGGTCAAACTGCTAGGTTAAAAAGGGACCAACGAATTTCTGGGTTATTTCAACCCATATATTTGGGTTTTTGACCCAACTTCTGGGTTAAAATATCCCAAATTATAGTCAATATAACCCAATGTGTAGGTCAAATATTCAACCCAAGAGTTGGGTCAAAAAATAATCCAATTTTCTGGGTTGGTCCATTTTTGACCCAGCAGTGGGTCAAAAATAACCCATTATGGGTTAATTTTGACCCAGGAGTTTTTAGTGTGTAAAGATTAAATCAATAAGGGTTTGTTGGTGTTAACTGCAGCCAACCCATCTGCCTAATGCTTTTTTCAAATTAAATAATGACAATAGCAATGAAATTACAGATAATATTCAATGTAAATGTGTATTTAATTGCAATTTGACATACTGTAATACCCAAATTCATACAGAACACTAATGTCTTGTTTTTTACAAAAATCTTTTCAAGGCGCACATCATCAGCTGGGATTTCAACATTTTCTTTTTTCCCTTTTCCCCACACCCGTGTTCCTGTTGCGACATACCAAAATGTTTCCCTTCAGAAGCCGACAGCAGAAGTGCCATTTCTCACAACTGCAGCTGAATAAGAGTGTCAGCAGTGCATGCAATCTTTGTGGAATTAAAGGTTGTAGCCTATCATTTTCTATCCATCAACAAACTTTCACCTGAAAAGGAGTCTTGGAATGAAGGAGTCCAGATACAGATCAGAATTTTGCTTATGTGAAATTACCATCTTGCAGCACAGTTTCTTCCACCACCCACAAAGAGTTGTTTTTTCCTCCTATTTGATTGATTTAAATCCTCTTGATCTGCTATGTATCGCAGATGTGTGACGAATATTACTCTGTCATGTTCTGGCAAGAATATGCCGACTATGAAATAATAATCCGTCTCTATTCATGATTAGTTGTGCCATTATTAATCCCTTTTTCTGAGGGTTTCAGCCAGCAGGATGCCACCTTTGGTGAGCACTGAAGGTCAGGGGGAAAAGTCTGGGATCAGCATCGCTCCCAAGCTCCGCCAGGACACAACAGGGTGTAATCAGAAGGGATTAGATTAAAACACACTTTGATTCACCTTCATTGGGGTAATATCTGCTAACATCATGGTTTCAGACCATACTGATTCTCACTGAGGACATGCAGGATGAACGACTGTACTCACCATTAAAAAACAGTGGTTATACAGAAACATCATAGAAACACATGCTTGCATGCATTCATACTCACACTGAGACACACACTCGCATGCATTTGCACCTAACCCTGCTGAGGTTCCGTTCTGCTCTTGCAAAGATAGTGTTATTGATGTGATGGGTCACATTGCAATTTAGAGGCAATTAAAAGGTAATGAATGTGCTCAAATGAAACCTGTGTCTGGAGGGCATTTGCAGTGTATGGTAGAGATGATATATTTGTGTGTGTGTGTGTGTGTGTGTGTGTGTGTGTGTTGGACCCACCATTCATGCAGATATGTGCTAGGTTAAAAGATAAGTCAAAGAGAGGTGCCTTTGAACATGACGGCAATTAAAATATTTGTACAGTAACATAAATCTGTAAAGGGTTGCAGTTTCTGGGCTTTCATTAGTTTTTCCCATTTTTGTCCAATTAGACGTAGGAGGAATTGGCATGAAACTGAACACCACGGTGGCCCGACAGTCACTGACCCTCATTTTCCTTTTTTTAAGTCGCCACACAAAGGGCCGAACACTCTGTGACTAATTCATTTCTGCCAAATTACCTTTTCAAGTGGAACAGTGTTTTAGCCTCAACTATCAATTAAAGCCCTGCAGAAATGTGCATCGCCACCACCCCAGAGGAATCACCGTAAGGTCAGTGAAAGAGCTCTTCACTTGCATGTCATTATGTAGATGATTACAAATAGTTGTTAAGGTGGTTTCACCACTCAAAAGGTGCAACTGGTAAATGCGCTCCACTGTTATGCTTGAGTAATTGATTTCTCTCAGATGCCTCTGGGGTGCAGAGAAGTTAATGGAACTCACATTCAACAAAAAATTAAACAATTCTTGGAAAAGTGAAACTACCAGCAGGGCTCTGTTACACATGCAATATGGATGAAGTTAACAGACTTTTCAGAGGATTTAAAACTGCAAGCAGGATCCCAAACCAGTATTTTTGATCCATGTAACTGCACAGTGATGGGGTAGTTAGCAGAGTCACTTCACTTTAGCTTCATGCCCACAGTTCAAAATAGGGATGTTCGATATTGACTGTTTTATCAGTATCCGATATACTCTTAATTTTCAATATCCAATATATATACTGATCTATGCAGACAACTGTGAGGTTGTATCGCTCATATTTTGAGAGATACAACTATCTTCTCCTCGGACAGCAAAGATCCCAAAATATCCTTAACTCAGCCAGAGGAGTTCATTTTGGACATCTGGCTGCCAGATATCAGATACTAGCAGGTATTAGCCAACATGTGGCTAATTCTAATGTTTCTGACAACTTGGTAACTTAACCAGCAACTTAAAACCAGACATAAAAGCAGCTTTAAAGCAAGTCAGTCTGTAGCAGCAGCAGCTGCACCGTCGTCACATGACTCTGAAAGGAATGCTGGGATATGAAGTTCTTCTAGAATAACAAGGACTCTTCATGCTGGACCAATAATAATGGAACAAAATTTATTCATGAATTCTTGCGAGATCTTAGTGTTCTGTTATGACACCTTACGAAATTTCATTTGTAGAAATATCGGTATGATAAAAACTGATACAAATTTTTCCTGATATCACGTTTTTAATGCTGATATCGGCTGATAATAAAGGACATCTCTAGTTCACAAACATTTAAAAAAAAATTATTTGCCCTTTTAGCTGAATTGCAAAACGTTGCTGTTGGCAATTATCACCAAAACCAGAACAACCTGGAAGCTGGAATGTTTTGACTCATCCAAGCGCAGTTTGCTTCCCTGGTGTTAATAGCACCAAATAATGAAATAAAGTAATTTTGTCCCTTTTTCCCCGACGCAAACACATCTTAAGGTGCTAAAGAGTCCAGGGTTGTGGTCATGCCTAAATGTTTCTAGCATTCTCCACTTGAAGCAGGCCAGTTCAGCACCCGCCTTCTTCTTTCCCAGTCATGCTGTTGTAATGTGTACAGAATGTGGCGCTTCATCTTTAGGAGTTTCAAACAAATGATTTTCTAATTATTTCCTCTGCTTATCCGTTGCTTCTGTAAGACTCAGACTGTCATGATCTGTGGGGTTTTGTTGTCATGGTTTTGCTTTTGTCTTAGCAATATCGAAAGTAATATCACAACTAGCAACTAAAGCAATGTCGAATGACAGGGTTGTACTCTAATATCGTCATGGCTGGTATTAGGTAGTAGGCACAAGGCCTGTGGCTGTTTTGTATTTGTTTTATGATATAGACTTTCTGTTTCTTGCATAATATAGGTATTGATATCAATCAGTACTGATCTATGCAGATAACTGTTAGGTTGTATCCCTCATATTTTGAATTTTGACAAGCAAAATTTTTTTTTCTATATTTTGCTGGTCCTGCAATTTAACATTTGAAATGTTAATTCAAACTGACTGACATGAACTAATGAGTAAACATTACTGTCTAACTCCACAAGAGGGTGCTCTAGGCTTGACAACTACATTCTGCCCCAAGAGTAAATATCCCAAAATAGCTTTTTCTCAGCGAGAGGACCTCACTTTAGACAATCCTCATTTTGGACAATAATTTTTATAATGTTAATGATCTTTTACAGGCATTAAAAAGAATATGCTGACATTGTGTAAGTTCTTTATGCGTTAGTGATGCATGTCCATGACTTTGGTTTTGTCATTAAAAAGCTAAAAACCAATAACAATAATTTGCGATATTACATTTTGATGTCAATATCAGCCTGTAGGCTGACAATATTAGATATAGCTAGTTTTCAGTTTATTTCCATTTTTGTTTTCATATTTTGTCATCATGTTCACATAAACCTTTTTTAATCAAAGACTCTCTTTACTGGTGGTGAAATTTATAAGTTAAATAGTTGACAGTAATTGTCAAAATAAATATGAAACAAAACAACTTTCTACACCATCCCAATATGTCATGTCAATATTATCTTCTTTTAGTCTTGTGATTATTTTCCTTCAGTCTTTCTCTTCTTCACACGGACAATAAGCTGTGCGAATGCAGCTACTGGTCAC
Organism: Atherinomorus stipes; assembly: GCA_023101725.1. NCBI lineage: Eukaryota > Metazoa > Chordata > Actinopteri > Atheriniformes > Atherinidae > Atherinomorus > Atherinomorus stipes. Next base: position 24,047 of record JALJCO010001824.1, on the reverse strand, counting down.
ATTTGAACCACGAGTGTCCCCATGTGCTTAAAACATTACGTCAGGGTTATTTTAGTAAATCCATTTCAGGTGTCAAACAACCCAACATAATGGGAGAAATGTTTTTATCCTGCGCAGATGTTTCCCTGAAGCGATGACGCCTGCCACCACAAAGAAAGGACTTATCAAGAACTTAGAGCAGTATTTCTCATTTTCATGTTCATTAGATCTCCCTAACCCCACAAACCTGACCAGGTATTACTGCCTAACTGCTCTTCTCAGTGTTTTTAATTAGGAAGGAATCCTTGTTATGTGAGGCAGATGGCACAATCATCCGTCTTTTGTTTAAAGTCACACTAATTGGGATTCTCTGAGAAGATGCGTCCAACCATCCTTAATAAGGAAGCCTGCTTATCCAAGTAATAAGAAACCTGATGTGCTCACTTTGAAAAATCAGAAATAGGCCCGGCTATTTTTCACATTCTCTGTCAGTGTGGAGGAAATTTTGATCATCTCGCAAAGGGATCGACTCATACAGATTTTTAAGGCCGATACCAATACCAGTATTTTCTCATCAGCCTCAGCCGATACATCCTGGCGATAATTGGGGCCAATACTGCATTTGACAATAAATAGTAATTTTACAACTCTTTTAATATGAAAAAAAACAAAGCACTTCAAATTGATGCATAAAAAAGTAACTGCATTTAAATGAAAACATTAAATTTGTAATAAGAATATTTATTTTAAAAAGTCTGCAAATAATGCTGAGTGGGGGTATCAGCTAACACACCTGACGTATCGGCCGATGCAGATACCAGCAAAAAAACGCAATATCAGCCGACCGATGTATTTGTCTTTTCTTAATCTTGTTAGCTGTCATGTCCTTAAAAAATCCGTGAAACTACAGTTAAATTTGGATGAAAGTTTGACGATCATCTAGATATAAATTTAAAGAAAGAAAAGCTGAGTTGGATAAAGAAGCAGAATGCCTGCCTGCTGGTTTTTCTACATTAAAGGGGGACTTTGTTTTTTTTCAATCTGGACCTATTTTCTAGCATGAAATGTGTTCATTTACTCACCCAGACAGTTTTGGTGCAACTTAAATTCCATCGGGAGATATTTTGATCCACTCCAGATCAGCGTATGCGCAATATAATGGCAGCAATGGGCCAACCGCGTGCAGCCTCTAAATAAGGCATCACCTGCCACAAAGTCCTTCATTTCATCAATGTTTTGTTTCGAAATATTAGTCAGACCCCCCTGTGAGCTCATAGCGGCTATTTTGTGGTGATTCATCCATGTTTACAGACTTTTTTACATCAGCGGCTTTGATGACGTCACTATTATGCAACACCATAACAAGTAAATGTCTGTAAATAATGATGAATCACCACGAATAAGCCGCTTCGAGCTCACAGGGGGTTCCGACTAACCCTAGGGACACAATGCATGCAGAAGCGCGCCGAAGCGCAGCAGTTTCATTTCGGCGCCCTTGTTAACAGACGATGTCGACCACATCAGGCGCTGCGTGTTGTGCCGCGGCGCGCAGCGCCAAAATCAGCACGCGTTGTGGAGCGATTGTTTCAGCTTCTGTTCTATTTTCTGTGCAAGCCGCAGCCGGATGTTCAGATACCAATGATTCACTATTCCTCAAAAGGAAAATGAGAAATCAGTCCATATTGTTTAACAGCATTAAATGGTTCATGACATGGACAACGGCTATCTCAGACTGATGAAACTGAACAGTTAGCAGCTATCAGGCTAGAAATGGTAACAAAACCAAAGTTGTGACAGTTGTGACTGTACCAAACCACAAAAGGTTTGTGTACAAAACTGTAGGTCAGTGGTGGGGAACCTTAGCCCTCAGCCTGTAGGTTTTCCATGTGCACTTGCTCCTACACCTTATTCAAATGAATGAACTTGATAGGCTGTTGGATCCATATGATTTGAGTCAGGTGTGCTGGAGTGGGAACACATAGAAAACCTGCAGGACTCTGGCCCTCAAGGACCAGGGCTCCACACCACTGCTTCAGGTCATTCTAAGAGCGAGAAGTGTGAAGAAACCCTCCCATGGACAAATGACCACCATTTCCAATGAACTCAATCTGGAGAGCGAAGCCACGGGTTGAAATCTTTGGATTTATTTTCAGACTGTAAATAAAGACCGTTTCTGAAGAGCTAAAAGTGAAGCCAGTTGGGCGCCTCCATCGCCAGCATCTTCGCTGCGTCGCCACTTCCGGAAAATACTAAACTGAGCAAAGAGCAGCCTCGTGGCAAATGATTGCCAGCCAACCTACTCTTGGCTAAATGCTAACCGAACTAACTTAAAACTAAGGAGCAAACTAAGATTAGCCCCCTAATCAGCAAGCCAAAGGTAAGGCATGCTTGGACCTGCTGTTAGCTGGCTAAAAGCCAACGTTATGCTACTCTGCTACAGGCTGAGGCCTTCCCACGAGCAAACAATGAGCCAAGTAGTAGCCACCAGCCCAGCATCCGGTCTGCCACATAAAAATCAAAAGCGCACTCCCATAATTGTGTAATTTCAAGATTAAAAACAATAACATCCAAACCAGCCGTCCCTAATTAGCGACCCGCGGGCCACATCCAGCCCGCGAGAGCAAAATGTCCGGCCCGCGCAGACCCAGTGAGACAATGTAATAAACTTCAAAATGGTGAAATAAAGCATGTTTGGTTCTATTTCAGTGTTTCTAACCATTACATAGGCAGGGCGCCCCCCTCCCCTACCAGACCTGGTTTACCTGGTGAACATGACAGCATCATAGCTGCAGGTGTGGGTTCCTCTCAGAGTTTCTCCGCTACCCCCCCCCCGCGTCCTCACATGAGGCTCCAGCACCGCGGACAGAGCTCGCGTCAGAAAACACATTAACCAATTCAAAATCAGACACTAATATCAGTGTTTTCAAACTCTACCAGGGACAAAGATGTTGTTAGGCCTGTTTTAGAGGAACTGGAGCCCCTGAACCATTCTTAACCCCCCGAAAATATTGTAGATTTAATTGATTTCATTATTGGCCTTGTAACGAAGCCCACATGTACTTTTAATAGTTTTTTCCTTGTTGGGCTGATGATGATCGCGTCATTTCCAGCTATGAGCTGTGTCTTAGGTTTCGTTTCTCTGTCCCGTTAGTGGCCACCAGCCGGTTTAAATTGTCTACTCCAGTGTAAGAACCAACACCAGTTTATGGAGGTCTATAGGTCTATTTTACTTTAATTAGTGAGATGGAGGAGGAACCAGTCGCTCCAGCAAGGAGCAGCCAGAGTTTTTCCTCCTGCACATGGAGAATGCACATTGCGGTAGTAACTTAAAATGGATCAGCTGTAGGTGTTTATTCCAGTATGTTACCTGAGATGTGAACTTTAAGGATATTTAACGCGACTCCACTGCATGAAACAGTTTCATTAGGACTTTAAAGCCCCCCCCCCCCCCCCCCCCCCCTCCTCCGAATACCTTTTTGTGTCCCCCCTTTTCAAAAATTTACCTTTTTTGTCATCAATGGGGTTTTTTATCACCACGTATCAGTCATTTATTTATGATTTTTCTTGATAATTCTGTGATGAAGTTCAGAAATGTAACGTGCCTTTACAGCATTCAGCTGTCACATGATGATTAATATGATTTATTATATCATGTGCCATATAAACACTGATGCTGTTAGTGGGGAGTCTGTTACACAGTTCATGAACACATCATGAAGCAGAGCTGATTTTAAGGTTGTTAGTGCAGTCTAGCCGGGATGGAAGATAAAAGTAGTAAAGTATCATACTATTACATAAAATACATTTTACATTTTATTAATCATACAATACATGTAATATCATACTTATTACAAAGCCATGTCGCAGGAGTTACTGCTGGTAAGACCTTTTGCAGTCCTGTCCTTCCCCAGCTTTCTTTGCCACTTGTTTTTCAGACTTCTGTAAATTAGGAAATTGTTCTTGTTGTTTATTTTTTGTTTATTTGTTTGTTTTTTTTGGTTTAAGTCCTGGTTCCAGTGTCCAGCTGTTTTTTGCCCATACTGTAGCTCTGCATTTAACTCCAACCTCATCATCATCTCTTATGACATTGACATGGGTCTAACTGATAAACTGTTTTTTCCCCTCATCTTTCAGGATTGATACAGAAATCTTAAAACAGAAAAGAAAAGAGTGAATTCTTATTTGCAAATATGACCTGACATGATGAAGTGTTGGGTCATATTCCAGAATAAATGCAGTAAAGTCAGAAGGGTTATTTTTATGTGCTACTTCATGTAATAAAAGCTCTAGTTCATTGTCTGTGCCTGAAACACAGCTCCCAAAGGTAATAAAATGATAAACTGTCATGATTACAAACACAGAAATGTAGAATTTTTTTTTTCTTACTTATTGGTTGCTTACCTTGGAAAAGAACAATATCTATAAATCACAAGACTTTGCTAGTGCGCAATCAATAATGGTTCAATAACTTCTCATCTCCCCTGTGCTCTAATGGCCAAAGCTGGCTGCACAGAATCAAACAGGACCACTCACAGACCCGACTCTTCCTTCTGTGCTATAACTCGTTCAGCAATAAGTTAACGGTGCAAAGCTGGTTCAGTCTCCATTTGGTCCTGTTCAGGAGCTTTTTTATTTCTCACCAACATCAGTGACTTTTTTTTTCTCTTAGAAGAACCAATATGGACATCATAATTAGAGAGAATAATGCACCACTTAATACAATTTCCTTTCAAAGATGGAATTTATAATGGAAAGGGTGAATGAAATTTTCTACCTGAATCATTTTCATAAATCTTTATAATTAAGTTCACTCCCCTGTTGGCTCTAAATGTCATACCCTGAACTCAGAAACATGGTGCCGTACTCTCAAACCAATTTATCTTTCAGACGAACTTTTACTCTTTTTCAATAACAAGCTCTTTTATAGTCAGTCAGTTTCTGACATAGTTTAGCTTTGTCTTTCACTTTTCCCACATGCACAGATATCCTCTATCAAACAAGATTTTGTATTTATTTATTTGGTTGGTTGTTCATTCTGTCTGTAGTTCTATATCACAAAGGGTATTCTCCCCTGTTATGACTTGATTATTAAAACTGTAAACATGTATATCTGGTCTTACCCTCACCAGCTATTTTGAGGTCCACTTGTTTAATTGGTGGTTAACACAAATATCTAATCAGCCAATAACATGGCAACAGCTCAACCCATGTAGCCATGTATGGTAGATGTGATCAAGACGACTCGCTGAAGTTCAAACTGAGCAGAATGAGAAAGAAGGGATTTAAGTGACTCTGTATAGGGCACGGTTGTTGGTCTGAGCATTTCAGAAACTGCTGATCTTCTGGGATTTTCACATCAACCATCCTTAGGGTTTCCAGAGAATAGTCTGAAGAAGAGAAAATATCCAGTAAGGCAGTTGTCTGGACCAGAATGTCTTGTTAATGTCAGAGGAGAATGGAGGAGATGATAGACACTATTAGTCGATTAATCGTGATTGTCGACTATCAAAATAGTCGGTGACTAATTCATAAGTAAATAATCGTTTATTGTTTTTAAGCTTGTTTTTCCTCTCAAAATTGCCTCTATACCTTCTGCTGCCTTGTCTGTCTTTCTGTCTGGTCAGCTTTTCCTGGATTGTATATTAACATACAGATACACACACTAACAGTCAAAAGTTTGGACACGTCCATTAGATTCAATAAGAACGTGTCCAAACTTTTGACTGGTACTGTAAATATGTAGATATATATAAAATTGGTGACTAGTCAATTATCAATATAATTGTTTGTGGCAACCCTGATAGAAAGGCAACAGGAAGTCAGCACTGGTTCCAACCAAGGTAAGCAGAATATCATCTCTGAACACACAACACATCCAACCAAGAAGCAGATGGGCTACAGCAGCAGAAGACCACACCCAGGTTGGTGGGTCCCTTAATACAAACATGGCATGGTTTAACCACCACAGCCTACCTGAATATTGTAGCTGACCATGTCCATTCCTTTATGACCACAGTGTAGCACAGGGCAAATCAATTTGATCCTACGAGGGCAGCAATCCAGCAGGTTTTGCTGTTTCCTTGATCCAACACAAGCTAATGAGTCATTGCGCAGACCTTGTTTGGCTGTTGAATCTATTTAATTCAAGTCAAGTGTGTTAGAGCAGGGAGACATGAAAAACCTGCTAGACTGCGGCCTTCGTAGCCCTGGTGTAGAATCTTCTGATGGCTACTTCCAGCAGGATAATGTACCACGTTATAAAGCTCAAATCATCTCCAGCTACTGTCTTGAATGTGACCATGAGTTCACTGTACTCTAATGGCCTCAACAGTCCTCAGATCTCAATCCAACACAGCAGCTTTGGGATGTGGTGGAACGGGAGATTCTCATCATGGATGTGCAGCAAATGTGTGATGCCATCATGTCAATATCGAGCAAAATCTCTGAGGAATGTTTCCAACACCTCGTTGAATCGACACCATCAAAAATTAAGACAGCTCTGAAGGAAAATGGGGTCCAACCCCATACTAGCAAGGGGGACCTGATGAAGGGGCCAATCAGAATTTGAATTAAATGACTGTAGAACTTGTTGGCTACTGTCAGAAAAATCACATTGTGCAATGAATGCAGTGATTAGCTAGACATTGCTGAGTTGTCACAGCATTGTGATTGTTTTTTTTATCGTCTTCTCTTGATATAAATATCCTAAATAATTTGTTTCTTGCTGTTGTGTTTGTTGTTCTTGCTTGTGCCAACTGTGCATTAGCTCCTGACAGGTTCAGGGAGTACAGCTGTCTGCCTTGACCATCCGGTGCAAGGCAAGAGGAGAGAAAAAAGCCAAGCATTGAGGGACAACAGTCAATAAACACTGATTGGGATATTTGGGCAGTAAGCTGCAGATCTGACATGCAGCAGCCAAATAAAATGGTGAAAAAGGAAAAAGCTCATTCTCACAAATCTGTGAGGTGCGGTTTCTCCGCTTCAGGATGCTGCTGGGCAGCAGCGGCTGCAAAAATGCACATAAAGATGTCACTCTGCCATCAGATGAGTCAAAGAAACAGTTTTAAACATGGAAAGTTTCATAAATCTACTCTGTGGAACAAGGTTGGGTTTTTGTATGTACCAGCTGTTACTTCATAGAGCCAAAGGCCAACAGTGCTTCATGGAAATGTGTGTGTGTCCTTCAACTCTTCAGGGACATTTCTAGGATATCTGTAGGCATTAAAAAGTGGATGTTGCATTAAATTCTGGTATGTGTTTGATCAAAAACAATTTGAGAATGATCGAAGACATATTTCTATCAATATATGCTCAATGACTTCAGTTTTCGTGTCAGATGATTATTGGTCTTTAACATCATCTGCAAGATATTTCACTCACAGAAGAGGTTATTTACGCACTTGACCTCCCCCGATTTTTGAGGCACCCTGAAAGCAGAGGCTAGTTTAGTTTCTCTTCACCCCGTCTTGCAACATCGTGCCACGAGCCTTGAATTTAAATCCCTACAGATAATGAGAGCATTAAAGAGACAAGTGTGAGGGGGTCTCACCTTCAAGTACCACTTGCATTTCTTCATGAGCCAATTTATTCTGAGGTAATTAAGTCACAGGCTGGAATAATTTGGTAGGTTTTGCTGTCATATGGTGAGGGCTGGAAACAGAAACATGCACCTCCAAGCCCTCCCTGGACCTTTTTTTTTTTGTCCTGAAAACAAATTAAATACAATAACAAGAGGCAAATGTAGAGAGAGCCTGTCTTATCCTTAGTTCAGCTACAATAAATAGCCCAGGCCCTCACCACATTCGTCATATTGATTTTTCTTTAATGATATGCACTTGAAAGTAATTTCCTTGTCTCTGCATTGTCAGCGGTGACTAATCAGATTTTCCTGAGACAACCAATTCCATACCTCAAGGAAATGCTTGGCTACAGATACTGGCCATCCAAGTGACACAGACATCACCTAACAGCTTGTTCAGGTGCAATCTCGTTCTCTGAATGCAGGCCTGGAATACTAAGCATGCACTGCCTACACTGTGTCCTTGGTGTTTTTAAAGCAACATGTGCATCTAACATTAGAAATACAGATATGATATATGAGCAATGCAATTCTGTCCTATCCTGCAAATGCATCCATGCACATTTGTATTAGCCTGTGTGCTGACAGTGTATTTACAAAGACAAACCAATACTGCAGGAAGGTTGGCAGTGTTTCCCATCACAGGCAGAGCAGCTCATGAACAAAACTGGCCTAAGTTCATTATACACTTCCTTTTACAATGGCATGATATTCATTGACTAATAAAGAGCACAAAAAGTGAAAACTTTCAATAGCTTCTGCTCTGTTTGAGAGGTTTTCATACACTTGACTTCAATATTTAACCTTGGTCAAGTGAAATTTGAATATCTAATCAATCACGCCGTATTAAAGTTAAATGCTAATCGCCATCGGCTCATTATTATTTCACAAGGCGGCTCCATTTATGAAATGTCACTCAAAATAGTTTAGCCACAAGCCAATCGATGTCAGCCGTCTTTCAGTCTGAATGCTTCATTTGCTGTAAATACAGAAGGAGAGAAATATAGATCACGGGCAGGCAGTTGGACGCCCACATGCGGTTTCCGTGTCGGGCAGGGGCACGCTGAAAGATCATTGATTAGTGGGTTTAGTATTCAGTTTCCTGGAGGCCTGCTGTAGTCCAGAGCTATGACTCAGGCCCACTGGGGCCAAGACACTTGGAGTCAAGTCATGACCTTTTGAGGTTGATGTAAAATCATGTTATTGACAGAAGAGCACGTTTGCTTCACAACCATAAGTTATTTTTCAGTAGATGATTTATGTGCATCACTGTGCAGATAGACGGCTTGTTTAGGATGCAACAGGAACTGTCATGAAGACTCCTCTTAAGATAAAGCTGCAAATGTTTGCTTTTCAAAGGGACAACATGGTCTTTTTTTTAGGGAACTTTGACAGATTTTCCCAAATGATGGCTAAAGCTAGGGACACACTACACAATTATTTGCCCAATTTTACCCACGATTGTCAGTCGAGCATAGTCTGCTGCTCTAGTTGAGGCTAGTTGGGTTCAGTCTTCCTCGCCAGTTGGCGGAAATATCTGTTAGTGTGTCTGGGGAAGCGACTCAGATCTCCAAGTGTGTTATAGGAATCAACTCGACGTGACCTCAGTCATAGTCAATCAAACATGTTTGAAAACTAGAGCCAGCTACATCCAACTGGGAGCTGCTGCAGAACTGCACAATAATTTTTAGATGTAATCTATGCATAAGCATGAATCCAAGTAGGTAAATTTCCATTGCACATCCCAATAAACGTGGAATAGAGGGCACATGTTGGACCTGCAACGGGGATTCTCCTCTCTGCACGATCAGAAAGACAAAATATGAATATGGAAGTGAAGAAAAACAAAGAATTTTACTGAGAACAAATTTGTTTATGGGGAAAAATGTGTTCTATGGCAGCTGTCCTCTGGCGTTGCACTCAAACAGAAGAGAGTTGGTGAGGAGAGTGTGTGACACGCTGCTCTGGTCAGAGTCATGCTCACAAGCTGAAATAAGAAGCGGTCCGACATGAAGTTGGATGTGAAGCCAAAGATATTTGCTCACCGTCACAGTGGCCAAAACAGGTGGAGGGACAAGGAAGAAGGACCACCCCCAAGGGCCAGAAAGTCACTGCCATTGAGATCCTTTTTTTTTCTTTCAGAAGTTGTGGGCGTACCTGTGGGTGACTCTGTTTGCTCTCAAGGTTAATACATACTTGTGAAACATAAACATATTTGTTTATAGGCTACAGTAGCCTCCTTACAGTCCGACATCACTTTGTATCTATGAGCCGAAACAATTTATTATTGTAACAGATGCAGCCACTCGTCACAGCCTTGGGAATTCCTCCTGTGACACCTGCACGCCACATCCTCGGGATTTCCCCTACATTCGGAGACATGACAGACTGGGGGAACGGGGTGACGGGGATGCACGACAGCAAATAGGCTGCCACAACAAAATGGAGAAGCGAATCTGGAAGATGATTTGTGTGTCTTCTTTTTCTGTATAATGGTGGTTGAGTTGGTGATTTCCACCACCTCAGTCGGGTTGAACCATCTTCTTGTCATCTTCTTGTCTTGTGATCCTGTGGAGGATACAGTCGTTAAATGTGTTATTCCTAATCTTGAATGAACCTACAGAATCTTGTCAGTTAGGGTGAACTCCTCAGTATTTTCAAAATCTGCAACAATTGTGACAGTCATGGAGTGTGTCCCCAGCATAGTGGCTGATGCAGAGATGTTTTGGTGCATTATGAGAGGCGACTAGCGTGATGTCATGACCCCCAATGTCATCATGTGAATTTGCAAATGTAATGGGTCCAGCGTTCCCACTGCAGGCCGATTGAAGGTGATTTTAATCAGCATTGCCTGCCTTGTTGTTTAATGCGAGTCTGTGAGCCTTTCCGACTGCCACTAAAAGCTGATTGTTTGCAGGTTTAAACCGTTTTTTGATTCTCTGGTGTTTTGTGGTATTGGTGAACAGATTGAGCCAAATATCAATAATAGATACCAACAATGATAGATACCAATAATTGATCGATCCCAGTATAATAAGTTTGATTTTTTTCCCTCCTTCGTTTATACCATTTGTTATCCCCCTTCTTCCCCATTTTTGTCCTCCCCCCTTTTTTTTCTCTTATAATCCCACCCTACATTTTTTTTCCCCCTCTTTTTCCCCTCTCTCTTTTTCTCCCTTTTTTTTTTTTTTTTTTCCCCTTTTCCCCCCCTCCCCCCCCTCTCCCTCTCTTTGTCTTTCCCTTTTAATCCTTCGAATCCCTTTCCCCTTCTTTTTTCTCCCCTTTTCTTTTTTTTGCCACCCCATTCTTCTTCCCCCTTTTTTCTCCTATTTATTCTCCGGGCCTTATAGTACCTTGTCCTCCTCTTTTTTTTAGATCAGTTAAAGAAGTCCTACTTTTTCTTCCAAGTATTCTTCTCTCTAGTTGTTGCGCTGCTCCTACTCCTCTTGTGTTTTGTTGTTTTACCATCATGTGACTGAGCTGTGCAGGCAAATGAGCAATTAGACAGATACCAGCCACAAGCACTGCTATGGAGCAGAAAAGTAGAAGAGAAGAAGGGGAGCAGTGTGGATGGACAGTATTTTCAGGCTGAAAATGAAACAATGGTAACCTGTGAAAGGCTGTAGGATACTGTGTGGTAAAACAAATTTATACAAGCAGATCAAAATTACGTGAATGCAAACACTGAGCTACAGAAACAGAGAGGGAGAAAATTACTTGACAGATCCAGACCAGAACCAGAGGTAAAGGTAACTGGCAGCAGCTTTTCAGTGTAGCAGACCTGCAGCAACAGGCCAAAGCTAATTGGAGGTACTGTAGCTTAACCAGTTTAAAGCCCAGTTTCCATCAGCGGGTCTGGGTTGGACAGAACAGTGATAGATGTTACGGCAAATCCTGATGTCTGTAGTGTTTCCTGAGCCAACCGTACCTTTGCCCAGTAGATGGAGCATCAGTCAGATAGGGATAGCTGCGTCAGCTACGTAACAGTGTGATGTCAAAGCCGCACAATCCCTGCCTCAAAGGTGGAATCCGGAGTGTTCCCCCGTTTCTTTTGTAAACACTATTCAAACTGAGAGCCCCTCCCCTCGGCCTAATGGACACATCGCTCTTCAGCCCCAAACCTCTCCTTCAAAGCTAAGAAGTGGGTGAAAGCCAAACCAATATTTACCCTGGTTTTCGAGCGTGCACTATCTAAAGTTCTCTTTGCCACAAAATATTTCCTTTTCTTTGCTGCATCCGCCATTTTTATCGAGATTTCAAGTGAATCTGGTGTCGGCTCCAGTCAATGTTTTTTTAAAAAAAAAAGTTCACTCCAATCGATGAGTTTATCCCCACAGAGCAGGGGCAACTGCCATTTCTCCGTTCTCTGACATGGGGGTTAGGGTCAGGGGTAGGGTTGTATGTCTGAATGGTGGGATTTCAGAATGACAGCATGTAAACCACAGAGCGCTACGCTCTTAGCTCTATCATTGGCTGGAGACAATACAGAAATTTTGTCCCAGAAATGTCCCAAATGAGCCGGGAAAAAAAGTCTATTGTTTTATTTTTTATTTCATTTTCAGGGGGAAAACTCCAGATTCTGCCTTTGTATTGCAACGAAGAAGAATGTGAGAGAAACGAAAGATGAGAACAGCTGACAACCAACAGTTTGTATTATTTCTTCTTGGCATGTGGCTTTTAATCACAAAAAAAACAAGAAACAGTATATTTAATGCCTTGTTATCGATTTCTTCTTGGTGCCGAGTGGCACAGGAACTGATGACCCTTTTAAACAATCAATGAATTGTCGCATGTCAAGCTCTTTTTGGGTCAGATTGGTCAGGTTGTAACCCAAATGATGCCAAAAAAGCAGAATGGGTCAGGTGAGGTTGGATTTAAGCGTACCCGTCCTGGTTTTTGGAAATGCAAAAAAATGCAGACCGACCTGACCAGACCTGGACCTGCTGGTGGAAAGCTTAAGTAAATCACAGTAGTAAAGTTGATGATGTACAGTATGTATACTGGATGTTATTTCTCTTCCGGCTGTCAGCGAGTGCAGACGTGCTTTCCTCTGCTCCCTTCCTCCCTGTTTTCCCTGCAATCTTTGTCCTGTCACTCCTCTGAGCCTCTCTCTGCCTTTTTCTCCTAAATCCTAAACTTCAACTATGGATCTGGATGGCGGGTCTCTCATCACAACGGATAATATTTTTTTACCCAGAGACAAGGTGCAGGGGGCGGCATCTTGTCCGGACGGGACGGTCCCAGCAGGTCACACTGAATACCTGTACGTGTTTGGATTTATGATAACTGGGTTCCTGCTGATTGGAGCTGTCGGGTACCTGGTTCATCGGGAAATTCTGAAGCTGACGGCAGCTGTGGGCAGGCTGCCGTCCGAGCTGTTTCTCCGAGCTACCAACACTCAGACTCAAACTTTGTGCACGTTGACTCGCGTGGATGCCCTGTGGGGCAAACTGGGGACGATGTCTGACAGCATAAAGGATGTTGGGTTCCACCTGGAGCAGTTGGAGACTTGGATTGGGGGTAATTAACACAAATTTGGCTGATTTGGTCGCCTCTGAGACCTGCTGAAGACTTTACAGGCAGACGGAAACATGCCTCTGCCTGGACCCAAACTATCTCCTTATCTCAATCTGGTCCCCGGGAGCGGCCTTGCAGCTGCTCCTTAACTCCCAAATGTCCTTGGAGAAACTGCAGAAGTGAGGCTCTGCAACCCCCCCCTTCCACGAGAACAGTTGGGACTCTCTGAAGGCCGTCTCTAACATCTACGGACTGTGCGTGAGCTGCTGTCTCTCGCTTACGCACACACATTTTCACGACACTGATGCGCACATCCCACTGCACTGCTGGTCCTTAACTTCCTCCCACCAGAAATCGGTGGAGGATGGAAAGATGCGCCCCCTTTGTGGCTGCGTCTTCTCCCTCACTGGGCTCTGGACCCCTCCTCCTCCCTACCACATGTGTCATGATGTTGTGACTGTCTGTATACGTGCTTAATTGTACTGAGGGTGTTTTTTTTAACCCATTATCACGTCCTCTGCAGAGGGCGGGACAGTGGTTTCTTTTTTTTCTCCTCTCCCCACCTGTCCCAATGTATATCTTTTTCACTCTGCAAACAGGTGCGCTGCTCGTGTGGCTGCACCCTCAGTCTGCCCGGTTCTGTTTGTATTGTGTCTACTGTCTGTATAATCTTGGACGGGTTGTACTGAAAAAGAATTTCATTGCACTGGGACGCCGGTACAATGACAAAGTTTTTCTGATTCTGATTCTGATTCTGAAAAGGAGCGCTTTGATTAGTCAAAGCTGTGTGTTGATTGGACAAAACTGTAAAGAGGCAGAATTCAGATTTTGCATGAATAGTTGGAGGGATAGAACATTTAAATGCTGTGTTATTTTTTTCTAATTATTCCTAACTAATATTCAGTCTGATGGGAAATTTTGATGCTGCAGTCATTGCTTCGCTTGGGTCAGAGCTTTCCTGGTTCACACCATGCTCGATCTCCCTGCAGAGCAGCGGATGGGAAGAGGTGGCATCAGTGTTTACAGCTCATCATACACATCTCGAAACTTACCACCCACTTCTGCACGACGGCTACCACTCCTTCCTCTTTGCATTGGCTTTGTCAAACTTTTATGAAATACTCGTGTTCACCACTGCCGGCGGCATAAACAATTATCAATCGTCTCCAATCCACTGTTCTGCATAAATATGAGCTCATGCAGTTTGGAGCTACGCTGTCACTTTCTTACGGTTAACAAAAAGTTATTTGGCAGACAGCAACATGATGCAGGAGCAGCAACAATCACTGGGGTTTTAAATCTTTTGCAGCACTTCAAACATTATAGCATGTCTCAGTCTGTGCATGTGCAGAACTTGCTCACATGAGAAATGGCTTTGTCTGTAAATTGTAATTCCCTTATTCCATAAATACAGTCATGATAAAGCTGCTTTTGTGATGCCAGTCACATCTGGTAACAAACATATGACAGATTTAATGTGAATCCCCAAAGATATAGATGTGTTGTACGCACTTATATGACATATATAAAGGCATTACGTGTAGTGTGTGTCATTTTGGGCATGGCACAAAGACAGCTGAACACACAGGGTATAATTGCCTGCCTGTCACCCCTTCGGGCATTTTTCCAGTCACAAACTATGAAACGCCCAAAGGCGACTGCTTGCATGCATAACTATGAGACTGCACAAATGAAAATGATTAGACTGTGAAGGCCCATGTGAACATCGCACACTGGAGGGCATTTGCTTTCCATGCATATTGTTTGGTTTGTTTTTACCGTATGGGCTCATCAATAATGCAGAACGACTTAACTAGCTATTACTATGATGAAGACATCAAAATGCAAAACAGAGGGTATGAGCTCTCTTGTCCAATAAGAAATGTCTGCAAAGGGAGGACTACAGACTGGACAGACTTTTAATTAGAAGGGCTTTGTGTGGGAGCCAGGAACAGCAGATTGGCTGCTTGCTCTTTGTGGTCGCCACAGTCATGGAAACCAAGAACTGGAAACACCATTTGAATATTGGTAATTTAGAGCAGCTCGGAAACGCTTAATAGGCAAATTGCTTCCAAAAAACTATACGGAAAGATGGGTAAATGTATAAAAACTACAGATTGGACTTAATATGTGCTTCTTTCCACTGACCTTTCCTGGCAATATAATAGCACCAAGCACAGGCTAAATCAGAAGTTGTTAAATTTCAGTGTTTAATGGGGAAAGAAGAAATTTCTGCCTGCAAATGTATTCAAGTTGCATATTTTTAGTCTAATTCTTGACATCAATTCAATTCAACTTTATTAGTATAGCGTCAATTCATGACAATGTCACCTCAGGGCATTCATAATAGCCTAGCTAAGAAACCAACAAATTGGATCAAATTGTGACTTGACCCGGTCTAATCCCCCATCCTGAGCAAGCACAGAGTGGTGGCGACAGTGGGAAGGAAAACACCCTTTTAAACAGGGAGGAAAAACCTCCGGCAGAACCCGGCTCAGGTAGGGTGGCCATCTGCCTCGACCGGCTGGGATGGAGAAGACAGAAAGAGAGACCAACAGATACTGGAACTTTTATCCAGCCAGACCTGCTGAGAGAGGAGAAACACAGTTAATGATGCAATACTGTCACAAGTTTCTACATGGAGAAGCAGAGATGAATGGGAGAGGAAGAGCCCAGTGCATCATGAATGTCCCTCAGCAGTCTAACCCTATAGCAGCTTGACTAAGGGATGGATTACCATCCCTAACTATTCACCTTATTCAGCCCCGCCCACTTTTTCAACAGAGGCATTTCCGCATTGGCTTAGCACGTCCGGTGAGGCGTGTTCTCAATATTGTTCAATGGAAAACACTATTTTGGAAGAATGGAAAACCTGACTGAAAAGGTCGAAGAAAACATGTCTGGTTCACCCAGTTCTCATAACAGAGTGTGAAGATGACATTAACACCAGTCCTATTTCCCTGAAAACTGTTTGTAGCCAGCCAGATCTATTTGCTGAACGTGTTAGCTCAGCCTTTTTTTTTTAAATGAAAATCCATCCAGGAGAGCGCCAACCTGCAGAACCATCCCTAATCAGCACTCTGCCCGACTCATAATCATCCCGCACTCTTTCAGATCAGATGTACTGAGGGAATCACATCTCTCCACAAATAAGTCACCAAGCACGGCTGCCGTGAGCTGCGGCAGGATTCAAGTGAGAGTGAAGCAATCAGCTGATTTCTGGGTGCTGTGTCGGCAGATATAACAGACCACAGTGAAAAATACTGTCTGATTTTACTGAATATTAAAATGAAACAATTTCAAGGACGTAAAAGTCAGCCATGATCTGTTGCATGAAGAACAAGAACATGTTCTTCTGAAAACAGGTGTCAGTCCAAGTCCAGCCAGCAACCTCTCACTTCGCCTGGGTGTCGGTACGAGCTAACGGAGCGTGGAGATACCAGGATGCTTCAGTATCGCAGGGATGGGATGGTCCTGCAGCCATGCAGCTGCCATATTGACCCTTTTCACTGTGTCGGCTAATACCTGGATGGAGGGAATGTTTATTTGAACAAAACGGGACTTTATGATCACTACAATTATTATTCTGCTAGCGATAATCTCTTTGAGCTGATCCTCTGTGTTGTTGTTTTTGCCATCATGCAAAGTAAGCTCTATTAGGGCAGTTAGAAGCCTAAGTTGTTTTAAGGATACAACTGTAAATATGATCATGTTATGCCTCATCTGAAAGCTAAAATCCTACAAGAGGCAGGCGCTGAACTAATTACTAAAGCTGCTCTTAGAGCATAGACCGTAAATAAATAATAAAGCAGAGTCCACCACTAGAGAACAGCTACAACTGTTAGCAGCCAAGGCTAGTACCGTTAGCTGTCGGGGCAGAAATTGTGATGGAATTGAAACAAAGTCTTCGTTTGCTCTCCTTCCAGTTGTTGTGGCACCCGCAGACAAAGCAATGAATGCTGCTAATGTTTGAACACTTACAGCATTAAATAGCATTAAATCTGTTAATGTAGCTCACTGCTGCAGAGGCGGTGGTAGACCACCACAACACTGACTAACCAGAAGTTGTAGGCCAAAATGGCAGCGCCCATCCTGACTTCCTGAATGAGGTGAATAAGAATTTTCAAAAAGGAAGGTTTTAAGCCTAATCTTAAAAGGTAGAGAGGGTGTCTGCCTCCCGAACCTGAATTGGTAGCTGGTTCCACAATAGGGGGGCTTGATAGCCAAATGTTCTGCCTCCCATTCTACTTTTAGAGACTCTTGGAACCACCAGAAGACCTGCAGTCTGAGAGCGAAGTGCTCTGCTTGGAATGTGTGGAACTATGAGATCTCTAAAATATAATGGAGCTTGGTCATGGAGAGCTTTAGATGTGAGAAGAAGAATTTTAAATTCTATCCTGGATTTAACAGGAAGCCAATGAAGAGAAGCTAGAATTAGAGAAATATGATCTCATATGCAGAACCATCACTTCAGTCTGTTTGTGTGGTTTCTTTATATTGTGCATTCTTATTTACTATTCCTGTCTGAAAAAGGTTGTCATTTATTTTCTGCTCCAACAGAAAAGGCTTTTGCCTCTTAAGGCAACAGAACAATGTTTATTTTGTTCCATTAATTAGCTTTTTCTCTATAAACCAGATGTATTAATAGTGTCAAACTGTCAGGACCAGCACTTACAATTTCTGTGTTCTTTTTATTTTTACAAGACCTCTATATTCAAGAGACTTTCCCAGTCTTGTAGCTCAGCTTTGATTGCGATACCGAACACAATGCGTCTGCACCACTGTGCACTTCCAGTTCAATGCATTTGATTTTTCTATGAAGGATTTTCTCTTCCCCAAGTTTATGCTTATGTAACTAAAACATTCATGTAAAAATGCTGTTGTGTGAATGCATAATATGAAACATCGACAGCACCCAAAGCTACTTTCTCTCTGCTGTGTTTCTCAGTGACTTTAGGTCTCGCACTTTTCCTCAGTCCATGCATGCAGCCAGATTGCATTTAACAACACATGAAGGTTTGGATGCAGCTCAGGGTCCCAGGTAAATCCTAAGCAAATAAATGTTGCATTAACGTCTCCGGCAGAGTTGTTTTCTTCACCGTGAGGCTTAAAATAAGAACCGGGGGAGGTGATTCTAGCCTCAACAATGTGTCCCAAACTACAAATCCTACTTACAGTAGACAGATGTAAACAACACGCTCTGTTTCTCCAGCGTAGAAACCAGCTGCTTCAGAGAGCAAGACAGTTTATTACACTTTTCTCCTGTTTTTGCCACTAAACTTAAGCAAATGTGGAATTTTGAACACCTTCGGAGACGGTGGTGGAGCACCTGTTGTCTCTGCTTGCAGAGCATTAAGCGTACATGGCACCCTCTATTGCAACAGTCTGAAAGCATTCAGAAGACTACATGCATGATTAATCAACTCACTAAGAGCTCATTTGTTTGCAAATGATTCTAGGTTTACAAGACATTTAACACATTTTACATTCCCACATACTGGTGTTTAGGAGTCCTTCCTCTTTTTTCCTCGTCCCTTCCGCAAGCCACCACTTTTTATGACACTTCCACACACAACAGTGCTGTACAGGCACAATAAAACAAATCATCTCACCCCCTTCTCACCACCCTACCCCCTTCCCACGCGACCCTAGGGGAAATACTCCACCCACATTTCAATATCAATTTGGCAAATCCTCTGAATCGATTCACCTCCTGACCCATGGAGGGCGCTGTGCATGTTATTTACAGTATGTTGTTGGAGGCTGCATTAGATCATACAACGACAAAATGGCAACTATTTTTCAATTTCAGATCTTTTATTGCTCAAAAAATGTGACGTGACATACAACATATGTTTACATCGGCAAAAAGAAATCTTTAAAAGTTTCTACTCTTTACTGAATCGACATCGAAGTATTTACATGAATATTGAATTGAATTGTGACTGAATCGAAATCTAATTGAATGGTGAGGTTCTTAACAATGCCCAGCTCTGCAAACCTTTC
The DNA here is from genome assembly GCA_023101725.1 of Atherinomorus stipes. NCBI lineage: Eukaryota > Metazoa > Chordata > Actinopteri > Atheriniformes > Atherinidae > Atherinomorus > Atherinomorus stipes. The sequence goes on along the minus strand of JALJCO010001824.1, from coordinate 4,966 downwards.
ACACCGAGACCGGCACGAAAATACAAATAATTCAGAAAATAATTCGGAGGAGCAATATCAAATGTCTTTTTCTATACACCTAGTCTAATGTGAAATTATAAAGATGCTGTAACAAACTGGCATTTATTGTTCCAAAGGAACGTGAAGACACCATGCAGAGTGCACCTTCAGGGCTGCAAGGTAAACTTCTGTATGTTGAAAAACAGCTGATCTCACTGTGAAGATGCCAAATTCACATTTTTTAAATAACACCTGTAATAATCTGGAATGGCTGCAACATGTTGTAGAAGAAAGTACCATGACACAATTATGATAACTTGACCAAGATGATGAGCAGCGACCGAGCCACACTTCTCTCTCTTTTTTCCCACTCATTTGACAAAACTTTACTTTTAATTGGTTTGGGAAATGGAATATTCGACTGTGAAACTGGATGAGATTCCATTCAGTTTTGGCCTGTTTATTCCAATTGAGGTGTTTTTACAGTACGTAGCATTTTTATTCAGTCCGGGCTTCTATTCAAATTCTAATGGGAATGTTAGGCACCATTTAAAACTGGCTCGTGATGCTGTGAACTTAAAAGGAAAACTGCATGATTTTCTGTTATTTCCAACTTTCTTGTTGGGAGATCATTCTACGTGTTGTAGCTGAATTTACTGCTCAGAATTTGTAAGTTTAATAAATTGTGATTTTTGTAAAATGGTACACAAGTACTGATTTAATAAAATTTCTCACCAATTTAGGCATCTGACAAAAGCAACAGAAAAATCCATGAATGAGAACAGCTTTGCTGGGAATTCATATACATTTTTAAATCTGTCTTTGCAAAAAATATGGACATTTGAAGCTTCAGTCCAACAGAGCGTAATTTAATGTGTACATGCAGGTATGACTTGATCCCCACTTGAATTGTCTGGGCGTGTTACTCCAGCTTTGATGGTTTTAATTTGGGATGATTTAGCAATATGCAGCAGTACCAGACCAAAATCTGACTTTTAAAATGCTCATTTAAATGTAGAGTGTGCAATAATTACTGACATCTAGTGGTAAAGATGGGCATAAAATTAGTCACTTTTTTAAATGGATGGTGACCATCAGGGGCCAAAATTCTTCCAGACTTAAACATATGACAGTTGCATTACTCGTCTGAGAACCCTGCATGTCTAAAAGTGAGGCTCTGGTAACCCTCTGGGGTAACGTCTGCATTTTGTTAAAAACAAAACAAAAAACAAAATAAAAACACACTTTTGTTTGCTATCCCAGTGGGGTACATTCATTGACATATGCAATCCCTAGCCCCTTACCCTAACCCTAATGCCCATAACTGATTGCCTAAACCTAACCAAAACCTATTGTAGCTTAATCTCTAAAACCTACTGTAATCTTGACCCTCAAAACAGGGTTTGAACCCGTAGGGACCGGGAAAATGTCCCCACAAAGGCAAAACGTCCTCACGGTGATGGAAAAATATGGAAAATGGTCCCCACAATGTAGCAGAAACGTGCCCATTGGACTCTGTTCCATCCTCAGTATGTCATTGGGGTTTTTCTATCAGTTTTCTTTTGCTGCCATATTTTGCCCATTTGCCAGGCATGTTCAGGGAACACAAATCCTGGCAGTCATTGGCCGAAGAGTCAGTGAGTCGTCACACATGCAACAACCTCGGTCTCATTTAAAGTAGCCTTGTAGAGCATCTAGTCTGACCTTTTCAGAGGACATTGCTGAGTGAGGAATGGAATGAAATGAAATGAAAAATAACTTTATTCATCCCCGAAGGGAAATTCAGTATTGTAAAAGCTCACTTTTTTTTTTTTTTTTTTTTTTTTTTATAAATAAACAAAAAGTCAGTTAGTCTTGTTCTTTAGGGGTGATGGTTGCTGGCAGGAATGAATTCCTGTATCTCTCCGTCCTACAGCGAACTTGACGCAGCCTCCCACTGAACACACTCTGTTGATTCTTCCACCGTGTTGTGGAGAGGATGGGAAGTGTCCTCCATTATCTTCATCAGCTTGTGAAGCTTACTTTTTGAACGATCAGCTCCAGCGGCTCCAGAGTTATCCCCAGCACAGAACCAGCTTTCTTGATCAGCTTGTTTAGTTTCTTCAAGTCTCTGGTTCTGATGCTGCTGCCCCAGCAGATGGCTGCAAAGCTAATTGCACTTTCTACCACAGACTTATAGAAGATATGCAACATCTTTTGCAGACATTAAATGATTTTAGCTTCCTTAAGAAGAAGAGTCTGCTCATACCTTTCTTGTACGATGTAGTCACAGTTGCATTTCCAATCAAGTCTGTTGTCCAGCTGAACTCCGCAGATATTTGTAGTTCTCTACCACCTCCACCTCCTCTTCCAGGATGTAGACAGGACTATGCTGCTTATTCTTGCTCCTCCTGAAGTCAACAATCATCTCTTTAGTCTTGCTGGTATTTAAGATGAGCTGATTGTTACTGCACCATTTCACAAACTGATTGACAAGTTCCCTGGTATTCGACTTCTTGTCCATCCACTAATACACCCCACAATAGCAGAGTCATCAGAATATTTCTGCAGATGACAGGACTCAGAGTTGTACTGGAAGTCTGAGGTGTACAATGTAAAGAGGAATGGTGAGAGTACAGTCCCTTGTGGTGCTCCAGTGCTGCTGACCACCATCTCAGACACACAACCTTTCAGTCTCACAAACTGTGGTCTGTTTGTGAGGTAGCTCGTAAATCCAGGTGGTTGTGGAGGGGATCCACCTGGAAGTTATAGAGCTTCTCACATAGCAAAGCAGGCTGAATAGTATTAAATGCACTTGAAAAATCAAAGAACATGACCCTCAAAGTGCTGCCTGACTGGTCCAGATGAGAGTGGGCTCTCTGAAGCAAGAAGATGATGGCGTCTTCAACCCCAAGCCCATACGATATGCGAACTGTAATGGGTCCTGAAAGGTGTTCACTTGCTTGTTGAGGTGAGCCAGTAAGAGTCTCTCCAGGACTTTCATGATGTGAGATGTCAAAGCAACTGGTCTGTAGTCATTTGGTTCAGCTGGTTGTGGTTTTTAGGGACTGGAACAAGACAGGATGTTTTCCACAGCACAGGAACTCTGTTCTGTCTCAGGCTGGTGTTAAAAAGGTGCTGGAGAACCGGACATAGTTGTTCTGAGCAGGTCTTGAGAACTCTGGGACTGACACCATCTGGACCTGCAGCCTTGTTCAGTTTCAGTTTTTCTAGTTGTTTCTTGACCTGGTCACATGAGACAGTCAGGCTGGAGGTGGAGGCAAAGAGGTCTCAGGTTGTCCTGATGTGGAGGGAGATGAGGCTGTGTTCAGGTCCATGACTGAGGTGCAGGGTGACAGAGTGGAGGTGGGACAGGAAAGCTGTGAGCTCATGGAGGGTGTGTGGAATGTTGGGTTGTCGGCAGGGGGGAACTGAACCTATTGAAGAACATGTTCAGTTCGTTAGCTCTGTCCAGACCTCCGTCAGTCTGGTCCCCCTTTAGCTTGAAGCCAGTGATTTTCTTCATTCCCGACCATACATCCCTCACGTTGTTCTGCTGGAGCTGGCTCTCCAACTTCTTCCTGTAGTCCTCCTTGCACTTCTTAGTCTGTGTTTTTCAGTTGTTTTTGTGTGGTCTTCAGTAACTCCCTGTCTCCATCCCTGAAAGCTTTCTTTTTGATGTTCAGCAGCTTTTTCAGGTCACTGGTGATCCAGGGTTTGTTATTGGGGAAACACCTCACTGTTCTTGTTGGAACGATGCTGTCCACACAGAAGTTTATGTAATCTGTCACACACTCAGTCATGGTGTTGATGTCATCTCCATGAGGTTCACAGAGGACATTCCAGTCTGTGGCCTCAAAGCACCCTCTCAGAGCATCTTCAGCCTCAGTAGACCAGGTTTTAATTGTCCTCCTAATGACTGGTTGCTGCTGAACGATGGGCTTGTAGGTGGAGGTGAGAAGAACCAGATTGTGATCAGATCTTCCTAGAGGAGGGCAGGGCAGAGGAGCTGTATGCATTCTTTGTATTTGCATAAAATAAGTCCAACATCTTATTTTCTCTGGTGGAGCAGCTGACAAACTGCTGGAAAGTTGGCAACGTAGCAGAGAGGGAGACGTTGTTGAAGTCTCCAGAGACCGCTATGAATGAGTTTGGATGCTGTGTTTGTAGTTTAGCCACGACGGAGCTGATGACATCTAGAGGGCTGTCTCTGGTGCGGTACCTGGTATTATATAAACCGCTACCAGAATAACACAGGCAAACTCTCTGGGTAAATAATATGGACGGAAACTCACTGCTAACAGTTCAATGTCTCTTGTGCAGATCTTCTCCTTGACAGTGATGTGTCCTGGATGACATCAGCGCTGACTGACCAGCACTGCAATTCCGCCTCCCTTCCGCTTCCCGCTGAGCTGCATATTTCGGTCTGCACGGACTGTCTTGAAGCCGTGTACAGACGCATTACAGTCCGGGATGTGTTCATGCAGCCAAGTCTCAGTGAAACACATGATACTGCATTCTCTGTACTCTTTCTGAGACCTTGTTAGCACTTCGAGCTCGTCCATCTTGTTAGCTAGCGATCTCACGTTACCCATCACAACAGTTGGAAGAAACGGTTTAAATCTCCACCGTTTTTCTCTCTGCCTTACCCTTGCCCTGCATCCTCTTGTCTTTCTCCTTAACTCCACTGGGATTTGACGTGTTATTTCGCTGAAAATCTTGATTTGGGAGAGTTTTAACAGTTGATCACGGTGGTAAACAATTTTTCCGTTGCTATGGATACACATCATAACAAGCAGTGAAAAAGCCAATATACGAGGAAAATCTCCCCGAATTGCACACCGTTGAAACCAGCATAAAAAATCCTCCAAGAAAAACCTAATCTGACGAATAATGTCGATAAAAAAAGACAACTATATTAGAAAAAACACAAAAGTTAAGGGAGAGCTTTCACAAATTGCAGCTACCTAGCAGCGCATTCCAGAAT